>VZSF01003595.1:111074-229967 GCA_013398295.1 Chionis minor | reverse complement strand
CCGCCCGCGCGCCCGCTCGCCCCCGGCCCGCCGCGGCCGTCGCCCCCCGGGGAGACCCGAGGGGGCCTCCCCGCCCGCCACCGCGGGGCTGCGGCTTCCCTCTGCCGGTTTCCCTCCCTGCTGTCGGAGTTTTCCCTCCCTCCCGTGTGATTTTTTTCCTCCGTTCTGTCGGATTTTTCCCTCGGTTCTCATTTTCGTCCCTCTTTCACCTCCACTCGCAGCTTTTCCCCTCAGCGATGAGGCGTGTGGGCACGCGGGAAGAGCTCTCCTCGGGAGCCATCGTCCCTCTTCCCTTTGAGGGGGCTGAGGGTGGCGTCACCAAGGCGGCGGGTGACCGTGGCAGTGTGGGCGTACAAGGCCGCCATAGCCCCCCTCTGGGCCTTACCCTCATGGCGGTCCTTACGCCTCCTGCTTAATGCAGCCCAAGCCGCCATCTCTTTCTTTGACTGGCTCCACAGCTGCTGGTCCACAACCGCCAAAGAGCTGGCCTCCCCACCCCAGCCACCATGAATGCAACAGGAGGGTATCCCAAATCCCAGCACAGCCGCTAGGCAGGAAGAGCGGCTGTTGCCAGAGACTGCCAGCACTGAGAGGAAGGGAGAGGCCATATCAACCCTCCGGGTCCAGAGAAGCAAGTAGCAGTTAACAGGTCAGGCTTGCTGAAGCCAGTATGGATAACTGGCTGACGTTAACATTACCTTTCCACAGCCTTGGTTATGTTTTTCTCATCATGTTTTCTCTCTACATGGACTCCAGACTGTGAGGAAGCGGGTGAGGGGTCTGGAGCACAGGTCTCCCGAGGAGCGGCTGAGGGAATCGGGGTTGTTCAGCCTGGAGGAGGCTGAAGGGAGACATGATGGCTCCCTACAACTGCCTGAGAGGAGGCTGGAGCCAGGTGAGGGTTGGCCTCTTCTCCCAAGTAACAGGTGACAGGACGAGAGGAAATGGCGTCAAGTTGTGCCAGGGGAGGTTTAGGATGGATATTAGGAAAAAATTCTTCACAGAAGGGGTTATTGAACATTGAAACAGGCTGCCCAGGGGCGTGGTGGAGTCGCCATCCCTGTAGGTATTCACCAGCCAGGCAGACGTGGTGCTGAGGGACATGGGTAAGTGGTGGACATGGCAGTGCTGGGTTAAGGGCTGGACTCGATGATCTTACAGGTCTCTTCCAACCCAGGTGATTCGATAATTCGATGATTCTATAAATTGGGGCAGGCCCACTCATACAGCTCAGTCTGGTGGAGCTTTATTCATGGCAAACAGGTTTCCATGGGAAACTTGAAATCCAACTGGACACCTCCGCTTGGTCCAAGTTGTTGGCCCAGCACCCAGCAGAATGGGACTGCGGCTGTTTGTGCTATAAAACCAACAAACACGGTGTTTTTTGTGGCGGCTGGTGAAAATGTGAGGGGTCTGGTATTGCGCCTAGGGATGAAGACTTTCATGCCTGAGCCCTGAAGATGCCACAAAGTCCTTGGAGGGAGGGTTGATCCTAAAAGGGCCCACACTCCATCCTCCTGAGGGAGCGGGTCACACTGAATGGTGCTAGGTGAGCCCGCCGGCTAATAAATCTGGATTTGTTTAGGCGTATTCTTGCTCGACTCAAAAGGAAAGGCCAAGGATGCCCAAATCCACCCTTGACTGAAATGAGGGGCCCTCAGAGTGACGGAAGCGATCTGTATGCACTGAGCTGTGCAGAGGAATGTCACTGATTTATAAATGTCAAACAGGCACCGAGCAGCCCACACACGAACCTCAGTGCATTCTTACCTCTGACCCGCTCATCAGCTCCAGCAGCTGCACAGGCTGATTTGGAGCCCCTTACTGTAAGGGCTCTAATGTGTCACACAAGCTACGGCTGATCTGAAAATGTCAAAGGGGACTGAAGGTCAAAATTTCCATAAATTAGGCCCTGGCTTGCTACCTATCACGTAATAGGATACTCCGGCCAGTTAACACTGTGAACTCAGACATTCAGCCCAGCAGTTCCCCTGCAGCCCCGTTCCCCCGCCCGGCTCCTGAACCTGCAAGACTCTATGTGCAAGGGGAAGGAGTGTCTTCAGAGCTGCTTTCCTCCAAGGAGAAAAAAAGGAGCAGGACAAAGAGACACTGGACAGGGGTGAGTGTGCTATCCTCTACTCCTAGGGATGTATATTTTAGTTTGGGGAGCAGTTGGGAGGACGCTGTGGTTTTTCTGATACTTGTTTTGAGAAACTACAATCCAATTTTTCCTGGATGTAAATAATGTATCTTTTTTAAAGTAAATTTCATTACAGTACATGTGTTCAGCACAGAAGTGGGTGTTTGTGGTTTAGGGTTTGCTGGGCTCTGAACAATTGGAACTCTAGGCACTGATGAGCATCCCAAAGCATTTGTAGGGGTATTCACTTCACAAAACTGCTGCTGGGTTCTGCAGGGCATGTGTGTGCACGTATTATGGTGGTATTGTTATTATTGTTGGTGTTGCTGTTACTATTAATTATGATCATGTTTAAAGTTAGTAGCAGGTTGCTCACTCAAGATGGAGCTCTGTTGTGTAAAGCACATGGTGGGCAGGTGGTAAGAAATGCTCCTGTCCTGACGGCTGTGATGGAAATGATTTGTTCTTTGGTCAGAAGTCCTCCTGGAGCCACTCTTGGCTGGTGAAATTTGCCTGAATGGAAACTCGGTGAAGGATACAGTTTGCAGACACAAATGTGTATACGGGGTAGTAGAATTAGACCTGTTGAAACGGGATGTAAATATTGCACGGTGCCCTACCAAAGGAGAAGACCAACAAGTGGGAGATTTTCAGTTGAGGCCATGTTGCTCTACTGAAATCCTCCTTAGTTCAGCAATTCTTAATTTGCTGGAAGGAATCACTAGGGACTGATACATTCCTGTGTCTTGGCTTGGGAACAGGGAAACTGGGCCATTGTGTGTATGGTGGGACAAGGAGGAAGGAAAAGTCTGGAGGGAAGTTTTCTGAAGCAGCTGAGTGCAAACAGGTGCAAACAGTGGTACCAGGGCAGCAGTGGGGGCAGCCCAAAGACATAGGCTTTGGCACAGCGGCCTCCACTCCTAGGACTAACTCTGAAGGAATAATCCTGCCTAGCTGGGAATTAGAGTGTAGAACAACAGTAAATAAGGAGTGGGGAGTCAAGTAGCAGAAAAATCCAGCAGGACTGTATCTGCTAAGATTCACTCACTCTTAGGCAGAGGTGTATTTCTGACAACATCGATTAAAGAGGGCTTATGAAGCACACATTTCTCAGAACTTCTCCAACATTTTTTTTCATTAGTCTGTTTTGTTATAAAATGCAACCCCCAGGCTCAGTCCTGAAAGGCGTGAATAAACACATGTGAAGAAGCTCTTGTGCTTTGCTGGGACCTGCAGGGACCTGGTGCTTCTCAGGACGAGAGACCTGCTGTGTGCCAGACTGGTGATGCTGCATGTGGCATTGACAGCTCTTCCAGGCAATGAGCAGAGCATCAGGGATGCAATGTGATCTGCACCCTGGCTCACTGGGCTGCATTCAGTTGTCTGAGGTTTCCAGGTGAGGCTTTACAAACCAAAAGCTGCTGAGGGCTGTGTGGTCTTCACAGATGCCTCAGTTAAGTGCTAGGACTTTGTCCACGTGCTTGGATGTTTGTTCCTCTTTGCTACTGGCTGCCTTGCCAAGTACCATGGGATTCACATCTGGCACTCCTCTCACTGGTGGTATTCCTGGGATCTTCTTGCAGCCTCTTTACATCCCCGGCCTTTTCTCTGCCCTCCTTCCGTATATCCAGGTTCTGGCTGGGCTCCCGTATCCAGCACAACTGTGCTGCAACATCCAGCAACCTCTTATGGCCATGAATATCCCACTAGTAAGATATATCATGAATGCTCAGATCAAAATGCAGACAATGATGCAGCACAGGTGGGAAGTCATGAGAGAGGGACTGTGTGGGCAGGAACCCAGACAGCCTTCCTGGTGTGAGCAGCCCTGCTTCTGGATAAAAGCCGGTATCCCTTCTTGAATCCCATGGGATTCAAGCCTCTCCCAGCTTTGACGAGTTCTCTGCCTCCTGTTTTCCTAGCTATTCTCTTAGCTAGATTTGAGTACTTTAGGAATTTGCTGTCCCACAGACATGGCAGAATATCAGCATCACGTGCTAAGTTTCCTTCCACTGCTGCCAGGCTTGAAAGACAAATACAGTGAGGGAAGAAAGAGACAGGATACAAACACCTACATCACGACTTTTTCTGAAGCAGGCTGGGTGGCAAAATGGGAAGAATGCTAGGAATGTCCATTCTGGTTCCCTGTCGAATCTAATCCCTCAGAACACCCACAGCATAACTAGTCCTAGTGAGAACGGCTTGGGCCAAAATTGGATATAACTGTGCCTTTGGTTCCCTCCAAAGAGGTGCAGCCTTTCCTCTCTGCAGTGTATTCCTGACAATAGTGCTGAAAGGCACCGAAGCAGCAGGATCATTGAGGGGAGCATGAACAACCGTAGCGCAGGACCCAGGTGCGTCAGGCCCAGATCACCCTTGCCCAGCACTTCATGGAGTGGTTCACCTCAGCCCAAAATGATCCAAAGCACGAAGGTGGCATAACACTGCTCACTGCATGGGTCCAGATGATGATGCAAAGAGCAGGAAGCACATCCGTAGTGCTAGACCTGGAAACCACATGCCAACAATGATTCATTTTGCAGGGCAACGTGGCAGAGTTCAAATCAAAGGAACCTCTCAGCCTGAAAAGCTAGAGGCCGTTTATCAAGAGATAAAATCACGTCCTGAGGGATCTGCTCATTTATTTTTAGGCAGCCCCCACATAAGAAATTTTTTCGACTTGGACTCTGAGTCTTGGCTGTCTGGTCCAGCGAAAGGCACAGCCCAGAAGGAAGCAACCTAATATAGGCAGTTGCTTCTAAGAGCTTCTGTCAGGAGAAACTTGGTCTCCTTGCAGCATCCTCAGGTATGGGTTTGCCAAGTCACTACAAGGGCTTGTAGCTTGCTCCTGTCCCCTGTGAGCACAGTGTCAGTCCTGCACTGTGGGAGCAAATGGAATGCTGTGCAGCTCCCTCAAGTCATGACTGCACCTGCCCTGGCCCCGTTACTCTCACCAGATAAACAATCCCTTCTAGCAGCAACTTGGAACAAACAAACTGTCTAGAAGGAAATGGGAGCAAAAGACACAAAATCTCCTTCTCTGGGGTCAAGAGTGCCTGTTCTTGGCAATAAATCAAAGAAGCAAATTTCCTTTGAATATCCTGGGCTTGATATAAAGAGAGAGTGAAACTCCCAGACAAGACAGGAGACTTTGCAACTGCAGTAAAGAATGATGATCTTTGAAGAACATGCATAGGAATATATGCAACTGTTACCTTCTCTCATTTGACTGCAGTTTGAACAGTTTGTGCCACAATCTAGGCAAAAAAATAACTGAATGCTGTATTACAGAACACGCAAAGGATCTGAAGCACAGGGAAATCATCATAAAGACTTCTGCTGACTCTGCTTGCCTTTGAGTAGGGCACTACATGCAGACTATTGGATTACCTGTGGAGTCCAGTTGGCATTTGCTGATATTGTTACATACTTGAGTCAAAACACACCTCCCTGCCTCACTGCCCTGGAGAAGAACCTGCCCGTTATCCTGTGAAATTTCCTCTGCTTGTCTGTCAGGGCTGCTGTGCTGTAATCTTGGAGGATAATCAACAGCGAAACCATTCATAAATCACAGCTAACAGAAAAGACGCCGATAGGGTCTTAAATTTCAAGCCTCCAAAGCCATCATTTCAACAATGACAGTCAAAGGGGAGATTAAGAATTCTTTTACATGGAAAAGTTTTTCTTGGAAAAGCAGCCCTTTCTTTGGTTGCCTGTAAATACAGTCATGTGGATTTGATTTTTACATGGTCTTTCTGCCGGCTTGCAGGGAATGCTCTGCAACCCCAATGGGCCTGTTCTCGCACCGAACTGGCATTTGGAGGGGCTGCAGGCGGATTTGAATAAGGCATCAAAACCAAAGAACTAAAGCTTTGCCCGGTGCTAGCAGAGGCCAAATGGGCTGCCTGTTTGGGAGGCAGTGGCAGGACGTTCCAGAGAATCAGACCCCTCTTGGCTCAAGTCCACCATGCCTCTGGGTCCAACTGCAGAATGGGAATAAGACCAGTGCCTTGTTTTATGGTGCAAGTAAACCATTCGGAGATTATCTGTACTTGCAGCTCATGGTGTTTAAGACCTTAAGGGTATCGTGAAGTCTATTGCCAAAAAGTGAATGCAGGGCTGGATTAACACCCCACCTGGAGGGTAGGTGATCTCTCTCTGATCCAAACTGAGTCGTGTCTTGCTTTGTTCATTTGGACTAAGCACTATACTAGGAAGAAAGGAGGGAGAGTGTCTCTGTGTAGTTCTTGCCCTCCCTGCTGTGGATGACAACCAGCAGTGATTGCAGCATTTGTCTTCAGAAGAGTGAGTCCCAGACAGGCTCCACACTCATGCTCATGGCTGTCCCCAAACAGCCCAACTGGAAATGGACTCTGCCTGTTCAATGCAACTCTGGGATAACAAACATTTACAGCGTAGTTTCCTGCTAATGCTAACAGGTTCTATTTGAATAATTACTCAGAGTAAGATCTGACTGTAGCTGCCTCCATTTCCATCCACAGAGCAGAGTAGAAGAGCTAATAAGGACATTACTGGTCAAAGATGCATTCACTTGGTCAGACCTAACTATTTTCAGAATCCCTGGTGTACAGCTAGAGCTTGCTTAGCACTACAGGTTTAATGGTTAGGCTTCCAAGGGTGCGTAGCACTGGTGCCACTGTGGTAACAGGTAACTTGGATCATGAAGACCTTAAAAACTGGAGAGGTGTATCTTCTGATCTGGAGAGAATTTAGTGCCAGCCTTGCCTAGGGCATTCTTACTGTCTCATTTCCAGGCCCTCCAAGAGAGATAGATAAATAGCCCATTTAAAAGAAAAAAGTCTGATAACTTCATGTATTTAGAGATGGCTTATTAAATTAAAACCAGCAGATTAGTTAGCTCAGTTAAGCTACCTGAGGTTGTGGAGCCTGAAGGAACCATTTTTTTAGTTGAAGAAAAAAAATCAAAATCAAATCCTCCTTCATGGAAAGATGTGGGGTTTTGTTTCCAAAGGAAGCATCACCCCTTACTATGAGAAAATATAACTCATAAAGCCAGATGATAAAATCCTGCAAAGGAGCAGAGTTGGAGGAATGAAAGCCTGAAGAACATGCAGTGGGAGCAGGAGAAGAAACACCATGTGGAGGAATACAATCTGCTAAGACATCTAATGTGCTTTTCTTCAGTTACTTTTCCATCGAGAGTGGGTACTAGGTGTCTCTCTGCTGGTATGTTTACACTCCCTGATTTCTAGATATACACTGTGTTTCCTACTTCTGTTTTTATAGCCTGCTTAGTTTTGTGACAAGCAAGGAGAAATATTGCAGTGGGAATGACGCTTCTGTTCTAAGCATGGTTAAAGAAAAACAAGAGCACATCAAAAACTACCCTGAAGAATTAAAAAATCCTTGAAAAAACAAGCATGTCACAGCTTAAGATCTTCTGGATTTTTTTTTTAAAATGGAAGAAACATGGATAACTGAGGATAACTCTCCCCAAGAAAGAAAAAAAAAACCAAAACCAAAACCAAAACATTTCTTGCAGGTTGTTAGGGTTTTTTTTAAATGAGCATTTAGAATGCAGGACCAGGGGAGAGATGTAAAGCCTCACTGAACAGCTTACAGATCAAATTCTTGACTCAACAAATAGGTGTCATTTAGTTTATATTCTTGGGATAGTGTTGCGTCTCCTTGATTTATGACACACTATTTCCTCCTGTAATGTCTAACAGTCAATGGCACATTTCTTCTCCAGGTATCCACCCCATTTAGCACATTTATAAAGCTTGGAAGGACAACCACAGCTGTCAAATTGCCTGTTGAAATGTGGCATGTTGAAAACAGGGCACAACACAATGACATGTGATGGACAATGGGGGAGATGGCTTCACTGGTCTCTTAGCTCTGTTTCCTACAGCTCTAAATCAGGTATGACATGAAAGAAATTATTTGTGCACCATATGGTAACCTGAGGATTGGAAGACCATCTTCTTCCAAGAGCAGTAGCTGTCAACCTGTCACTTGTGGAAGGAAACCAAGAAAAGCAATTCTAGTCAGTTTAATTTCACTGTACAGGAGCTGCATCGCTGCCGAGAGTCCACAAATGGGAAAAAAACAGTCAGAATTCACTGTTCTAGGGACCTTTTCAAGTTAAAAGTCTTTGGTTCCCGTGTCTAAGTTAATATCCCACTGAAAAGCAGTTGCTTCATGATCTTAGCATCTCTCCTAATGAAAGAATTGGAGTTGAGAATTGAACCTTTTTGAAGGACATCAGTCCATAGATGACGGAACTCAGTAAATTTGTTAGAGGTCACGTTGCTGAAAAGTTTCCTTCTTGTTTATCATGATCAGCGGGCTCCTAGCAGATCCCTCGCACACAGCCCTCCCCTGTGGCTATCCAGGAATAACCCTGTATCACTGGGAATCCACTCAGCCTTTTCTGGTTTCTGTAATAATCAGAGACAGAGAGAGACGGACCTCTCTGTGGTGCTCAGAGGGACTGACCTAGGTACCTCTCGTCAGTGTCTGACCGTCTGTATCTAGCTGCTTAACAGATGGGTCTGAAACAACACCCCAAAGGCATGGGATCCAAGCTGGGGCTAGACTGGTCAGTCAAAGCTCTCTGCATTTACTGGGTTTTAGCAATGGTGGATGGCCAAGTCTGGTCACCTGTCCCCTGACAGCTGGGCTGAGACCACTGGAGTCATCAGCTAAATTACCTTGAATTGATGACCTGCAGCTTTAAAGCACTACAACCCAGTCCCCATTACGCACACAGCTCCCATTTCCTTTTGTATTTCTTTAATAGGAAAATAACAGGAAAAGCAATTACTGGCCATATGAAATGTAAGTTCATACAGTATTTCCTATAAGACTTCAAGCAACTCCTTGTTAAAGCAGATAAGTTAATCTATCTTTTGGTTCAGGTCACAGTAGGTTTTCAGCTTTAAATCACCATGGCACAGTAACTAATGGCATTTACCATAGAAGTTATGTTGAAAAAACAAGGTATCAGGGCAATTATTAGGTGTATATTTCTGGTGAAAACAACCCATGTAAAGACAGTGTCAGTGAAAAGGATGATTGATCATCTGGATTTTGCTCCCTTCTGTTTTCTTGCCCACTTTCTCTACAACGTAGCACTAACTGTTGCACAATTACTGTAATGAAATCTGCTAGCGGACATTTTGGCGTGAGGAAGCCTGGCACTGTCAGCAGGGGCTCAGCAGGGCTTTTTACCCATGGAGGCTGAAACTGCACAGCAAGAGGAGCATGGTCCCTTCAGGCATTTAACTTTCAGAAAGACCAAAGTTAGAGCTTTACCAGAGTTGGTTTTTTTCCACTTTGAATTCTTGGTAAAATGATGTATGTTGCAGTCTTGACTCAGAGCTCATTAAAGTCAATGCAAAGACTCTTGTTGACTTTAATGAGCAGTGGTTTGAACCCTAAAGCTATTACATGATCAAAACTCCCACCAAACTGTAAATATGGAGGTGTTTTGTTTGCATTGCAGATATAATATTTGGCTACAAGGCAGGGATGCTTGGGATTGTTTTCTGTATGGTCTCTGTGCCTCTTTCAGATGCCCAGTAGTTTTAGTGGATTGTTTATAATTATAATTTTGTTTATTAGGTTAAATAAATTGCCCAGATTCAATCTCAATGTAAAACAGAAACAACTGAAAGTTACTGAAGTCATTGAGTGAAATTTGGCTTCTCTTACAATATGTATAGTTTTGTTCAGCTGTTGGCTGCTGGTCTGAAGAGAGCTTGTTCTCATGATACATCTGGTCCACCCACATGCCACAGCACCATGAGAAAAGTTCTAACGCTGAACCTGCAATACAGATTTTGCAGTGGGAAGGGCAAGTCCATGAAGCAACGGGAAGCAAAGAAAATCAATGTGCAATAGAAAAAAAATGTGCAATACACACAGAGATATTTTATTTCAAGCCTGCTCAGAAAAAAAAAAAAAAATCAGGGACAAAACCAAAGCTTGGAACTTAGAGCTTCTCACTGAGTGGTATCGTTCTGAACAGCCTTTGGAAAGGTGTGTCACTTGTTCTCTAGACTGCCACAACACCCTGGGATGCTGTAAAAATAGCTAGCAGTGCCTGACTGACAGGCAGGAGACGTGTGACCCTAAATTATGATGTTTTCCTTTTCACGATGAAATGAATGCTGCCTTAGACAGAGGCTGAAATACATCTGTTTGCGGTAGGAGTGCCATTTTAGGTCCGTTTCTTTTGAAACTGGGGTTGGAATTGCCAGGGATCAGCAGAGCTATGGGCTCACAAAGAGGGCACTGTCTTTGAGGAATCTTTACATAAGCCCTGCACAACCAAGGCAACAGGAGTTTGCACAGCTGCTGCTGGAAGCAAACATGTACTTTTAGCTGACCTGAGCTGGTGACTTCGGGCGTTAAATCTGACGCTTTCCAGATGTACAGACCTCTCCTGCCACAGTCCCCAAACATTCAATCCCCAGGTTAAAAGGCAAATAATAATAATAATAATAATAATAATAATAATAATAATAGGAATAATAAAAGGGCACTGCAAATACCACACTGTAGTGTATATTCCAGAGCTGACATTTACAGATCGCATGGTCCAGTTTAAAGGTGAGTGGCATCATCCTCTCCTAAGAGCTGTGTTTTGAACCACATTTGATTCAAAGCTAATTAGTGCTGCATCTACCTTCAGTCTCACCTCTGCTCAAGCACCTTCTTCAGAAAAGGTGGCCAAATATCTAGAGCTTTTATTAGCTGCTGAGAATTGGCAAATATCTGTCTGTGAGCATTAGACCCTCAGGGAATGGTCCTCAATCTGTGCTGGGGCCCAGTGGCATTCACAGGACAAAGGCATCGTGCCAAATAGTTAGAAAATTAAGTTTTGTGCTTCATGGCAAAACAGAACCTTGCACATAAGGGACGGACTTACCGATGAGGATGAGATGGGATGTTTGTGAAATATTGTCACTGGACGAGTGACAGGGAAGGGGCTGGCTGCTCCCCAACACCGTGTCCTGATTCCATCTGTGCTGCTGCAGGTCACAAGCTGTGCTGCAGAAGTCACTGATGACTGCACAGCAGACTCTGGGATGACATTGTTCACTTGATTCTCAGAAGGAAATGGAACCTCATCCTTGGTCCTGACCCAGCATAAATTGTTTTCCTCCCTGTAATTATTTTTAATGATCATTTTCTCCCCCGTGCATCTCTGCAGCCCTTGGATATTGAAATGTTGTTAGGGAGGGTGATGGAAGGGTGTGAGGTGCCTGAAGAGGATCGTTTACTTTATTCCATTTTATTTAGGTGTGGTACTTAAAAAGGCTCCAAAATTGGCAGCGAGAGAAAGGTAAATATTCTTCTGAACTGGAGACCGCCCCAACACAGACAGCTGCAGTCCAGCCTCTCCTCATTCTCCCTGCCAGTTCTCTCAAGCATGACCTGGTTTGAGGACCACCTTCAATGAGATCAAAAGGTGATTTTCCCAGTGCTTGCTCCACATGCCACTTTACTTTCATGCTGTCTGTCAGCTGGGTGGTTAGTACGTGAGACAGAAATGAGTTCTGGCCTCCTTCAGTTGAACCATGAATAACTCCAGAGAAGACAATGGTGCAATGAGGTCAAATTAGATCTGAGCCTACAAAGCCCTAGAGATGTGTCTTGCCATGGTGAGCTGGGGAATCCAGGGAAGTGGTTACCCAAAACTGTCTCTCATCAGCTGGCAATTCTTGAATCTCTCCAGCCTGGAGGATTGCCTGTTGTTATCCTGGGAAAGGATCCTGGAAATATGAGGCAGACAGCTGCTGAGACAGGATGGATGTTTGGTGTTCATTTCTGCAGGGCTTTTCAGCTAGAGAGCAGTAAGCTTCTCACATCTCCTTTCTTCCTCACCTTTCTTGCTTTCTTACTAATTGCAGTGCTGTGAAAGTTGGGTTTGCTCCCTTGAAACCTTCATTTCTCTCTCTGGCTGTAAAAAAACACCAGTGTTTCCAAATTTTTCATGGAATAAAATTTAAAAACATCTCAGTTTGCAGAGGGAAGTAAGTTTTAGTCTGACATTTTTGGATCAAAAGTAAATGTTTTGGCATGTTCCATATTGACATGCTTCACATTAATTTGCTCAGTTAACACAAAAAGCTTTGCTTTAACTCTGTTCAACCCTGAACATCAGCCTTGAATTGTATTTCCTCCTGGCAGCTCATATCCAGGAACTTATTTTCAGGGGGCAGTACATAGCTGCTATCATGTCTCACAGACCTTAGAGTCCACTCTGCATCATGGCAGATGTAGTCCTCTAGGAAACAGCCTGCAGGAAAGATGAGACATCTAAACCACAGCCCTAGTGAGGCAGTGTACTTACAGGGAAATGAGGTTTTAATGGTTTATTGAACACATTCAAACCAAAACATAGTTTTTTGATTTTATTCCAACTGGCCTTGAAGAAAATACTGCTTCTTGACATTTCNACTTTTATTTCTTTTTTCTGAAAGGAAAAAAGGTTCAAAATTAGGATGTTTTTCTCCCTGAAAATTTCAATTTTGTGAAAACCGCCTCTTTACTGGGCAGCCTTCCCAAAGGGAATCCCCAGCCAGCCCCAGTGCTAATATCAGTGCACAGTCTTTGGAGCCGATCCAGGGGTCATTCACGCCATTAGACATTTTTATCGTGGACTTGAATAAACTTGGGACCAGGCTCTTTTGGCAGGAGCTTACACGGTCTGGAAACCTAAAAAGAAATCCTGATTTGGAGCCGTCCACAGCTTTACAGCAACCATGGTGGTACATAGGTATGAGCTTGTCAGAGAGGAGGTGATGAGGTGATTTGGCCACCTCTGTCGTCAGAGTATCTTTTGCTGTTTGTTGAAATAAACAAGAGGGGAAATCACATTCTACAAGCTCAATGTTAAGAGCTCTTGATGAAGAATTTCTCTGTGAAGCATCAACACCGAGGTTTAGATAGAAGATGTTGTCTTGAGAGGTGATCTGGTTTTCTCTTCAGGAAGTTTTGCAGCAGTAATAGCTGCTGGAATATATAACACTGTCATCCTCAGTCCTAGGAAATGGATGGGTCCCTCCATGATGCAGTTTGTCTGCAACAGTAGTTTTGTGGGCCAGCAACAGTTGCTGTCCCAAAAGAGAAGAAAAACTCTTCAAAGCACAGAACTTGCACTTTTCCAAATTTGTATCCTGTCCATGTTCTCAAAGGTTCACAGGAATCAAGAGTGGAAAGAAAACCCTTGTTCACAGTGAGTCGTTATCCTCTCATTCACCTTGCCCATTGCTATGCACCGTGAAGGGTTTGCTCTGCAAATACTGACAGCGAATCTCATGCTGTAATTACCGTGCCTAAACCCTTTCACCTGGAGCCTGCTCCTCCTCTCTGCAGTGACCTGAGTCGGATCTGTGTGCAGTAAAAGCAAAGCATTTCCAGCATTTCAGTTTTATTTCTACTGCCACAAGAGTTTAATTGTGTCTGTTTCTGCTTGCTGGCTGATGAATCGTTAGAGCTGAACACAAGTTAACTGGTCACTTGCCATTGCTGAATTTGTATAGTGGCCACTTTTTCTACAACGTTATTTAGATTCGAAACAAACAATATTCTCATTTGGACATTGTATATTTAGTCATCTAGATGTAGTAGATGTAGTCAAACTTATGCTAATTTTCATGATCTAGTGCATCTTTCACTTAACTGGGAAAAAAAGCGCAGAAAATTCCAGAGATTTTGGCTTTATGGACCCTTCCCAGGGTCAGTAAGTCTTTTTGGGGTTGCTCTGCTGAAAAAGGCAATTGCAATGGAGAAGGAGTGCACTTGGCACATGAGATCTGGGAGGATACAGTGAAGAATAGGTGGTTGTACCATGTCAAGATATGAAGGCAGAGGGAGAGAGACAAGGTGATGAGGAGAGACAGAGACAGTTAGATGCTCTTGGTCAGGTGGCAGTGGCCCTACTTATGTGGACGGATTGTGGTGGATGCCAGTCCTAATTCCCACAGTGCTGGTTAGAGCATCCTGCTAGAGCAATGTTGTTGGCTGTGGTCAAGTCACCAGGCAGTCCATCCAAAGGGCTCCACCTTCAGCTGGTTGGTGCATTTCCTTTCTACAAATCTTCCATCTGTCTGGGTGCCAGATATTTTGTTTTCTATGTGCAGCATGAAAGACGTTGACTCATCCATGAGGTTAATAGCAGCCACTCTTCTTTTCTGTAGGTCCTTCATCAACTGGTTGCTGTGATTGTCCTGCTTCCCAAGACGGTTCTTACAGCTGCAGCCGTCTCTGTTTAAGGGTGTTAAGTTGTGGCAGTAATAATGCTGGCCCTAGTGAGAATACAAATGTGTAGTTTGTTGATCCTGGACTGCAAAGCAGTACTACTGCCTGGCAACTACACCACAAGAGCTGGCAGGCAGACCTATTTCCAGCACACTTCTCTGAAAGGGGAAAGGGTGTTTTCACATTTCTTCTTTCCTTCCCTCTCCTCCAAGTCAGAGCCTGCCAGGAAGCTTTGGAGAGAAGCTCTGTGCTTCTCAGGCTGAGTATGATGGCTGGGCTCTTTCTCCAGGACTTGGACACGCAGCAGACTTTGCTGGGTCTCAGCAGTAGGCATGGGTCACTGTAGGTTGAAGGTGAGCCAACCCCCCAGCACCTGGGGTGGAAAAGGAGAAGAAATGGGGTCCTGCCAGTGTGTGTGTTTTGAGGGGCTCCTCCTGCCAGAAGGGAGGGTCACTTCTAACCATCCACTGGACATAATTCTAAAAGTAGGAGCCAGGGTGACAGATGCTCATGTTGTCGTACATTGCAGGGAACATCACACACCGGTACCCCATCACTGAAGACCTGAAGCACGCGCCAAATGTGGTTGGGTGAATCAGGACCTCTGCTCAGTTGTCCTGTGGCTTACTGCGAACTACCACCGCCGAAGGGCAGAAGGGGCACATTCAGAGCTGGGGCATGTCACACCTCCACTCTGCATTGTCCAGGGATGTGAAGTAACTCTACAGATATCTCAAGAGGGAAAGATGCAGGTTTCTGCCCTAAAGGGCACTGATATTTCCTGGACCTACAGTGTTCAACCCAGGTCCTCTAATTCAGGGACAGGTTACAAGCAGTTATTCTAAGGCTGTATTTTGTGTCTGCCTTAGTGGGACTGTCCTATCTGCCAGGGGGAGGCAGAAGCTATGGAGAAATGGGGCTTATGAGCCATGTCAGTCGCTGGCACTTTGCCACCATCCTCTGTGCAAGGAAACCTGCAAACTCTTTTGGGGATCAGCATATAGTCCTAAACACAATCATGTGTTCAGCACATAGAGCAGTTAAATGTGTGTGTTAGGGGCCAACTTTTTATTGAAGCCTGGTCCCATTTCAGTCTCTCTCCTGAATGTTCAGTGTTCAGAGGCCTGAGCTAAATATGAGTGAAAATGTGCCAGGGGGCTTCGCTGTGGTTATTCACCAACACAACCACTATACCAGCAAATTAGGGAGAAAACAAGCACCACCTGATCTGTTCTTGCCTAAGGGCAACATTAATTTATGCATCCTGTTTGCTCTGTATAACATGGGTACACACATGTTACCCTGTCCAACCAGCTACAAAAATGTTGCGGACCCTTTGTGGCCCCTGGGAGGCCTGGTACTATCTTTTCTTGGTATGTAAGTGAAGCATTTATATCGATGGGGCTCAACATGAATTAGACATTGCTTCATGGTGGAGCAAATGCAGAGCACAGAATGGCCATCACACGGATGTTCCTGTGTTTCTTTGCAATGTTTAAATGATCTGGGTAAATCTGGGGAGCAGCTGCATCATTCATATTGTGGGAATAATGGGAAGGGGGTGTCCCATGGCTACCCTGTCATGTTGTAATCCATGGCATGCCTGTCACAACAGACAGTATGAAGGGAGAACCATTCACCCCTTCCCTTCTTCATCCTCTCTACCATGGCAGATCTGTTTCTGGCTTTGGGGCAGGGTGTTTCCCTGCCAAGTTTGGCAGTATGGGGAAGAATACACAATATTCTTTCCCCACTGAAACTGCACACCTCTCACCTCCTAAACCAAACCTCCTGTGGACTTGCTCTCCTGTTTCTTTCTCCCCGCTGCAGATCCAAGTGAAGGAGGCAGCTAACCCTACAGTGCAGCTCTTCCCATCCATTTTCTGAGCCAACAGTGATGAACTACACAGTGGTCTCACATTGGTCAGAGCAACTACAACAGCTGCTGTTGTGACCATTTCTGCCTGGATGCCTCAGGGTATGTTGCCGCCGTAGAAGACAAGCACTCTGGTTGTAGGGGATTTAGCTAGCCGAGGGGACATTAGCTGTGGAGACCTGGCAGCCCAGCAGCTGACATGAAGAGGTAACAAGGCCTGGAGGGCTGAGTTGGTGACCTGGACTAGTGTCTTGGTGTCTTTGCATAAAGCAGGCCTGCAGGTCTCCATGAGGGGGCAAAGCACCGATCCAATGTAGTCAAGGTAACACTGCTTCCTATCTGTCCAGGGGTCATTTTTTGAAGTGCACCCTCATGGTCTGTGAATTTTCAGCAGTTTCTTCATTAATTTACCCTTTACAGCAATAACATCTCTGACGTGATTCTACAGTGTCTTTCATAGTTTGCAGTATGAGATTTACTTGTCAGTGCTCGTGTGAAGAAAAACCTCTGGGTGCAGAGGGGCTGGGGGGGTTCACTCCTTATAGTGACAGCACAGCTTTGGTTTGGAACTGGGTTGGGATGTCAGTTTCCCTGTCAGAGTTTGCACGAAATATACCCAGAAACCCATCACCTGCCACCAAGGTCCAGCCACCCTGAGGTGAAAGACAGCAGCTGTTTCATCATTCATAGAAATAGTGGTAGAAGAATATAACATACAGCTCAAACTTCAGAGGAGGATCTGTGCTGGCGGAAGTTAATTGCCCTGTTTGAAAATGGTCTAGAGAGAGAGGTTAATGCCTACGGATTGTACGGGCACAACCTTGATTTTCCATCTGCTTTGATGTCTCAATTAGCAGAACTCAGAGCAAGGGCAAGGGGGAGCAACTTCTTGGCGGTTTCTAGCTTTTGGGGGGGAAGAAAAAAAAGGTTTATTTATTAGAATAGGCAGATCACAATTTAACTGAGAGATTGTTAAAGGAATTCAGAGCCTGTGGGATTTATGACAAGGTGATGAAAGAGGAACTCTGATAGTTACCCAATAAGCTTCTTTTTCCAAGAACATAAAGTTAAAAAAAATAAATTTTAAAATTAGGATTTTTTTTTTTTTTATGAATGGGTTCTTGTGGTGTGCAGGCTGCTAACACTATCAACATTGTTTCTGGGGAACTCCAGGCATCTAATCAATCTTCATTCTGTAAGAAAATGTTCCAAATTATACGAAAACCACATGGCTTCTCCTGTTTGTAGGGAAAAACCTGACCTGACCCCATCTGTGCTCCAGAATGGCTGAGTCCTCATCTTAGGGCTAATTTCAGCAAGACCTGTGATCCGTTTTCATTGTCCTAGCAATCAGAATACGGCATTTAGTGTAAGGATGCACCTTTCCTAAGGAAAAGAGGGAGTTGTTCCAGGGAACATGTGGAGGGAAGGATGGAGCTGGGATCATTGCACTGCACATTCCCAGGCTGTTCATGTCCTTTAGCATATAGAGGTCAGGGCAGATGCATTCCTGATCTTTGCCTGGTGTAGTGAAAGCGCCATTTGCCTCACATTGACTACATCCATTTACTCCATCCTCTGAGAAGTACGTCCTGTTATTTGGTGGGGGCAGGGTTTAGAGTTCGTTGGGTCAGGACAGTATCAGCCACTGTTCATGAGACACCTCTTGGCTGCCTCCAAGGCCAGGTTCGTTGCCCACTGAGGCTGTGAAGCAGAAGCACAGCTGTGGGACAGCTGGAGGCTACCCATCAGCATACTGCAATGCCCAAGCGAGCCCAGACCACACAGCGTCCGCAGGCTCTCCTGCGCGCCCTCTGGCCTGCTCAGGCAGGCAGTTTGCTGCCTGGAAAGCCTTGCTATGGGAAGGAGGCAGACAGATCAGCCCGGAGGCTGTATCCAAGGCCATTCCTCAATCCTCTGTTTAACAGCAGGGGACAGCATTGTAGAGTTTTGGCGGGGACAAACTAGGGTCACTCTGGTATTTTCCAGGTAGCTCCGGTCGCAAAAGGGGGCCAGTGAAATGAGTTGTCCGGCAGCAGCCAGCAGGGCAGAGCCACAACTTTCCCAGGCCAGCGCTACAGTCCTGCCTTCCTAATTATCTGCTTGAGCTTGTTTTCCCTGGAGACTCCTTTCTGCCAGAGTCATCCCCACAGGTTCCATTCCTCTGTCAGATGCTGGCATGCTGTCTGCTCCTGCTCGAACGCTGGCCTGTGGGACGCCTGCCCTTGCTGGTTGCTTCTGTAGAGCATGTTACAATCACTCTTTAAATTGCAAAGGGGTTGGGAGCAGTCATCTTCAGACAACATCTCTTCCAACACTTTGAGGGCAATTGCTTTCATTTGGCCTTTATACACACATCATGCCAGACATGGTGGGTGTAAAACAAGTATTTGTTATCTGTATATATATAAAAATGCAAGTTCCCAAAACAAAGGCAATTTTTCCTTTGAGGAAAAGGGACTGCTGCTGAAAAGACGTTATCCTTTGAAGACTAGTAGCTTGTCTCATAAATTACCCTGCTGTTTCTTCAAGACCTTGTGCAGAAGCGTGGTGCATACTGGTCACTAGTTTCAAAGCCCAGTTCAAAACAAAGCAAACTGCAACAAGTAATTTCTGGAAAGCAATTGAACTGTGAATAGCTCTAGAGATCAAAAGAAAAAAGCTACAGACAAGACAAATTAGTAGGCTATTTAGAAACAGGCTGCAGTGACAGGGCTTACATCCAGTTTTCAAACTCCAGCAAACATGGGGGATGATTTTAAGTCCCGGACCTTGACTTATGAGAATGGAGAGCAGTGTGTAAATAAAATTCAAGGCAGCATGATGTAGCAGAGGACTAGGCTGGGATCCCTCAGGTGACTGGACTACCTGGGTCACTGGAACTTCTCTGTGCCTCATTTTTTTCCAGTTGCATAATAGAGGACATACAACTCCTTTGCAGCACACTTTAGCAGTGAGCAGGATTAATCCACTTTCTCTCTCTAGTGAACGGATGCAGCTTGGCAGAGTTGAAACTAGGTAAGCCAGCCTTTAGATCTGTGGTGGCTTATCTAAATGCAGAAAAGCACCTGCATCCTCATTTTCCCTGTCCCTCCTCTTCACATGATAGGGTGTGGCGAGACGCACAAGCAGGGCCACTTCAGCCAAGCTTGAGATCAAGGTGATAACCCTGTTTGACTTCTACACTTTCTGTGTTAGAGCAGAATGAGGAAGTGCCCAGCGAGTTGGTAAACACATATGTAAGACTAGCAAGACCAGAGCCACCCACTTTTGACCACTAAAACTGTCTCATGTAGATCCAGAATGCAATTTTTGATCGAAACAGTAATGTCAGTACAAATTAATTAAGATCTCACTTGCAATGTTATCATCAACAGCATTAAATCAATCCTGGGCACTCTGTAGTAACCTTAAAAATAATTTATTTTTTCAAAGCAAGGGCAAGCTACATGAAGTTTGGTTTTGTACCTTTTGCATATAGTTGCTCAGTAATTTGGGGAGAAATGTACAGAAAGTTAGAGGCGGTTGCATGGCATAATGGAACAAAAGCACTTGTGCTGGAATGACAGGCACCAATGAGACTTACCAAGAAAATAGGCCAGTAACATCCTTCCACAAGGCAAAGCCTTGTTTTGAGCCCACGTGCATGCAAACTGTGTCAGTTCCACTCTGTAATTGTCTGGCAATCACAACACCTGGCCTCCTTGCGTGAACTCTGCAAATCCTCATGTGCTTCTGTAGCTGTGGAAGAAAAAGTACTTGCTGATCTCTCCTAAAGGCACATTCCCATACTGCCAGACCAAACTCATCTGGATAGAGAGTCACTCCTCTTTGCATAAATGCGTAATGCACTAAAGTCTGAAGCATCTGTTAAACAATGCATAGATTTTTAAGGTCAGAAAAGACCAATAGATCATCACCCAGTCTAAACCCCTGCTGACACCGACTATAGAAATGCACCCATACGCCCAGCAGTAAGGTACACACTGCAGTGTTACCTGTATGTCATGGTATGTGTCGGTAGTGAACAGCAAAATCCAAGTTCACTTGCAAATGATGCTTTGATGAGAAAGTTCATGATAGCTTTGTACCCAAGATGAGAAAGTTTGTGGTATCTTTCTGCTGTTGCTTGGGTTTTGGGGTCAGTAAAGGCTGCACCTGCAGGATGGTCTGTAACTTGGAAGGAAAGATAAGCACTTTTCCGTTGAGCTTTCGAACATATTGGCTGGTAACCATGGAAAAAATCAACTCTGGAATTGAAGGCATTCTGGATCATCACTAACAGGTCGCCTTGAAGCTGCCAAATGAGCAACTGCATCTAGTGGAGGGAAAGGCTGCAGGCAGTAAAAACCAGGCTTTGCTCAGGAGTTAGCATTAAGTGGAGGTAAATGAACTCTCAGTAGTTAAGGTATCTCAAAGGGTGGATTAGCCTGAAATTTAAGTGTCTAAGGACAGTGATGTAACTAAGAGCTAGGACTGGAATTCAGAAAGATTTGGGATTTATATCCATGTTTTTAGGGACAGGAACACAGTACCAGACAGAAGCAATAGCAGATGCTGGTAGCTGTACCTATTATTGAGATCTTATGGCAAAATCAGTTATTGAGTTTCAGCCTACTGAGGTCCTCACATAAGAAGACCCTCCTCAGTTGTTTGTAGTATAACTGTAATCATGTAGGCTGAAGTCTGTCCTTGTGTTTTTCCTCTCGTACCACCGCTGTCCCTGCTTCTACCCAACGCAGATACACTTGAGGCAGTCAGTTGGCCCTGAGCACATTAAGAGGCCTTATTGGCCCTAACCAGCCTCACCTGAGGCCTCCACCCACACACCTGCCTGTGGGCTCCATGACTGCATTTAAGTTCAGACCTGAGCCTCTGCTCTCTCCGTGAGCTACGTTGTAGGAATGCATGTCAGTACTTCCAACAAGACATGTCTGTGCCTGGCTATAGACCTTACTGAGGTGGTCCTTGACCTCTTAACTCTGTTCTTGTCTTGACCTTGGATGTGCCTTGTCACTACGGGCTTTCTTGGCGCTGACTGGACTGTGTCTGATCCTGACCTGACTTCCCAGCTTGACCTCAGACCTGCCCCCTCAGCATGGACTTGCCTGATGATCGGGACTCAGCTGGCCAGCTGAAGTGGGCTGCTGTCTCCAAGTCTGCCATGCCTGCTTCACTCAGGTATTGTGGGGCTGGGTGTTGTTTGGAGAGGGCTTAGTACTGCTGGTCTTGTTGCCATGCTGAATGTTTGGCTCCCTGTCCTGGAGAGAGCAGCTGGCCCCTTCTGCTCCCTGACAAATCTTTATGCAGAAGATGCCCTGTCAGCAAGGGAACTAGCTCAAATAACTGTAGCCTTTTAGGTCATAACACCCTCAGGCTTTACTTGCTTTCCTGGCCAGATCTGCTTAAGGGTCTTCCTCTTACAAGACTGGGCCTTTCTTGCTGCTGCCTGAATGGAAGAGTCCGGCAGAGCTGGTGCCTCATGGGGCTGTTAGTGATACACCGCTGCATTGACCTGGATGTAACAGCTCTACCCAGCCCATTAGGAGGCCAGAGGGCTGAGGACCAATCTTTTAGCACTAAACAAACAAATCATACAAGCAGCTATAACAGTATGGAGCTGCTTCTTGTGTACATATCTCAATCACATCTGGATTGGCAGGTAAGGTATCCATAATCTCACCCTCCTGCCTCAGCCTACCAGTGCCAAATGCTCCCTGGAGCTGGCTGTGCAGCTGTCCTCCATCAGTACCTTTGTTGTACAGCCCAGGTCTCACCCCATGTGGTCTCATATGTAGACAGCGTTAGCTAGTGAGTAGCTCCAAGGTCTGGTGCAAGGCTCTTTGTTCCTACAAAAGAAGGAGAAAGAAAATAACTCCTCTGAGGTGAACCTGCCTGTACAAATGTTTTCCTACTGAATGAGTGTTTTTCTAAATATAAAACACCTGCCATCTGGCTAAATACACCTCAAGGCAAAAGAGGTAGTGTCTGGGGCAGGTAAGCCTGCCTGGACCTTCTCAAATCTGTTTGGAAAAACAGTCAACTGGAATACCCTAAATACTGGTGCCTCAGCTCTGCTGCACTGGTCTTTGCCCAGAAAGCTTGGTTACCAGCATTCACGTGACCAGACTACATGCTTGATATATTTAGTGGTGTGTATAGGCTCAAATGTCTCTTGAGGGACCAGCCTGTCTCATCAGCTACAAAAACAACTTCTGCCAAGGCAGTTGTCTGAATGGTGTGCTGAAAGTAACATGGTATAGGTAAGGGATGGAGAAATACTTTACTATATCACAGAATGGTTTGGGTTGGAAGGGATCTTTAAAGGTCATCTAGTCCAACCCCCCTGCAATGAGCAGGGACATCTTCAACTAGATCAGGTTGCTCAGAGTCCCGTCCAACCTGACCTGGAATGTTTCCAGGGATGGGGCATCTACCACCTCTCTGGGCAACCTGTTCTATGTTCCCCCACCCTCATTGTAAAAAATTTCTTCTTTCGATCTAGTCTAAATCTACTCTCTTTTAGTTTAAAACAATTGCCCCTTGTTCTATCAGAACAGGCCCTACTAAAAACTTTGTCCCTGTCTTTCTTATAAGCCCCTTATAAGTACTGAAAGGTCTCCCAGAGCCCTCTCTTCTCCAGGCTGAACAACCCCAGCTCTCTCAGCCTGTCCTCGCAGGAGAGGTGCTCCAGTCCTCTGATCATTTTTGTGGCCTTCCTCTGGACCAGCTCCAACAGGTCTATGTCTTTCCTGACACCCCTCTGGCCCTGGACCAGGTTTGCTCTTCTCATGACAATCAGCTTTTTTTTTTTTCTGGACTGCCAGGATCAGGTACCATTAATGGCCCTGGCATTCAATGTGATGCACAGCAATCCTCTCGAAACTCATGGGGCAAAGGTAGGTTGGGGAGATGTTGATGATATTCTGGTTTGAGTGACTACAAAAGCAGTGGCACGTGTCCCCTCAGGACTGTTCCTGAGCCATGTGAGCAAGTGGCTTGTCCTAGGTCAAAATTGGGGCAGGGTGAGGCCTAGATTGCCTGACTCCTGGTTCTTTCCTTCCAACCCTGCACGCTATAAAAAAAATTACAATTTTATTTATCCAGGAAACCCAGGTTGCTCTGACAGCCAAATCGGTTCCCTGAATGAGGGGGGGAAAAAAAAATGCGTATCTTGAACCGTTTCTGTGGAACACATATGTGCTTGCTCTCTCCTTCCTAAGTAATGTCAAGGAAAACTGAGAAAATTCAGCAAGAAATCTGTCCTGTTCTTTCCTTGTCTACCTTCAGTGTGTTTTTGTTTCTTTCCAAAACAGTTAGATTTCCAGACAAAGAGAACTGGGACTTTGCTTTGAGTTTCTTGGCTCTTCTCAGTTCATGTCTCCCTGGCCATTCCTTTATTCGAACAGAGGCTTTTGTACGTAGTAGATGAGGTTGAACTGAGGGCAAATATTATTACAGTCTCATGTTCTGAATCGACACCAGCCAGGTCTCCCTCTGCAATGCTCTAGCAGGATTTTGTGTCAAGTTGTTCCCTTTCTCCGAAGATCTGACTTTGCCCTTCAGCGCAACCATCCGAGTCCTTTGGCTCTGCAGGAGGAAAACACTGACTGCAATCCCTGCCTGCCTAACCAGGACTGGGTTGCACAGCTGAAATTCCGGCCCTTTGTCTGGGATAAGATGAGTGCGGAGACTTTCACTGGGTTTGTCAAACAGAAAAGAGAAAGTGACAGTTAGATCTAGGCCCATGGACAGGGAGCAGCAGAAATCAAACAGGTTTGAAGGAAAGCCAGTCCTCCAGCGACAGGGTGGGAAGAAATAACTGGAGGATAATGTCCAAGACCAGCCTTCAGGCTGTTAATAGACTGTTCATTATCTCTCCCTACTTCTTTCATCTGACTTCTTTACCATGTTGCTTTTTCTTGATGCCTTCCTCTTTCAGCTGTTCCACTAATTACTTCCTTGCTTAACTTTGAAGCCCTCAATGGCTGTTATTTATTTTCCCTTTCAGCTGGTTAATTGTTTTCATCCTTTGCTCTTCTCTTTGGCATGAGCAAAGAGAATGAGATGGCAAGCAGGAGAAGAAGTGTGCTTGGAGGAGACTAAGCCGGTAAGGAAACTGGTCCTATCCCTTTGTGGAAATATTTTGAAGAGACTCTTGCTCTAATCAAACATTCCTGCTATGGCAAGTGCTTTATACCTAAGGAAACTATGGCCTGTGACATGCTGTCGCTGTAGTGGAGTACCTTGTTGGGAGAAACTTTTGATGAGCGTTGTTTACAGTTTTTTCAGGGTATTATCCCACCTTAGTGTTTAGTAGCACGTGAACTGGGATTTGACAGAAGTTATAGGCATTAGTAAAGATTTACTGAAGTGCTACACTTTATATGGGGAGAGGAGACTGAAGTCTGTATGGCTGCCTCTGGGCTTTTGGAAAAGGGTACTTAACTTCACAGTTCAGTGGAGTGTGAAGCATTATGAGCCAATAATTGTAATAGCCATCTAACTGCTCACCCTGCCCTGTCCTTCTGTGTCCTCATCAGGCTCCATCAATGTCCTTATTGACCCATCTCTTCCTCTGCTTTGCAGTTTATGGTTCAAGTGCAGCCTTCAGCCTGCCCCTCTGATGGAAGCCTGCATGCAGATGTAGCTAGGTGAGGATCTGGCTCTCCCTGGGAGCTGGTCCTCCTTTGGTGTGACTGCTGTCTCCTGTGAGCTGTTTGGCAAGGCATCTTTAATCTTTTGCACTTTGGAAGGTTTCCAGTCTCTGTCTCTTTCTGCCCCTTGCAGACTCAGAGGCTAATATGCACATTGCTTTAATTTCTTCTTCAAATGAAACCCATTTATACCTGTAGGTGCCTGGCTGTTAAGTCAGTAATTTACTTCACGGTAGCTTAGCATGTTTTTAAAATACCTGTTTTGATATGGGGTTTCTGTTCATTGCAAGGCTGTGCAAACCTGTAAAACAGCACTGGAAAGAATTTCTTTGGAAAAAAGAGGCCCAAGGTGAACCATACTTCTTTTTCTGTTCAACCATAGGGCCATAAAAGAACTAAAGAGTTGGTGCTGCTTTACAAGCTTTCCGAGCTTGTAGACTCTGCTGCAGTTGGTTTGTGTACTGGGTAAGGAACTGGGGAGAAAGGGACAGAGGGTGTAACACGGGCCTTCTGTCTGCGTTCTCAAAATGGTACCAGTGTGGCTTGTATGAGGTGAGGTGGGATGAAATTCAAGTGTCAAAGCATCTCTAATCTCAAAACATTTCCACAGCCCTGACAGAGGACCTAAAATCTGTCCCCTTCTGAGAACCATCTTATCTTTTCCTGCCTCTAGTGACATTGCATTTTTCCACATCCCATGCCCACCTGATGTGGACTGTTCCTGCCCACACAAAGCAAGTTCTTTGGTAGAGACTGGACATGCTTCCTCAGGGGATTCTTGAATGACCTAAAGAAAAACAGAAGCCAGCACTCCAGGGCATATGTGTTGGCTACTGACGCAAGCCTTGTGGTAGCTAGAAGGGTCAATATTCAGATGCACTTTCATTCTTCTTTGCACCAGTTTATTGGCACTTCTCTGCTCCACCAGAGATGAAGGCAGCAAAATAGGACACTACAGATGGGGGGCTGTTTTGCCAGGGCTGTAGAGACTTGCTGCACAGATTGGATGTGTGCTTTCATACTGGGATGAACTGAGAGCAGCGTCACTGAAATCAGTGAGCTCGTGCTGGATAATGCATTGGGAAAACAATTGAGATGGGTAGAGACTGGGAGCAGGGGGCCAAAGAAGGAGGGACTTGTGCTGAGAGGAGGCAGGGAGACTGGATTTCATTCTGCTCCATGCCAGTGGTGCTGTAGAGGCATCAGCAGAGCTGCACAGACTAAAAGCACATGGAGGAATCAGAGCAGCAGCTGCCGGCAGCAGCAACACCAGTTGTGCTTAAGTGGGGGAAGCAGCCCTGCACAGCCTATGAGGACTGCATGAGCAGTAGTAGGTTTATGCTGCAGCAGCCAAAACTTTAGTTTAAACAAACCAAAAGCTAACTAACCTCAAAGCTGCAGGCATTCATCAGCTTTCACACAGGCAATGTGTCCCTGGGGCCAACTGGGACCATTGCCTGAGGATTTATTCCTGCAGGAGCCCTTGGTTCTCAGCTGGGTTAAGATTCTAGGCAGTTTTCTGCACAAAGCCTCACTGGTCTGAAGGGATCTGCTTCTGAGGCTGCTTGAAGCAGTACCAAAGACCTTTGTGGAACAATTCTACATACCCAGCACAGACAAAGCAGCACCAGTTCTTTTATAGTGCCTAAATTTGAGTCACTTCCAACCCATGTGCTTTTACTTGGTCCTCAGATTTGTGGTCCCCAAATGTAACAACCCTCCTTCTTTCACCTCTGTTTTTGCATACATGTCTTTAAAACAGAAAAGCAAAGTATTTCGAAGCTTTTTCTGTGTTAGGACTGTCTTTCCGGTGGTGTGGCTTAGACTGGATTGCTGTATTCCATATAAAGCAGCAGTTCAGTAATAAATGGTATTTTCTTCATTGGCAATACTCCTCTCTCTGCTGGCTACCCACTTACAAAGTAATCAACTACACTTAGATTTAATAGGAGGCTCAAGCAATCTGATGCATACTGACTTTTCTCAGATGGGGTGCTTTGAAATGAGAATCAAAGGATACTGCTGCTTTGCTGGGAACAGGACAGGGTCACCTCGCTTGGTAACGTGAGGTTCTTTAGGACTTTCGAAGAAACAAACAAGGCTACACTTTCAGCTCTGAAATCTTGGTAGCCTCAGGCTTTTGGAAAGCTCTATTTCATTTAGATTCTGGCATTTACTTTTGTTTGCTCGGACTATAAAGACCTTTTTATTCTGATCCTCAAGAGCTGTTTACCATTCAGCACATGTGGTCTGCATCGCTCACACTAAAATCTTTTGAGGACTTGGCAATCCTTTTTAGTTCTCTGATCAATGCTGGCTAAGGAACAATGGCAAAAGCCCATGGAATTCTGTTGCCCAAAATGTGCTGCCCCTATTCTGATTAACTAGCAGCCTCAGCTGATGTAGGGGTTGCTGGCTTCATTTTTTTCAGTAATACTGGTGCAAATCTGGAGTCACTACGCTGAACTGAAAGCAGATGTGTCAGTGTAAAACCAGAGGATGACTTTGCTAGCCACTTATGTGTCTACACAGAAAGCTAAGATCTGAGTTTTGCTTTCTAACCTGATTTACAGCCTAGAGCTACTGTGCGCTGTTGGCACTTTCCTTTGGTCAGTCCCATGTGCAGCTGGTCTCTAAAGATGCATAAAGCTGGCACCAGGGTCTGTGTCCTGCAGGATCCAGCCTGGACATACTCTGCATTGAGCTTAACTATCATCATCTGTGCATGAAAACCAAAGTTTTGGGCCTTGCAATAGCTTTTCTCTGAGAAATCAGTACTCAGGATATCCAAGAATCAAGACTTGGTTTCAGGCCCTCTGTGCACAGTTGAGTGGAAAGGTGTTAACCCAGTGGGAGAAAAGATTGCCTTTCTGCAGCAATTCTAGTTTAGCAGCTTGGAAACTTGTCAGTCAGCAAAGCAACTTCCCACAGCTAAATACTGCACTTTAAATGGCTAGAAGAGATGTTTTGTGAAGGCAGGGGGATAACTGGCCACACTGGTTTTTGAAGAGCAAGATGATGGGGGGATGAAACAGCAAAAGATTTAAAATTACTACTGAGGATGTGTTGTGGTTTGGGCTGGATCGGCCCAATCGGGCAGAATGACAGATGCTCTCTCTCCCCTGCCCCATCATAGCAATGAAGTCCTAAAGGGAGCTTTTTGCTTGTTCCCTGGATCAGTCTACGCTCCTAAAGAAGCTGTCATTGGCTGAACACATAAGGTGCAGTAGAGTCCTCAAGCTGACATGCTCAGCTGAGAAGGTGCTGTACTATGGAGTTGAATTCATATATGCCAGGAGAAGCCAAATATCTTCCTTTTTTTTTTCTAGTGATTAAATCCCAATAGCTGCATCAGCACAGCTAAAGAACGTTTCTCTCCTCCTTTTTTTACATCTTTTACATTTTTTACATACCAGCACCATCTTAGGTATTAATTTTAGAGGACAAGCTCCGTATCTGCACACATGGGTTAGAGCTGACTGCTGATCTGAACCTGCCTTTCTCTAAGGCTTTCAACGAGCCTCAAGCTCTGCCTTTATAAGCTGCTCTTAAAGCAGAAGCATGAATCCAGTTCCCTCTACCCTGTAACTGGGGGATTTTGTGGGTCAGGTGTGGAACCTGTAACCTTCTATTAAGGACGATGCAAACTTGTTGGGATCCCTAGTTGGGGGTGGAGGAAGCAAGAATCAGGTCTATTACTGGCTGTAGGCAGTGGCCAGTTTATAAAGAGTTATCGTTAGCTTGCTTTGTACATGCTTGAGGGCCCACATTTCACCTCCTGTGCAGAGGTCTGCCCACCCACCACAGGACTGGCATGTTGGCTGTTCATGGCAATGAAGGACTGAAACCAAGCCCTCAGCAGTGCCCTGACAGGACCACACTGCTGGAGCGGCTCCTGTGAAGGAGCAGCAGAGGTCCTAGGAGTCCTCACTGCGGAAAAGGCCCTGACCCTGCTGGGCAGAGAGCTGTGAAAATGCAGAACATAAAACCATCCCCAGCCAGATGACTTCTAGTTGCAAGAGCACTGCACTGGAGCACGGTCATAAAATAACTAGATGGCGTTTAACTTCACTGATGGTTTTGTGTGGCTTGCAGGGGCCATAGCTTAGCAAGGCACCTGCCTAAAATTAAGCACACTGCTACCTCTATGCCCTACTTTGCTTTGCTGAATTGGAATAAAAAGAAGTCTGGTTCTCTTCCTATCAGTTTATTCGAGCAGCAAAGTGAAATGACTGTCCACTGTGCTGGCTTGCTTGCACCTTTTGGACTCTGTGCTTAAAGAAAAAAATAAAAACTAGAGGGTGCGAGTCATTGGGGGTGGGAGGAAAGTCCGTCACTTCCTCAGGAAACACCTAAAACAACAGTGCTTGGAAAAAATATTCAAGAAAACCTCTCCTGTTTGATTTCTTTTAAAAAAAGTCTCTGCTCTAACTCCACAGCATTCTCCTTTTATTTATTTTTCTTGAGAAATGGTCCATTTTTTATTTTTTACTGTGTTAAATGAGCAATAAGTAGTAATCAGATGTTGACATAAAGTTATGTGTACACCTGCTGACTGCCTCATAAAGAACAAGAATGCTTTTAGTTAAGAAATGGCAAGCAAACTAAAATACAGCAATTAAGTTCACTAATAAGAAACCCAAGCAGTTAAATTATATATATTTACTAAATCACACAAGACTTCTGAATGACCTTTTTCATTTGATGGTGCCTGATGACAGCAGTTCTGATTTCAGTTCTGACTCAAAAATCTGGTCATTCTTCAAGGCTTTGCCAGTCACGCCGTGTATTTAAAGGAGCTCTCAGATGACAGGGAGAGGAGCTGTGTTGCACATCAGTGTAAATTCTTATGTCTTCAAGTCTGGGTATATGCCAGTTGGGCATGTGACTATTGGATTATTGATACTTCATTGAATTCTTAAAAGGTGTAAAATTATCACTCAGTGCCCCAGTTGGAAGCACTGGATTTCCACGAATGAGTGAACTGTAGATAATATGTGTGCACGTGTGTCTCATTGGCACTCAAGGCATTGAACTGAGGGCATGCAGTGCGAAAACCCTGCTGCCATTTCAAAAACCAGCAGACTTGCTGGGTGAGAGCTGGCGTGGGTCTAGCTCCCACTGCATTATCCCATGGGGGGATTTCTTGCAGTTCCTATGGGCCTGAGGCGTCCGGGGGGGCAACTACAACAAGCTCAGCAGTGAGTGTGTGTCTGTGCTCCTGAAGGGACTCCCACTGAGAGATTCTGTCTTTTTTTTTTTTAACTTGACGAAGCAGGACAGGTACACAAGCAGCTAAAATGGGAAATAGGGAAGGTTAAGGTTCTTATGTAAGCACTAATGCCATTCTAGTTGTAGTGAGCTTTTGAAGGGTTCTTTAGATGGCTTTCAAGACAATGGTGTTTTAGAGAAAAGAAGCTATCAAGAAAGGCTGGGATGATGCTGCTGGAATTTGACTGTGCTTCCTTGAAAGCTTAAGGCCAAGCAAATGCAAACTTTGGGATGGTAAAACCAGAGTAGTTAAAAACTACTTAGAAGTTAAAGTAAGTAAAGTAAACTAAGTAAAAGAAAACTTAGTGTAAAGAGGGAGAAGAGAGACAAGGAGTGAGATGGAGAGGAAAGGAGGCAAATGCAGTGGGAACAAAAGTTCCTAGTCTGACTGCTATTGGGGACTTGGCTGAAGCTGGAGAATTGTGAAGGCATCTGAGTTTTCCTTTGGATACACTGCATGATGGGGTAATAACAGCCTGATGGAGACTTAGCCACAGCTCTCGTAATATCAGGGTCAAACTGAGGGCCCTCTCAAATGGCTAGGTCATTCTTGCATTTGCTATGTCCAAGTATTAAGCCCTAAAACTGACTGAACAGGTTCTGCTTCTGGTATGTGCTCTGCTTTCATGCTAAATGTGACCTTTGTGTGCTCTCAGAAGACCTTTTTACTTGGACTAATATAGTATTCATGGGTTTAATATCGTCTGACTTACTACAGTCAGTTTTCTCAAGCAGACTACTTTGGACTTGTATTGGGCCTCTTTGCAGCAAGACCGGACTGTGTTCAGAGCTGTGACATGTCTGTGAACAGCATGTCAGTCTTTAACGGTTTTCCAGTCAAAAAAAAGTCAGTCACCGCAAAGGGTGAAGTTGATCCCCTCACCGTGGGGTGGAGGGAAAACAGAGAGGTGGTCTTGAATTTCAAGCGTGAGATTTGGGTGTCTTTGAACTGAACCTCTGGGCCAAGAACAATATCTCAGTAACAGGATATGTGATGTGAATTTTACAGCCTATAACTGCTTCCTAGTTAAGACAGATACTGATAAGCTATACTCATGAGGTGCACTGTGAACTGCAAAGGCATTCTTAGTAATGTCTCAGTGATCCCTTGCAACTGAGTGAATACCACCTGGGTCATTTACAGGCTGTATTAGTGGCTGGGGAGTCTGGGAATTCACGGCTGTTGGTTAACATGCACTAATCCATAAAAACCACATGACTGTTTTAGTCGTGAAAGCAACACAGACTGTCATGGTGCAGAATTAGGCTCTTGACATGCAGGTATCTTCCTGGTAGTAGATGATGGTATGATCTTTGGGGCTCTATATGTATTAAATGCATAAACAAAACTGCATAAAGTGCAGGGCTGGATTTTGAAGGGCATCCACTCAGTCAGTGAAGGGCTGCGGTCTGGTCTGCTGTCACATTGAGCAGTCCTCCCAAAAAGGACCTCAGGATGAAGGCAGACTGGAGCCGTCTGGGCTCGTAGTTGGAACTCAGACTCAGACAACATTTCTGAGCTGAGGAAGTCTGGTCTATCAAAAGGCTGTTTGACCAGCCTACATTCCTGCTGCTCCTCTCTCCACGAGGCAATTTGCTTGTACAGCAGTTAATGGGGGTTCTGGGACAGAACTTTGCTTGTTCAAATTTCAAAGAGCATTGCAAGGAATGCAAGGAAGTTGTTGGACATGTTAATCAAAGAAAACTCATATTCAGGAGTTTGATTTATACCTGCCCAGTAGACACACATCGTGTAGGCTGGTAGATGGATGCTCAGGCTACAGGTTGTAAAACTTCTCATGCGGATTCTGCCCTCTGCCCCTTCCAGCTGCATCAGACTCTGGAACGGGCTCGGATCTGTGTCCCAGATGCCTCGCATGAAAGACAGTCACTCTCAGCCTGTCGAGAGGCAGTTGCAAACTCAAGGGCTGCTCTGTATCTTCTTCTTTCTCCTCTTCTTCTGCCCAAATCTGCTCACTTATTAAGGACTAGGACACCAAACAGCCCTTGTCCAGGATGCAGCCCTGTAAACAGAAGAGAGTGCAGTCCCTAAACCTAAGAGAGTCACGCCAGTGAAAAAATGCAGGGAGTATTTATGCCTGTCTGCCACATCTGCAAGCTCCAGCTGGGTTCTAAAAGCTGAACTAACATTTTTGTTGTCATTAGTGCCTCTTTGTTGAAGGTCTGGATTTCACATAGGAAATCCTGTGCTAGAATTGCTTGCAGAGTATATCCTTCATGGTAGAAAACAGAGATAAGTAACAACGTGTCACGGTGATGTAGCGTGCCCTCCGTCTGCAGCTCACAGCATGTTACGCAGACAAGGAAAGGCCACCAGATTGCCCGCAGAATGTGTGCTCATGCTTATGATGCTGTTGGGGAGATTAGGAGCCAATCCTGAATTCTGAGCTCCCATTACCAACCCAGCTCGTTCATGAGGCCTCAAGAAACGCTGTCAGCTTTGATCCTTTCAAGTCCTAGCATATAACTGGGGATGCCAAGCTCCGACTTCAAAGCCTGTCAGTCCCCAGATCCATAAACTGATCAACAAGCACTTGCATGTCATCATGTAGAAGGTCTGATGAGGGAGTGGGGTGGGAGCACATTCCTTCCTTCCCCAAAGCTCCTGGGCCATGCCTAGAGGAGGCTGGATTCTTTGGTGTGATTGCTTCTGGTCTTTTCTTTCCTTCTTCACATTGTAAATTATTTAGGTGACAGCATCAAAGATCAGAGAGGAGCACAGGAAAAAAATCTCAAGTAAATGCTTTATACTCCTCAGGATCATCTGTCCAAAGAACTCTGCTCACTTTGTGGGTATGGGGCTGTATTCAGCCACAAAACATCCCTATAATAGTTTACAGCTGGGGAAACTGAGGCATGGGGCTGTTAAAACGTGACTTGGCTAGAGCCTCTGCAACGTCTCTGCCAGAACTGGGAGGAGCACTCTGTCCCCCGACAGCTCCTCCGGGTCTGCAGGAGCATGCTTCCTCCCTCCAGCAGCTTGCCAAAGGCTACACGAGGGAGACCCTGCTCCTACACGTCTTGCCTGTGCTCTGTAACATGGCAATCCTGCTTCCATGGCAACTCGCTGAACAGCACAGCAGACCTGCTCCACATCTACACCCAGCCTGCTGGCCGGTTACCCTGGCCCATATCTCCGGTGTATTACATATACCCCTACCTCTGCATTCCCATCCCAAAACATCATCAGCCTTTTCTGCAAAACCTTGGCCCACATACAGATGTTTTGAGGGACTTCTGATCCATCTAAGACTCTCCAAATGCCTTTTCTTTCTCTTGTTTTTCCTCGTTGGAATGGGAAAGGGCAAATGTTTAGAGATGCTCTTAGGAGAGACTTTCCCCAAGCTCTGCTGGGTTTGATGCTGTACTGTCTCTTTCCTGGGTCAACATACAGGAGTGTCAGGCTCCCTGTGGATGCTTTCTGCTCTGCTTGATTTTTCTAGCCACCTGAAGAGGAAGGATGTCTTGTTTTGTTTCGTTTCATCTGCAGAGTAACACAGTAGGTTTAGCCAGCAGTGGAGTTCAAGGTTGCTATAAATAGTTTTCTGCCTTGTCACGGGAGTTACCCATTTATTATAGTCCTCTTCCTTGTCAACAGCCTTTCTCTGTAGTTGGCTGTAGCAAAAGCCTTGGGAGCATGTCGCTGAGCAGCTCCTTTTGAAAATGCCCAGAGCACCTGTTCTAGCATGACCGCAGCTCCCTGACTGGGGCAGGGATGTCTGATGTCCTGAAGAGCTGTGCCTGCTCCAGCCATCTAGTTTTGTAACTTAATAATGTGGCCTGTAGCCTGTTCAGTGGTTCCCTTCTCCTGGAATAGGTCTTCTCATACCCTTGTTAGTTTTGCAGCCCCCTCCTGCTTCCCCTAGGAAAGGCTAGTCAAAGATCTCCAAATAAGGGGGGAATTATTTTTCAATTGTGAGAGGATAACAAGAGACTCTCAAATGTGAGTTAGGCTTTACGACACCCCTTCAGGAAACATATCATAAAAGGATTGCTTCCTTCCCTAGTATCCATTCCCATTTTAAACAAGTGAAATCCAGCCACCTCTGGGGTGGAACACAGCATCCAGTGAGCAGTATGTGGTAAAACCACCTGCCTGCGTTAAACATGGCGCAGCAGATGATTTTGTCCCTCTTGGAATGTCGGAGGGAGTACAGGAAAGCTTTGTAGATGGCCCAGAGGGAAGTGCCAAGCCATGGCTCTTAGCCTGGACAAAGATTGCTTGTGCTGAGCAAGGTGGTTAGAGGTGAACCGAGGTTTCTCACAGCCCTAAGCCAGTGAGTAGCTCCGGTCTGGAGTTTGGTTGTTGCTGGCTCTGGGTAGGTTTTTGGGTGCTGGAGGACATAGGTGTTCAGTGAGAGGTGATAAAGTTTGTGCTCTTGGCAGATCCTACCTTTGTGCCTGGGTGCTGGCGATGTCTTCAGCATGTGCATCTGCCAGAAGGGTTTCTGTTTTGCCAAGCGGGGTACAAAGCTTACTTCAGGAGCAGAGAAAGGCTTGCTGGCAGGACAGCCTCATTCAGCACTGAAAGGGCAGAGATCTCAAAGGTACCCCTATCGTTAGTAAAGTGGGATAGGTCTTTATTGCTTGGATACCCAAATGAAGCTTTTGGAACCTGCCACTGGCTATTTTCTGATGTTCTCCAAATCACACGTGTCCTCACATTGTGCCTCAGGTTCTTCACCTCTAAAATAAGGACAAAGTGTTCCTCAGCCCTTCTCTACTACACTGTACCACTATGGAACAAAACCTGGTGGATACTGGTTTAGATCTTACAGTATAACTCCCAGCACTGTACGCCTTTAACAGTAATTCAGCCCAACAGAAGAAACCAACTTCCAGGAAAGCTTTAAGCATGTACCATTCATAACTTCAGCAAAAGGATGAAACAAAAATATCTGCTCTCTGAAAGAACACATTAAGGAGATTCTCATTTTCTAAAGCCTTTCAAAATCTTTTTTCCTCCTGAGAGTTTACGTATCTTGGGAGGGTGAAGCCAGCACTCCTTAGGTAAACTTGTTAACCTTCAAGGGAATGTAGAACAGCAGGTATTGGAGATGGAAACCTTCAGTTTGGTGTGCTGTAGCGGATGGCGCAATCCAGGACTAGGATGAAATGCTTCAGCTAGGCTGCTCCCAGATCCCCTGGTGTTCAAACAGAGAAAACGTCTGTCTTTTCTTCTTTTGGCTCTGTCTCACCCCCATGTCCCCAAATGCCTAGTGCTTCTCAACTCCATTCTCTGCTTGGTTCCTGCAGCCTTCATATGCATGGAGACAGAAAATCAGCATTTATAAGTTGAACTGTTGAAGGCAATTCAAACAGAGCTTTCAGACTGGATGGAGATTCCTAATGTCCTGCTGGTTATTTGAGAAACTTGTTCAGAAAGGTTTGTTTAATGCATGCAAGAGTTGAATTAATCCAAAGAGAAACAGTAGGCTGTTGGAGAGAGAATGGGAACATTATGTTCCCCAACTGATTGATTTAGTACTTGGTGGAACACCCCAACAACTGACACCCCATCTGCCCTGGGGCTTCAACCTCTCACTGTGTCCCTTTAATGCCTTAACCTTTGGATTCTTAAAATTGGCGGGTGCCTGGATCTGCGGACCAGGTTATGGCCACAGTGCTATTTTTATTTATTTAACAAGCAAGTCTAAAAAGCTGTAGCAGGCAGGAAATAAGGTCCCTCCAAAAATACAGAAGGGTATCTTTTAAGAGGTAGATTTTTAATTGCAGCTTGAACAAACCATTTTTAGTTTCCATGAGCCTGCTCCTTCCCATCTCCTCTGCAATCTGGAGTTTTGCCAAAGATGAACTTGTCGTGGTTGTAACCTTATGGGCCCGTGAGTCTGTGACCCTGCTCTCCATGAGCTTCTGCCATCACTGCTAAGATCATGCAATAGCAGCCATAGAGAGCACCTCTTCAAATATATATATCTGCAGTCAGGCTAAGGGGAATCCAGAAAGAGAAAAACTGAGGAAATTGCTTTCCTCCCTCTTTGGGGTATAAAATGTTCTCTTCTTTCAAGTTAATTTGTTCTGTGAAAGTTCCTCTTGAAATCATTTTCCAACTACTTTGAAAGATCAAATAGATTATATTGAAAGCTACTGTAAGATGAAGTGCCCATTTGGATTTAATAAATGCTGGTTTATAGAGCTAGCCTCATTATTTCTTTGGGATAAACCTATACAGAATGAAGGGGAGGAAAGATTTTAATGTTTCTGAAAAATTTATCCCACGAACAGTAAAAACATACCATAGAAATATATCAGCCACAAAAATGACATCTTAAACACAGTATTTATGACTTTCTATATTTGTTTTGCATAAACTTTTCTGGTTTCTATTACACAGATTGATTTATGGAGTTTATTTGGAATAAATGTAGTGCATATTTAAAACAAACAGAGCCCAAATCTGCTAAGCGCCCAGGAGCTATAAAACCTTTGTATGGTTCAAACTGGGACCCTCCAAGTCCTTTTTATCGGAATATCTTTTTCCATTAAAAAAATGCAGAAAAATACTAAGAAAGTAGATGAAGAAAAGCAATTTGTGAAAATATATCTAGCCAGTGTTTCAACTAGAGTTAGTCTGAACTTTTTATTCAGTGTCTCGTTCTGTTCCTTAACTAAATGTTCTTTATCCAAATAGCAATTTTACCACGAATATCCTTTTTCACAGATCTGTTTGGGAAGTGTGGAGAGCTGACAGGAGCTGGAGGGGATTAAAAACTTCTCAGAAAACATTTTGGTTTTGCTGAAATTCAAGTAACTTTGGAAGACACACCAAGCTAGAAACTTCTTAGTAATTTTTCCATTAACTTCAACCTTCAGAAGTGAAGCAAACAAGGAGCAATTTGCCTGTAAGTCAGCAGTGCTTGATTTTTAAATGAGCTAATTGCATATTTTAGCAGGTTGGGAGGGGAAAACAGTAAAACGAGGATTGTATTTATTGATTTTTTTTTTAAAGCACCTAAGTTGCATTTATCTCCATTTTCCTCCTGTTCCCCTAACAGGCTTGGTATCTGCCCTGTTTCCTTTCTGTAACTGGATTACTTGTGTACTTTTAGTCCATTTCTAGATTGGCTAAAGTAATACCTTTTCTGTATATTTTAGAGTGGGTTTGCAAGTCATCACAGCACAAAGATTGTCTCAGAAACCTAGCTGATGTCTTTACATGCCCACAACAAAGCACCTGGGACTTCAATACCCAAAACCAATGTAATTGCTTGTACGTGATCTGAAGAGTGATAATTATTAGCCGAATAAAAGTTAGGATTATCCTGAATTTTTTATTAAAAAATTGCTGGCAGATAAAAACTGAGGCTTGTCAGCTTTTAAGTAACTTAAAATTATACTTTAAGCTGCATTTACTGAAAACACGCCTGCTGCCACAGGGTCTGAGTGGCTGCAGACAGGAAGAGTGTATGGTGGTATTCTCTTCATAACTAATCAGTGGGTCATTCTCCCAAGTGCGTCATCTTTCCAAACACCATTGGGTATTTACTGTCGTGAGTCTATTTTTCACAAACTCTCTAGACTTCTCTCTATAAGAAGATCCAAGGCTATAGTCAGGCTGTCACCATCCATGCTAAATGAAATGCAGAGATTCCCAGCTATCTCCCACCTACTGGCCTGACCAGCATGACCTATGTGTTTGCTCCCTAACTCAGTCTGATCTAAGTGGGGAAGCTGTTGCAGGTTAGCCTCAAGTTAACTAACTGCAGGTGTAAGTTAGACTGCCTGGGTGAAGTCCTTCCTATGGAGTTGTTCTGCCACATCTTCCAAGACAGCAGTAAATGTCAGAAAAGAGAGGTATTTTTAATCTAATCCGGCATAGCCCACTGGAAAGTGGCCTCAGCATTGTCATGGCCAATTAAACAGATTAAACCAGGTTTCTTTTAAAGCCAGGGTACGCTGAAGAGTATGGTCACACGTGCTGTTGGTCTCACTGTTGACCGTGTTTGGTGGATTACAAGCTTGTGTGCTGGGCTCCTGCCTGACGAGTTGCACTATCCCCTTGTGACTCCAGTGTAATCTCTTGTCTGTGACCCCTCCCAGCAACCCCACATTGCTTGGGCGTAGAAAGCACTGAGGCAAGGTACGCCTCCTACCTTGCCAAGCAGGAGGGCTTGTTCACTAAGTGACTGCACATAATGAGGCACCACTTGACAGAGAAATAATTGGCTGTGGCACATGAGTGCTGATGTAACTGGGTTTAGGAAGCATCTTTTTCAAGTTGGCTGAGTATAGAGCCATGGGGAATAGCACGAAGAAACAAATCCTCTCCTACAGCCTGCGTACACAAAGAGCTTTGATCCCCAACCGTTAATTGCTGAAAGGACACATGGATCCCTCTAGCAAGGCCTTCCTAAAGCACCTGACACTGCACTCTGGCAGGGGAAGAGCTTTGAGATGGCTGGGCTTGACTCGCTCTGCCCCAGGACAGCTGTAGTTGTAGTAATAGTCTTCTGTCTCTCAAGGGTTGCAAGTGTGGGCTCTGATCAAAGTTTTTTGTGTTTTGAGCTGCCTATTCTTCAGAAGTTATCCTGAGCTTCAAAGGGCAGAGTTGATTAACTTATCTTTTCCTTACTTTGCTGGAGGAAAACCTGGGTTGCCTGCTTTCTGACGTGCTGTTTGTTGCAGTTTACAGCGCTAGTCAGAATAGTGTGGTGTTAAGGAGTAAAATGCTAGAGGTGGTAGGATATCTGCAAACCGGTACGGGAAACTGGAACCCCATTGCCCTATGCACCTAAAAATCTCCAGGCATATTGGCAGAGCCCCAAAAGTGCCCAAGAGGTCAGGAGTTAACTTTGAATAGCAAAGCAGGGACCATTGACCTTCCTTGGCCAACATGGCTCTAGTGAAGTGCACAGCCACATGGAAAGAAGGGATACTTTGAGGTAGGGACAGACGCACTTGTTTGTGTGGGCAGCTGATAACAGGGCTGCAAGATAACAGGGCTTGTTTGAATTTGGGAAGGAATAAACAACAAATGGATGACCACACGCATAGAGGCTCACCCCATGATGTATTGTGTATTGTTCCTCTTATTTTCTCCCTGGTGCTTTAGTGCTCCAAAGGTCATCTTTTGCTTCTCAAAAAGCAAGCAAGAAAAGTCTTTGTATTATTCAGACAATACCACCTGTCTGCTGGTGAGTGCATATAGACTCTGGCACCAGTGATTTATGTAAGGAACTGTGAACTCACAGGCGTCAAATGGCCTCTGTGGGGCTCTGCAGCAAAGTCTGGACTGCCAGGGACAGAGCAGCTCTGACTAGTAGGCATGACCATGCATATTTGGTCACAGTAGCAGTGCTTCACTCTGCTACTCAGTAATCTGATACCAGGGAAAGGGGCTGGGACAAGTCTATGCGAAGCTTCACTTGTAAAATTAATTGTTTTAAGGATCCTTCTGCCAAAGAAGTGGGCAGGGTTCCCCAGGAAAGCACTCACTGAGGCACAAGCTATTCTAGGGCTAAAACCCAGGGGACTGGACCCTCAATTCCTTCTCCAGCTGCTTGTTTTCCCTCAGAAACCTATTTTGCTCTCCTGGATAGAAATAACTGTGATGTACTGTAGCATGTGTCTTGTTTGTGATGGCCTCCATCCAAAGCCTACTGATATCAGAGGAATGTTTTGCAGGGACTCAGAGGGATTTTTAGATCCCAACCTTTGCAGCTACTTTTGTGTTACTTCCCTGCCAGGACTTACTGACCAGCCACCAAACTCTTGAGAAAATCAGCATGAAGTGTCAGTCAGGGTTCAGTTCAAGTGACAGCTAAATATGCCTCTCTGGAGGTGAATGAGAGCTGACGGGCCTCAAATGCAAACGGCCTCAAACAAAGCCAGCCAGTGTCCACAGCAGCTAGCTTTTAAATCATACAGTAGCCTTCAGCCATTAACACTTCAAACACTATCCAGCCCTTTGACAAGTCAGTTCATTTATTAAATGTTCCTGTTAATGTCCCTTCCACAGTGTTCACAGGATTGCCTCCTGGATTGGTCAGATGGTGGCTTCTCGATCCTACACAAGCAAGGATGAAGAACAGTCCTGAAATGCTTTAGGAGAGACGGCGGGATCTGGTGGTGGGATGAAGAGGTCTGGAGTCTCTCACCTGCTGTGCTAGGTATGTGCTCTCCATCTTTGGGTGAGTCATGGCTCCTTCCTCTCTGTCAAGGCTGCGAGACTGCTCAGACACACATGCCTGCCCCTTGTTGGCTGTAGATACAAACTGGCATGGTGTTGTTCTGGGACTAGAAGAGGGTTTCTTAATTCACAGTGCTCCACTACTAGTTCCTACTCACTGGCATGTGCCTGAGAGCCAGTAAGTATCTTGGATCTGCCGTGCTCTGGTATGTTACCCTGTCTGACAAGAAACATTCTGGGCTGGGAGCTGGAGGTGCAGAGCTGCACTGAGATTTTTCAAAAGTCTGTCTCCGGGTTCTCTGAACATAAGGGTATGCAGGGCCTTTGCCTTCAACTACACACACAGCAACTGACCTGCACGTTCCCCTTGCTGGGTTTGGAGATCTCCTCTGCTTTCTTGATTTAAATATGCTTTTTGGAGTAAAAGAACCCAACTATGTTGTCTTTTTTCCTGTTCCATGGACAGACATAGTGCAAGCAGAGTAAGCATGAATTGCACCGCACTTGCTGCTCACCACCTGGCCAGGGGAGAACAGTGCTTGCTTCTGTCTGGGCTGTGGGGCTGGAAAGGTGAGGCTAGCAGCAGGAGTCAAGACAAATAGGAGCCTGTTTTTGATTTGCCATCTGACCCTTGCCAGCTCAGAGCACCCTGTCTGTAATCGTGACTTAAATTAAGCCCAAATGCCATCAGCAAGGCTGTTGCTTTCTCTCACAATGCAAGTATTTCCAGGTACCTAGCCAGAGATTTATAATCCACCTCTAATTACATTCTTGTTTGGGTCTGCTGTCATGCTGGCTTGGTCTTTCTGTGGTTTGTTAAGTCCAAGAGCATGCCTGGCCCTTTGTGCTCCCAGCATGTAAGCACAGACAGCAAGGGGCATCCATGGCTGACAGCTTAGCTGCTGGAGGAAACCGGCTGTGCTGGGCTGTGTGTCTTTAGTAGCCCAAATATCATGGGAGACATTTTGGCTTGTTAAATTCTTGACTGCACAGGTCTGCTGTCCACGGTAGGTTCACTTGATAGAAATAGCTCTGGCAGCAGCCCAACAGCAAGAACACTGCTTTTCCCTTAAATGTACAAGGAGACAGAGGCTTGGTGTTCCCTGCCCAGCCAATTCTTGCCTTTTTGATGGCAAATGACCAGCATCTTTCCATAGCTGAGCCTAGGTGCAGTGGTTTTGCTAACAAGCTGAAGATTAGATATTTGAAAATGCAGTCTGGAACTGATTACCAGTAATTAGCATAGATTCTTCAGTGAGGGTGCTGGAAGGACCAAGATGGAATAACACACCTCATGACGCCACACATGATTATAGTGTTAGCTATTACAAGCCTTGCCCTGCTAGGGAGAGCGCTGGGCAAACCCTTTGTGAGAAGTCAGTGTCTTGTCCCACAGGGCCTACACACAGAAAGTAAGCTTTTATTCTGAATTATAAAGTCTCTCCCCAGAAATACAGGAACAGTTTCTGAAGAAACCCAGCTGGATGTATGCAAAACCACTGGCTTCCCCAAGGAGCAAACCTGAGCCTTCACTCGTATGCTTCATGCTGATTCTGCCACTCTGTGCCAGGTGACACCACCATAGCAAGTGGCTTAGACTCTGAAAGATTACTATGGAGAAGAACCCTAGTCTATATTACTGGAAAAGCAGTTCCAAACATTATCTCCACTCTATCCTGCCCTTTGTTTGTCTGCTGTGTTTTCTCCCTGTACCAGGAGTTCTTGTAGTCTGTGCTATGATTGTGACGCTGGGGCAGACAAGCGAGGCAAATACTTTACACACACACTTTGAGCAAACCAGACATCCGCTATTTAGAAATAAACAGTGTAAAGTGATTTGGGAAATTCATTGTTCATGCCAAGACATTTAAGAGGCATCTTGGTTCAAGTAAAAGCCTCGACTCATTTCCATTTAAATTTTTGTTTTCACTTTGTTTTTTAACTGTTGAGTTAGTTACTTCAAACCAAAATGGATCATTTCTGTTTGCAGCTGATCAAAATGAAGGTAATTTGTTTTCCACCTACATTTCAATATGCTGATTTTCACCTAAATATTTTCTCTGCCAATGAACAAGCACTTTCCTGATGGCATGTTTTGTTAAAGTCTCTACCTGTACCTAGTAACTCACAGAATTTAAAGCTGGCAACTCATCATCTTAAGCTATTAGGTTCAATTGCTGAGGAAGAAAGACATCCCCCCTCTACTACCCAAGGCCTGGGTTAGCAGTGGTTGGAGGGAGACAGTGGTCATTGAAGAGAGATGTCAGATTCCACTGCTGTCTCCAATCTGCATGACCAAGTGGCACTTAGAGGGCTAAAATCTACAGACGTCATAGTCTGTAGACTGGATGCTACTGGTCAACAGTCCAGTAAGTTTGGATCCAATCCACTCTTGGTTGTTTTGCTTTAGGGTCAGCAGCCATTAAAGGTGATGAGAATCTTGGAGTGAAACCCAGTTAGCAATCACTAAACACAGGAGTACAAAACTGATGAAACTATTTCTTTTTAGCAGTAAAGGAAAGTATAGTTGTATAGTGCATCTGTCCTGAAATGTATGCTTATTTGTGGGATTGTGGTTTGTCTTTGGTCATGTTGTATATTTTTGAAGAGGAATTGAGGCCAATGGTATATACTTTGTCTTGTGTGTATTCTAGACTTATGTGGAATGGATTTGAGAAAACATGACAGATGGGAAATAGATGGATGTCTTTTTCCATGCACGTTGGCAGTTCTTTTACCTGCTAGCAGCTTAAATAATGGAGGGTGGCTGGTGACCAGGTATTAACACTTTCTGCTGCTGTAAGTGCTTTTCAAGAAGGGAGCAATTACTTCAAAATCTGCTGCTCTCCTACTAGTCAAGCTAGTGTTCAGAAACTAACTCCTCCTTCAGATTACTTTTGGTCACCCATTTTCACCCTGCAGACCATTTGCAAACATGCTCATTGCTGATCAAGACCCAGTTTCTGCCACATTTGTACATACAAGTTCTCCTGCTCTGTTTATAAATAGGGGTGGGGTTTGATTTTTGGTCAACAATATGAGAATAGGAATTTCAGGTTATGACTGTGTCTGGTGTTTGTCAGGGAGAATTCAGGCAATGGTTACTGTGTGTTACTGGCAGAGCTGAACATCAGGAACTGGAACCACTTACTCTTGTAGCCCTAAAGGATGTATCTGGCCTATGTCTGGGAATGAGGAGAACCTCCACTGCCCCAGCAGAGAGATGGGCTTAGCTGGGGCTAAGTGAAGAGGGACTCCTCTCCATCCACAATGGCCATAGGTCATTGGATGCTTTGAGAGGATTCAGCTCACTGAGAGCAGAGAAGTGCAGAATGACACTCTTTTTTTGCCAGTTTCCATGTTGAGATCTGCTTTCTTCAGCCTCTTTGCAGACTCCTGTGATGCTGCTGGGATTCTGTTTTGGGAGACAGAGGAAGAAAGTAATTTCCAGAAACTTGACACCTTCTTTTAAGGAGAATAGAGAAGTTGAAGGGTAACACTAGAACTCTGCAGTGCCCCAGCATGAGATTTTCATCACAATCAAGGTAGGTCTTATAGAGTCACTGCACCTGTGGGAGCTTGGGGAGACACCATGGCAGCATCCTTGTTTGCATTTTGTTGTGGCACCTCTTCTTAAGGATTCAGGCACCTCAGTGCCCTGGAAATCTCCTACAATATCTCTGGAGGCAGCAGTACTCTAGTACCATGTTTCATGGTACTGTTTGCACAGCTGCAAATAGCACATGCAGGGCAGATGGCTTACTGCTTATTAAGCAATATTAACTTTATTGATTAGGTACACGATATGCTGGGAAATATCTCCAAAAAACCAGCAGTGTAGGAGAGAAACGCAAAATGGAGGTTGTATGAATCCTGGATTGGTACATTTGTTGCATGCAAGATGTACTGTTGAAAGAGATGATGCTGACAGAGATGTCTGCAGTTCCCTGCAGGCTTCCAGGATATTTGAGTTGAATTCTGCCAAGGAGAACTTTTCATCCTGCAAGCTTGGTCTTCTGTGGGGCTGTTGGCAGTTATTAAAACACAAACCCCTTCTTGCCTACAAATCCGTGTGCTTGATCTTTCCAGCCCAAATCCTACAAGTAACATGCCCTTGTCCCCAGGGCAGCTTGCTCAAATAACCACAGCTCTGCCGGAAAAAGGGCCGTTTGAGCCTCAGGGAATTGGGAGGAGAGGTTGAATTATTCCCAGCATCCAAAGACCAAGAGGTTCCTTCTTCTTCAGCAAATGTTTTCAGTTCCCACTTGGTGAATTATTGCTAGGGATTTTTTTGCCTTCAGTGTTTCCATGAATGTGGTTGAGGCTCTGATCCAGGAAATGGGGGGGGGGAGGAACCTCTGAAAAATGTATCGCACCATTTCAAAACTCAAGTGGAATTAATTAAATCCAAATTTCAACAGTGTGTCCAAAGTTGAGCTGGGCTCAAGACACACTTCAGAAGGTTTGATTTCAAAACAATCCCTTTGCTCACATGCACATAATTTAGGGAGGTTTATGTGTATCCAGTATAAGGCAGGAACAGGGAGCTGCTGGGTACCTGAGCTTAGAGGGGAAAAGTAGTATTTGCAGGCCAGCCTGGAGAAAACCTTGTTCTGCCCAATTCAGTTTATCCTAATCCTCTGCTCAGCAAGCTGCAGATTGGAAAAAGAGTCAGGAAATAGTGTTGTGGAAAGGGGAGCCAAACCATTTGAAATGGAGATGCTGTGGCTGGTACATTCGCAGTTCTGCTAGCTGGAGAATATAAAGAGCTAAGGGACAGTAGAGAAAGCGTTCAGGACATCAGGCTTGAGCTGAAGCAAAATAGTTTGGCAATGAAAACTTTTATGAATGGTGGGGGATGCAAGTCTTTTCCCAGCTCCACCACTGAAGTGGGGTTACCTTGAGGCTCTGAGTGCTCCCATCCCTCCATCTATTAAATTAAGATAATGTTATTTACTGCCCAGGGAAAACACAGTGGATTTAAAAAAATAATGCTAGTAGGGTGGAGCTTTCTCAGATGTTTTTCAAAGCCCAAATCTTTTCCTCATTTTCATGTATGTGTCCCAGCTAGCTGTAAGAGAGTTACACATGGGTCATTAAGGAGCAGAACTGGCTCTTTAATGTAGTATTTAACAGTTTCTTTCTGTCATGCCTGTTCCTTGGGGAGGAAATGAGCATCTCTCATTTGCTTTTGCCTTATAGTGGTGACCTGGGAGAAAGCTGAGGGCGAGGACTCCTTCTACAAGAAAGATCAGTTGTGCCTCTTTAGTCCCTACAAATGGGGACACTTTGCATTTAGAGCCTGGGAATGGGAGTGGTTCTACCTCTTTTCTGCCAAGCAGCAATACATGTTGCCTATATTTTTCCTGTGCGTCTTCTGCCTGGGCAGGGATGCTGTGAGTGAAAGTTCTGATATGGCTACAGGGACCAAAATGTCTCTTTTTCTGTGGAAGTTCAGGTGCACCGTGAGTCAATAATCTCCATCACAGGAGATGAGAACCAAAGCATTTCTACCAGACACTGTTTAAGAGAAGGGAAACAGTAGACCTGTGCTGTGCAATGAGGTTTACAGACTTTAACTTCATCACTACAAGAATAGTTTTATTGGTAAATCTAAGTCATCACTACGCATACTGCATAGCAGCAGTTGTAACTTGAAATACTGTGGGGTTTATTGGATGGGGATTACACATTGCCCAAGCAGGCTCAGAATCCCAGAGTCGTGCTTGAACCCTGGAATTAAAGGAACTGAATTCAGGGCTCTGACAGGTCTGGGAGTCTGTCTTGTTGAACTCTAGCAGCTAGACCTGCCAGTACAACAGCAGTATTGAAGGATGAGATGAATGCAGTTGTTCCAAAGACATCCCTGCCAGGTGTTACCCCTGCTATATTGCATATGGCTTTCTTCAGGCACAGAGTTAGCATCGAAACCTGAGCCAACTGATAAGAAGGGCAGGCAAACTCTAGCTGGGTCTGTGTGGCATTACCCATCCACCAACCTGGTGGGTCCAATATTGCAAGCACTTTAACAGTATGGTTCAGTAGAAGTTCAGGAACTCAACCAATACAAGGGCCATGTAAACATTACTCCCTGTGAAATGGCTACTGACAGCCTGTTTGATGCTCCAAGCCTTTGGTGGGTAGTTGGCGTATCAGAAATTCATTTCCTTCTACTTCATTCTGCACTGCATCAGCAGTGTTGCAAGTCATGTTGCCTGAGACTGCATGGCAGCAGCATGTCCTGAAACAGGATGATGAAATTGCTTAGACACTTTGTTTTCAAGCTGAAGAAATTCCCTTTCTTCCAGCTGTTTTCTCTTATCAACAGCTCAGGGAGATCTGGCTTTGTTTTCATAGTGTGGACTTGTCTGCTGGAGCTGGACCCTGCAGCACCCTGGTACGCTAACCTGACAGCATCTGGACCAAAACCCTGCTCAGACTGCGAGTCTCCCAGCTCAGCCAGTGCCACCAGCCAGGTAAGAGGAAGCAGGGAGCTTTTGCCATAGTGGAGGGGTGGGAGGGCTGTGCAGATTACTGCCAGGACCAATGGAGTGGAGCAAGACCCTTGCTTGGCTTTTGTCTCCCTTTTCTGTGCATCTCAGCAGTGCTGAAAGGGCTCAACATTTCCTACAAAACTCTCAGCCCCTTGCCCGCTGTCCCTCCACAGCTGTGTGTGCTGAGTGCACAGTTCACCCTTCATCCTTCCAAAGCACACACTCCCATTCTCCTTCTCTTTTTTGCTGCTTCTCATGAGTGTGGCTTCTTTCTCTCCAGAGGAGAGCATATGCTGGTATATTCCCCACCAAGCCTCTTCAGGAGGCTGACATGTCCCCTGGCACCCTCCTATCCCTGCTTTCTGCTGGTACCTGGCTCTCCTACTTTCCTGTTTGCTGAGGTCTCTCCTGTTAGCTGGCTCATGTGTTTCCTCTGTCGTTTTGCCCGTGTACCCTGCACCCTGTTTTCTTGCAGGTTTTCAATGTCTTTCAGAGGTAAAAAGGAAAGGGAGGAAATTTTATTAGTATAAAAAGACAGTAGTTTCATTTTTTTGTTTGCTCCTGGAATGCTTTCACATGTGGCAAACATACCCAGACAATTAATCTTGTGCACCCACAGGGTGTAACTGTAAAACAGCGCATGACAGATAAAGATGTATCTTCCTTCCCTATTGTGCTGTGTGTTGGGGATTTTTTGGAACTCCTGCTTTTGCTGTGTCAGGGTCAGTTTCCCCACCTGGATCCCCAGGCATATTCTAGTGGATATGATAAAAGCAGATGCTATACATCTTATAAAAATTACATATTAGGATCATCTTTCTCCTTACTGTTCCTCTTTGGAGCACAGAGGTAGCCAAAGTCAACAGAAACTCATAAACATGGAAGAAGGATGGGAGAGAAATGACTCACAGCACTCTTATTCTAGCAGAGCCTAAGCTGAAGTGGCGCAGGGCGCAGGTGGTGTGAGCAAGCAGGCAACAACCAGCACGTTTGAGAGCGCTCCCTACAGCAAGACTGCTGAACAGGTCCCGATTCCCGTGAGTGTCCTTGTGCTGGGGTAGAGCGCTATGTGAAACTCATACAACAAGAGCACATGCTGCTGCTGCATGGGCTGGGAGCAGAAAACCTCTTAAGTATAGGAGCAGTGACTGCTTCTTTATGTGTGTCTCCTCTGGCTGAGCATCAGACTACTACTCCCCTGCAGGTCTGGAATCCGGTTATCCAGCCCAGACACTCCCTGTCCTCTTTGCCTTTCTTTGTGCATCTTGCACCTTTCTGCATTCTCCCCAGTACGCTCTGTTTCTCTGTGCTATAAGCAGATATTCTTTTATCAAGGCTTACTGTTTACATGGATGAGATTCAGCCTCTATGCAAAAGGCCCTATGGACATTAGTCCTTAGGGGACTTTAAGAGGCCGTACTAGAAAGTCCTTCCAATATGAAGCAGCCCACTGGGCATGGCAGCCTACTTTGGGGTAAGCTACCTTATGGAAATTACAGACCTGTGTTTCACAGGGTACCTGAGCTTGAAGGGGCTGTACCCAAAGGGAGGGAGCAACATGATGGACTGGGTTTTGTTTAATGTGGCTGTCCATATTGTTGTAATGAAGTTGGTGCCCAGTGCAATCCACATATGTACGCCATCCCCCAGCGTCTGTATCTTTCTCACACACATGCACACTCATCCAGGGTCTTCCAGACCTACCTCCCTATTACGCAGCCAGCCTGAGAGAAAGGAGCTCAGCAGGCAGTGAGGATCCAGGCAACAGGCACTTCTGCTTATGCAATAGGCAAACATTGTAGTAAATAACATGTGTAGCTTTGTTATTAAGCTTGATCTTGTTAAGGGGGCAATAAATGTTCTCTGTGATCATTTTTCTTGTAGAATATCAACACAGGATAAAATTGTGGCTCTGGCTTTGCTCTTCCTGCTCATTAGAGCTCCATGCTACTTCATGCCATAGCCTCAATCTGTTGATGTTTGCCATGACAGCTGCGTGTCCCCCATTTCCTTCAGACTCATTTTGCACTTGATAGATGCTGGCAGTTCTTGGTTTTTTATTGTCCCTCTCCTGTGCTCCTTCTCACTTTTACAATGCTAACTTCACAGCACATTGCCTTTAATTTAAAAGGGATGGTTTGGGCAAGATACCTGTTTGCTGGAAAGCAAAATCAGGGACATCTGGCATTCATTGACTTTTAAAGGCAGAGCAATGACACAACTAAAATGCAAATACAGAGGATTTCCAGCTACTTTTGGGGGGATGTTATTTTAGTAAATTGAACTCAGATAGACTTGTTCTACTTGCTCCTAGCCATAGCTCTGGATATAGTCTGGACTGGGCCACTTGTTTAATTATATACCACTAACAAACTAATACTTTTTTTGGTCTCTCTTCATGTGCCTTTGTTTTCTCTGCGCAGGATGGCTGCTTAAGGCCTGAAGACAGTTCTAGAGCCATCCCCTGAGTCATCAGCCTCCACGGATCTGCCAGAAAAAGCTGTTGTATTACATCCAGAGCTAGGTGTGTACGCTGTACCTGGGAAAACTTCAGCTGGGGATAGAAAAAGAACTCAACTGACCCCCAATTTCTAGGCTGATTTACAACAGGGAGTCCAGAGAATCTCTTGGTCTGATTATCAGGGCATACAGGCGGGAGTGAGAAAGATGCTTCCCTTGATTTGCCCTGGAGTATGGTGCAGAGGAGCTGAGTGGTGCCCCGATGGCCTGGAGCTGCGAGGCAGCTCAAGCAATCCCATCTGATCAGTAGTTATAAAACAAAAGCCAGCCCTTTCTAACACTTCAAAACAGTAGAGCTTTATTTGAACTTGAAGAGAATAAATGAGTCTTTGGCATTACGTGGGGAGAGGAGACTGTGCTGCTAGCTGCCAGTAGCACATACTTTCTAATTCAAGAAGGAGCAGCAAGGCAAATCCCATAGACAACATCAGGCGCGAACCCAAAAAAATCCTGGCTTTGCCCATGGAGAGACTGAGAAGTTGGATCCTCTAAAACAGAGGTTACTTTATGAGTAGTCAGAAACTGGGCCACACGCAAACTGGGTATGTGAGGGTAGCAGGGCACTGCTCTATTTCTTTTGCTGAGGGATCTCCAGGCAGGTCAGCCTGGGCCATACATGTGCCTGTCCCAGCAAGCAATCAATCACTCTACAACGACCTTCTTATCTGTACGCAACAGGCTTTATGTCAGCTGCCTCAAACTCCCCACATCCCCACTGCTGGCAGTGGTGGGGTCCAGATGAGTGTGAAACCAGAGTTTTATGCAGGGCAGAAGTATAACCCTCCACAGGTTTCTCTCACTCCCCTATTTGCCATTTCTGGCTGATCTTCGCTCCTGCCAGAGGATTGAAAGACCCTCAATGGTTTAATCCAAATTGCCCTCCAGTTCCCTGGTGATGCAATTAATTGAAAGCAGGATTTTTACCTCTCTGTTCTACTTAAAAGTGTCCCCTGGCCATCAGGCTCTTCTGCTATGAGATCTAAAAGCCACTGTGCAGGCAGCCAGTGGGCTGTATTAGCTTGGCTTTCTAACGGGATAATCCAGCAGCACATCAGGTACCCCAGTGTGGCAGTCCCAGCCTCAATCAGTCTCTCTCACAGTCGTGGGCTATTGCAGTTTAGCATCAGGAGTTGTTTCCTCCAGCGTCGAAGCTTGCAGTAGGAAACTTAAACATTTTTCCCCACAGTAATCTGCAGTGGCAGAGGCCCCTATTGCCTCCCCATGACAGATTTTCTGTTGAGAATTTCTATGAATCTGCTCTCCTTGCCGCAGAATTAATCATAATTAGAGATAGAAGACAGTCAAGCCTTTTCTAGAGAGAAAGTGCTGAAATGCAGTGAATCCCAGATAAAAATATTATTCCTGATACAGCCCGAGTAACTCTAAGGAGACAAAACTTGAGCTGACAGAATTCTGAGAGCTGGGTGAACTAGGCAGAATGGTGTGAGCCTGGGATGAAGAGAGTGGGAGAGACTGTGGCATAGTGTACATTTTACCGGTTTGACAGATGAGTAAAGGGAGGACAAAGACTGGAGAACTGTAGTGCTCTGATTCCTATTAGCTGCCAGAATTAGTTGTGAACAGGATAGGGAGAGGTTTTAAGAATCTGGTCCTGTTGCTATGAGCTCTGACCGACAGTGTCCTCCTGCCCACACAGCCCATGGTGGTGAGAGCAGACTGTGGCAGATACTTTGCAGGTGGACTCTGAGCCAAGGCTGAGTCCCAGTTTGGCTGCTCTTTCTTACAAAAGGGAAGGCATGTTTTGGTTTTCCTGGGCTGTCTGCAGTGCCTCTCACTCCAGTCTGGGAAAGGTGCCAGCCCCTTCCAATGCCTTTCCCCAGTGAGCTGAATAACTCTACTTCCTTCAACCTGTCTTGAGCTCTCAAAATAGCATGCTCTGGTATGATATGACATATTCGGTTGCCCGGCTGTCTGCTGCAGACAGTCTCCTCTTTCTTTCTGCTTATCCCTGCTCCAATTTATACATAGCCCTTGGGGCTGGCGTCCTTTGTCGTATGAGAGATGCTGCAGGGACCTAGAGATAAGAGGAAGCAACTCTTGCTGAGAGCGCTGGAGTCTGCTATAGAGTGCTAGTTCTCACAGTACTAGGATGTATCTTGGAGGGCTCCTAGGCACATCCTGGACTGGCTTAATTTTATTTAGCTACCAAACCTTCCTTGGCATTGGAGCACAGCATATCCCATAGCTGGGTTTTACCTGAGGTGGGAGCCTCTATCCTCTTAGTCCCCCTGAAAATGGTGAATTTGTGCAGACTATGAAGCAGATGTAATCACAAACCTTCCTTCTCTGTTTAACCACTGACTTTTAGCGAAGCCAGCCCCCTGAGCATGAGGGCATTAGCCCATTGGAACAGTGCTTCCTTAGCTCCTGACTCTCCTCCAAGGCTCTGGCAGCCAGACGCCACCTCTGCTGCCAAGCTAAGCCTTGCCATGCTGTATGATGGGCCAGGCTGCTCAGCACGCAGCCAGAGATGGGCCTATTCTCACTCAGCTGTTGAGCATCGCTGCAGACACATGGTTACGCCAACCTCCATCCTACACAGCCCTCCATACAGGCTCATGTTTCCCCTCTAGAACTACCTCATCCTTTCATCCCCGTCCTCTCCCTATAAGAAGAGGCAAACCCATGTTTGCCCCATCCTTCCCTTCCAAAAAGCTGTGTCTGGACTGCGGATGCCCTATAGAGAAAGTTAAATGACTCCTTGAAGAGACTGGCTGCTAGGTAAACAACCTGGCCCAGCCCACTGTAGAGCTCATTTGGCTGGTTTCACCTCTTGCACACTCTCTAAAATACATCTTTTCCTCCCTCCTTTGTGTTCCTGCCAAGTGAGCTCTGCTGCACTGTGTCCCTGATCTTTTCTGACATTAATTACCCTTTCCTGGCTTGGACTGCCCTGTTTGTGGCCAGGAAACCAAACTTGCTTGTGCCTGGAATCAAAGCAAGCTCTGGAGTTAGGAGGGAAGAAAGGGCGTCTGCTTCCTTGGATGGACAACTGGAATAAGCAGGTGTCTCTGAGCGCTTCCTACCCTCAGGAGAGCTCCTAGGGGGCTTTGCCCGTTGCAGCCTAGACTGGATCTGGCCAACTGCTAAGCACCTGCTCTGCCTGCTGGAGTGGCTGAGAGGGAGGGTGATCAGCCAGCTTTGAATCTGTGCCCAGCATCTTCAGAAATGCGCCAAACAGACCCAGCACAAGTGCAATTAGAAACAGCAGTAGGAGTAAATGCTGGAGGTGGCCCATCTCCTTTCATATGCGACCTTTTAGGCCACTAATTTCAAACGTTTCTGCCTTCACTTTGCCTGGGTGCCCATGATCTCCCACCTCCCCGTCACCTCTGAAAAGCCCTACCACAGCAAGTGATACTGCTTCCAGCAGGGGAGGTATGGGGTCCCAGCAGCTCACATCATGCAGCCTGTGGCAGTGTGACAATCCAAGGATGGGTGCTGCTCTAAAAGCACCATTGAAGATGTTCCCAGCGCCAGCTGCATGCCCAATGCCACCCTCTTTCTCAGAGTGACAGTGTTCCTATGCAGGCCAGAGCTTTGCTGGCAGAGTTGAGCACTGAGGTGCTGAGCCTCTGTTGAGGGAGTACAGTTTTGCTGCTGGGCTTTTGGAGACTGTCACCAGCCTAAATCCGGGGGAAGAAGTAGTCAGAAAAGGGTAAACATGGACATGGCATTGTTGCCTGACACTCTTTCTACAATGCCCTGAAGTTCCCGTCACATACCCAAAGCAAACCAGCAGCACTTGGAGAGTTTAACTGGCGACTCACCAGTTACAAAGTCAGAATCTGTATCAACTGCTATGCTTGTAAACAGTGAGAAACAAAAAATCCATGCTTTTCTTGGAGAGAGCAGCAATGCGTCTTAAAAGGAGCATCTGTGTGTGTTTGCCACATCTTTGAGCCCGCATCCAATATAAAGGGACCCACAAGGCAAAGTTATTTCTAAAATACAGCACCACCTAGTGCTGCATTGCAGCACCTCATGGCAGGCACGTCCCCGCCTCGGCACCCCACAGCACTGGGGGTCCACTGCTCACTTTCCCTCCGCAGTGTAAGACTATCTGCTTTTTAGAGTTGGCTTTGATTTGGTTCGTGTGTCAGATGCAGTGTGTTGTCTGAGGGCTGCCTGAACAAGTCTCTTTGTGCCTCTGTGTACTTGCAGCGTTCCAGCAGCCTCTTGCATAATTCATGGAGAAATTCTGTCAAAACTTCATCCAAACCCCAAATCATATGTGAAATGCAGCTGGAAACCATCTTTGCAGATTACAGCCATTGCAAACATCCCTTCCCCCGGCTCCACCACACCTTGTATTCCTGTGTGCTAAAGGCAGTCAAAATTTCTAGTTGCGCAGAATTCCTGGTGCTGAGTGACACAAATACAGCCAGTTATCTGAGCAGTGGCTATATCCCTGTGCTCTGTAGAAGCATAGAGGGTGATGGACTATTGCTGAGGGTCTACGAGGGGTAAGAAAGATAGTATCAGCAGGTTAAAGTTCACAACTTAAAGCCTTGTATTGGCACTGGGAAATAAACTTCAGATGGGTTGAAAACTGCTAATCCAAAGTATCTCTGAAACAGGGATTAAAAGTGCTTCAAACACGGTTTACTAGGTGTAGAAATTTTTTGATCAAGAGCAGAACCAGTTGATTATTATGGAGTTAATTGCACCTACCTTCACACCATTCCATCATAAAAATCAACCTGAAAATACTTGGCTTTTTCCCGTACACAAAATTCAAGGTTTCAGGTTAAAAACAAATTCTCTTCAAGTTATATCCAGGATTCATGTATATTTGGTTAAAGAAAATCAAAGCAACCTTACACTCCTCTCCCTTTCCAAAGCCAGGTACTATGAGGTGAAACCCTTGAGTTGTAGGAGCATGGAAGGAGAAATTAGTAGGCTGGGAAATGCTTGCAGTTGTGTGTGATGATTGACTCTTGCTGTATAGGCAGGTTTCCTTCTGCTTTTCCAGGGCGAAGGAATGTTGTATGAAGACAACGTTAGTCTGGCAGCAGCTTTGTCTGATGTAACTATGGGTAGTATTTGGGATGGAAAGTTTATTCTGTGGTAACCAATACCACAATGGGAGATGATGCCTGAGAAAACTGTTTCTTTCACAAGCAAGTGCACAATACCTTTTTCCACATCTATTTGACCATTTAATCCAAAGGAAAATATGCTGTTTCTTTGCACCGGGCTTTGTTATTTCCCCTTTCCAAGACGATGAGGCCAACATCAGCATGAAGGTGTGAGAATGTGGAAGCAGAACTGCTTGCTGTGTGCAAAAGGGGCCAGTTTCCTTGTGACACCAAGAAAATCAAAACTACAAAGTTTATAGTTTGGAGCTAGCCCCAATGGCAGTAAAAATTAAATTGTCCATTTAGATTCTTTTGTTTATTGAAACACAAAAGCCAGCAGTGTAGGAACTCGCTTTCCGTGGCTCGCAGCAAAGGCAGGGTTGAAGGACTGGTATGAACTAGTTCTCAGACACAGCTGCGCCTGAGACCCCAGGAGGTTCTCTTCTCGAAGACCCAGGCCACAGTCACGAATGGTGCTGCCTTGTAAATCCAGCTGGCCGAAGCATTTTGCTACTCAGCCATCAGGAACACATTTTGTAGGTGCTGTGGCACGTGCATACCTCTTTGGTCTTACCTCTACGTGTCAAATGAGCCTCACTTGCTGATTTTTTGCACAAACAGGAGCTGCTGCCTTGCAGTGGAGCAGACTGGACTCTGGTCTCTCATAAACGCAGTGTCTGCCCAACAATATCCTGCCCTGAAGGAGAGAAGTTCCTAGGCCCTGCCAAGTATCAAACACCAAGAACGTGTCCCATGGAGACAAGGCCACACAGCAGCTTCCATGTGAGGACACTCCCACTGAGTCCTTCCTACAGGCAGTCCGAATTCAGCTGTTCACACACAGAGAGCTGTGGTAAGCTAATACTCAAATAAAAAGCATTGGTAAGGCATATCTCTGCACCTCCCCTTAGCACTATCTTGGCCTTTCCTGGGTCAGTGTAGGATTGTTCCCTATGTCTGCTCCTAGAGCTTTTATTTCTACCTCTGCCAGCCTAATTATGAATGTCCTAGCTGAGAGGGTTTTCCATTTCCTTCATTTGCTAGGCAACCAAACGTCCATACATTTCCATGGGGGTCTGTAAACATCCCATGGTACATTCTCCTAATTAGAAAACAATGTCTGTAGTTATGTTTACATTGCTATGCTTATTAGGAAATAAAATGCTAGGTTGGTTTTGTGTTATGTGCAACCTGAGATTGTACATTTGTGTGCTGTTTGGAGGAGTTTTTAATTGGCTTTTAAGAAATGTATCTTGGGGGTTTCTTGGTTTCTGAATCAACAGACAGAGGGTTTACAGCTAGCTATTGTATGAAATTACAGATCATATGCTCCCTGTGAACGTTCCCTAAGTTTATTCAACTTCAAAAATGCAAGTTGAGTTAAAGAGGAAAAAATTGCATGGGTTCAGCAACAAGCCACCTCCTTGGGAGGCAATACTTGTGATCAGTCAGTAAGTTTCAGGTCAGCTGGGCAGAGCTAATAACAAGTACCTTAAAGTCAATCAATGTTGGTAAAAAGGGGAATCGGAGGTTTCCCACGTTTCTAGGAAGATTTGTAGTATTCTAGAAGCATAAAGAGGGAATCCATGAGTTCATTGGTTCTGATCTTCCATATAATACAGACTGTAGTAATCAAAATCAATTCCAGATCAATGTCTTTTGAACTGAATACGTGTTTGAGAAAGGAGTCCAGTCTTGCTTCAGAGGTTGCCAGTGCTACTTTAGTAAATTGTTCCAGTTGTTAGAAATTTTCACTTTACTGCTGCTCTAAATTCTCACTTCAACCCCCAGCCACCAAATCTCATTATACCTTTTTTCTGCCAGAATGAAAAGCCTATGGTCAGTTTTCTTCCCCATATTGCTGCTTCAACAGAATGCAAGATCACTCCATAGAAAGAAGAATAAATCGCAGTATTGGATGCTTCTGCTTGAAACCTATTTTCTAACCTTTTAATTCAACTCACGGCTCGTGTCTGAACCTTTTCCAGTCTATCGACATACTGGGCCTGGGTCAGTGGTGGACCCAGGCCCAGGTGCTGTATACTGCCAAATGCATCAGTACCAAATGCAAAGGTGGTGGACTCCCTCTTTGTTACTGATGGTGTTACACCACAGAATCACAGAAACGTCCATTGGAAGGACCATTTTTGGAGACATGCTCACCATCTGTTGCCTTATGGAGTAGGGCAGATTTTAACTCTCTTTGACAACTGAGACTTGGCTCCTTTCTTTATTAGCCACCCTCGCAAACGGCTGAAGGCTGGAGCATGGAGGATCAGCAGTGCCACAAGGTCTCTAGAAGTCCCTGCTGTGTTAGTCAGTAAGCGTGCAGATGTACAGTGGCATGCCTCTTTGCCCGGCTGCAACAGAAAGAGCCCAATTCAGTGCTAACCCTTAAGCAAATAGTGTGCTGACCTCCCAGTTAATAGAGCGGCCCTTCGTGCTTATTTTATTCCTGGCATTTGAACTGCAGCACATTCCAGTTGGGTAAAAAGACTTCGCTGTTTTGGAGTGTGCTGGAGTCAGGTGGTGAGCATACCAACAGCCAGACAGGATACTGCGCTTCCTGTGAGAGTAAATACTGAAAGTCATGCAACGCATCTTTCATTCTGGCTTGGCCGCAGCAGCCAGTACAGCCGCTGGAAAGGAAGGGACTTCACAGAGACAGAGAGATTATTCTCTTCTGGCTTAGAGACTACCTGGCCTTTTAATCATATTTGAAAGCCTGTATTTTTTAAGCCTACTCACTTTGTTGGCAGAACGTGCACCCGTGATCTCCTATGTGCTGGGAGCTTACAGTTTCTTTTGGGGATCTGCTAAGCAGGAATACAACCAATGTGTGGATGCTCTGCACCTCTTAAGTTTGTGCTTAAGACTACATGGGATGACTGAAGGAGCCCTTGGACTTACTCCAAGTCTGTGTTCAAACATAAACTAAGAGAGAAATGTGCAACTAAGAAACAGTCCAGATTTGCCTTGAGTAATAGCACCTCTGGACAGTCTCTCTGAAAGGCTCTAAGTACATTTTACCACCAGGAGACTTGCACTGCGCTTGTCCTGGGCTGTTTGTGGTTTTTTTCTAAAGAAGCAGTTCATAAAATCACCAAGGGAGTGTCTAAAAGTTTCAGCAAGCTTCATACAGAGCAGAGGCAAAACTCCTTTGGCAGAAACTCCCTGATCTATTAAGTCATCTTCAGAGTTCAGAGGGACTAACCTGAAAAGCTACATTCCTCCCCAAATCTACGTGGAAAACATTTGCTGGACATTCAGGACACCTTCCCATGTGGTGTGGCTGTTGATGCATGAGTGGACTGGAACAGATGCCAATGGCATCCTTATGGCTGCACTTTAAAAGCTGCCTCATTCACAGTCTCGAGGCCAGAGTTAATTGCAGCCATTCCATGTGGTTTTCTGACATCTCCAGACCATCATAGCAAGGATGAGCACAGGAAAGCTATTGGGATCACAGTAGCCAGCAGATTCTGCAACAGATGTCTCTCACCTTTCATCATAACATTCAGGTGTTGTATTTTATACTATTTGGGAGCCTCCCATTGGAGCGAGCTGGAAGGAAATCAAGCCCTGTCTAGGCATGTTTGAGCTGTGTTTCAACAAATCCTTTGATTTTCATAAACAAGTGCAGTTAGAAATCTGGCCCTTTACTCCTGTCTGCCTTTGTTCCCCATGTGTAAAACAGCAACGGCAGCACAGCCTGGCTCCCAGGGGTATCTGAGGAGAGAAGTATCACCGCCATGCAGGAGTAGCTCAGTTAAAACAAGTCACAGGAGCAAATCAATCCCAGTATCCACAGCCAGGTCCCAATAGGATTTTCCTGTCACCTTATGGAAGGAACTTTTCAGTTTTCTGACATTCAGTAAAAATGAGATTATATTCTTAGAAAAGCTTGCCTTTCGTACTGATATCCACAAAGTTCATTGCATTCAAACAAATTTTCCCAAGCTATTACATGTGTTTTCCTAATAGAGAACTCAATATTTTCATTTTTACTTGCAAAACTGTATTTACATCAAACTTTGTTTTGATTTTATAGACTCTAAAACTATTTTTAGGGTTATATTATTCATTGAGGCTTAAAGCCAGTGGAGTCATCTTGGTAAGTCAGACTTTATGCCTATTTTCATGAGATCCAACGTAACATCAGCATGGGCTTTTGGAAGGAAATGGCTTTCACGGCTGCCAGTTAATTTGTGAAAAGATACTGCAAGGATATTCTCTCCCCATTGTGCATTTCTTCCCTAATAAAACTTCTGGAAGGGTTTTAATACCTCTTCCGTCTTGTCTAGCAATGTTTTAGGTAAAGAACCAGATATGATACCTTTTTAATACAAAATACAATAGCTAAAGAGGACTGTGATTTTTTTGGAGTGTTTCCAGGTGATCTGTTGGTCTGTACTTTGACAATTGGCCTTATTTGTTGTTCATGCAGTATTTTTAAAGTATTTTATTGCTTCTACAGTGGAAGCAGAGATCTTTGGAGAAAAGAAGGCTTGATGGGGATGTTTTGAGGGTTGTGTCCTGCAATGTGCTCTGCCTACTGAGGTTTACATCATAAATCCTGGCGTTATAATCCCATTCCCTACAAATGTTCCTTTGCAGATTCCAAAGTTTTTTTACCAACATCAGTTGCCTTCAGTATCCCAATGAGAAGTGCATTAACATGACAGTTTCAGCATGGGAAAATGAGGTGCTGGAGAGAGGCTGACTTGCAGGCAGTCTGCAAGGCATCAATAATGACCACAGGTTTCCCTGAAGTGATTCCTCCAGGAGGAAGCAATCACAAATGGGTTGGCCCTAGCATCTTAGATGTTGTTCTTTATTTTTGCAGCATATTCTGTTTTCCAGGATCTTCCACTTTTTTGGGCCGGGCAGTAGATTTGCTGTGATAGTCCCAGCCTCCTCTACAATACACTTGTAAGTTAGGCGATTTGGTATGCACCCCTATGAAAGATCAACAGCTGCAGCACACCTCTGCTCCCCCCTTCCCTGATCTCTTGTCTTGGCAAGCCCCTCACTTTACAGGTCTGACCATTCCTTGCAGGTCATTTCATCCTCCAACTTTGCCCTAATATTTTTGCAATGGTGTCTAAGCTGAGCTGAAGACCCGGGGAAATTCATAGTCCTATGTGATTAGCTGTGCCAGTAACAATTGTTACTGCCTGAGCTGGTTTTTGACATCTATTCCAAAAAGCAAAGCTGTTTTTCCTTCAGAATCTATCACATTACTCCAAATAGCCACATCCTTTCAAAACATGCTCCTGTGCTGTTCATACCCTTCTCTGGAAACCACTGCGTTCAACTGCTGTTTTTCATGGTCATATGCAATTATCCACTTCCTGATTTCTGCTTCTTGCTCACAGCTGCTGTCCTCTTCCACAGCAGGAAAATGACCAACAGCTTCGTACTTCATCACCTGCAAGACAGCCACGGAACCATACAGAGATAGGATAGCTGCTGTCCTGTCAGGAACGTCTGCAGAGAACAATCTCTCCTCCAAGGAGACCCATCTATATCATTATTCTGCAATAGATGACATGCTTAAGGATTTGGATCAAGGCTGAAGGATTCCAAGGATTCTGCCCTTTGCAAAAGGTACAACACAGGATCTTGGATAAAGCATTGAATCTCCCTGTCACACTTCACCTTCTGAAATGCAAGGAGTGCTTCTGCCTTAAATCCTTTCATTTGTAAGGACAGTAAATACTTTAGTGCAAGCACTCTATGGAGAGGCACAGACAAGACCCGGTTGTGTTTGGGATGGGTATTACACTAGCATTTACTGAGAACGTAATTAGAAATGTGAGTCTTAAAAAGTTACAGAATATACCTTTGAACTTTGTTCTTCTCCTGTTGAGGGACAAACCAAGGAATGTAATCAAGTATTTGGCAGAAACAGTAATAAATACATGTCCAACAACTGCTGAATCTTACTCACTTGATACCATATTGGGGAAGAAACCCAAAACTTCTAAATATTGCAAAAACTCAAGGACTGGAAGTTTTAAAACTCTCTTATAAATTACAGCACTATTATTACACAGATTTATATTAATCTTTCCTTATTCCTTCAAAAAGCTACCTGTCCTGAAATTAAACATGTGAAATTAATCTATTCCAATTCCTTTTGCATTTCTCTCTTTACAAACTGGAAACTTAACTTGTCTGTATCTGATCAAGTGCCAATAATTATAGTCTTTAAGCAAAAACTTACCCAAATTCCTGACATGGTTTGGTTTCAAGATAACCAAGTACAGATTTCCAGGGTGTTTCTGTAACTGATTTTGTATTTGGTGTATATTTATAAGAGATTTCTGTCATGTGAGGGAGGACAGGGTCATTGAGAGTTTGTCTTTGCACCTAAATTACCGGTGTTGGTATTTACTTCCTAGAGATTTTCTTTCAGCTATGGGAAGATTATTGACAGTCTGTTGACAAGGACTGGGATGTGACAAGCATTGTTAGCTGGATACAAGGATGTTCCCATGTCTTGGTAGAGAGGGAGGATCTGGAATTAAACTGCATGTAGTATACACTAGAGTGTGCATTAGTATGACAGTGGTTATCTACTGCCACATTTTGGCCTCTTGCCCCTTTGCAGTTAAAGGATTTCCAGGCTCAGCACCACAAAAGACCCTCACATCAGCCCTGCCAGGCAGGCAGGTGTTCCCTGTCCATAAGGCACAGAGGTGACATCTCCATGCCAAGGGCAGAAATGCAAGTCCAGATCAGAGACTAGAACTCTTACGGTTTCTGCCTGCATTATTGCATTGAAGCAGCTTCCAGCAACGTGAATCGTGGTTCAGAACTATCCTCTACAAATGCAAATCAAAAAGATTATTATTGCCCAAAAAAATACTTTCACTCCATGTGGAGCTTGAAAGAGGTTTGCGCACACCAGGCAGTATGGAATAGAGAGAGATCATGTCCAGTGAAGAAATCTGATGGCCTCTGCACCTCTGTGATACCACAGCTGTATAAGGATTTTGCTGTGCCGTTCAGCCCTTCCCACAGTGGCCTGGATTCAGCAGTTTGGCTGGGTGCTGTATACTACATGTCTTTGAGTGATTCACAAACTCCTTGAAGTCTCCAGCTAAGCCAGCAGGAGCACAGCTGTTTATACTTTTATCTTGCTGTTTTCTTTTTCCTTGGGGTCAATCTTAAAATGAAACTTGCCTTGAGAAGCAGAGGGTAATGTGGGAGCCTTTCTGGTTCTGCGCTTACTGGAATTGGTACAATCATTCATATTTTGCCCAAAACTCGGTGAAAGAGCGGAATATTTGCTAGACAGCTGCCATGTCTAATCACACTTATTTGTGTTTAAATTTTGACGTATGGTTTCCATTTCTGGGAAGCCTTCATGCCATCTAATGGACACAACATTATTTTAAAATTGTGGACACAGGCAGAAACACTGCTTGACATTAGACTGATTCTGAAACAAGGTAACCCTATTTAAAGTTAATTATGACCCCTTGAGGGGAGCTGGCATAAGAAGCCCTGAGAATATTTACAAAATCAGGATGTTAGTCCAAGGAACATTTATTGGGCTTGAAATAAACCCACATCTTTTTTCTTTTCTCTTTTTTTTTTTTTTCAGCTTGAGAAGAAGTATAATTGAATTGGCAAAGCATTCTTTCTGACATTGATTTTTACAACAACTTTACCTTTTAGACAAAGTCTCACATGTTATTGATTTGGAAATTCATTGTGAATGTTTTAAGATCTGGTTTGTGTCTGCTCTGGGGAAGAGAAAGAACAACACACAAAATAGTACAGTGTAAAGTACAGGTCAGGAGCAGAACAGTACATATGACGTTTTTCTGCTTTTAAACCCGACATTTGGCTGTATGTGTTTCCAGAGCTTGTTGTTCCCATTGACTTATTTCTCTCTGCAATTTCTCTCTGCAACCATGACAGTTATGACAGGGACACAAGTTACCTCTAGACTAATTTATGTGTGTGCCCATGACCACACAGAGCTCCACTCTTTAGATGTCAGACAGCTCTTTTAAGAGGGAAAAATAGCAAGTCATCTTTGGAAAATATTCTCTTACTTTTGGTTTTAATCAGCATTGCTCAATTACATGAAGGCATTATCATTGCATCAACGGAAAGACCCCCACTGACTCTTGTAAGGTCTGGAGAATCACCTTGCACCAGAGGAAACCACATCTACAGGGCAGCGATCTTTCCCCAGAGACTGGGAGTACTCAGCCATTAGAACTGGGTTTATGCTTTGTCTCTTTGGAGTATGTGTTGTCTGTAATGCCATATTTCCCCTCTATGTGGGGTTTTTTTCCAAGTAACATTAAAATGACACAGGACTGGACATAGAGCTGAGATGTACATGGGACAGATACTGCTTAGGTAGTCATTTGGATATGGCTTTTTCTGAGTGCTGTTCAGTAATTCCTGAATTTGAATCATCCATCTTCTAAGATACTCAGTGAATCACTTGTGACTCTGCCTTTGCAACTGGGACCTCAGCATGGACCAGCTCAGAGACTCTGCAGCCTACTCAGTAACACAGCCCAGTCTCGTGTTCTCATTGCCTTCCTATGCATGGTACTTATGGTAATACCATAAAACAGCTACACAGCTACATCACCCTGTGGTGGCAATCAAGGCCCAACGCAATCAGAAGATGAGTCTTTGTGCATTGGAGAGATATGACATTACAAGCTAATTTCTCCAAAGTAGAGCAAGAATCGATCGACGTGTGTACAAAGGCAATGCCATGCAATCTCCAGGCCTCTCAGGGCCCACATTGTATGGTGTTTTATACATACATCCCAAGTTTATGCACATTCTGGAAAGCTGCCCCAGGAATGTCTACGATCTAGCTTGTAGCATATTACAGCCATGTTGCTTAAAGCACTCTTCAGGCAGCAAATCCCACCCCGTTCCTGTACAAAGGCTCCTCTCTGTAGCTGCAGCTCAGATGGGGCATAGTCTCCCGCAGCGCAGGTGTTTCCTCACTCTGCGTCTCCATCCCAGCAAAAGCAACGTATGGGCAGGCTCCATGGGTTGTTAGACAAGGGGTGTGTGGACCTGTTGTGTTTTGGGCATGGAAAACTCGTCACAATCCTCAATGGGGATCCTTCCCTTCCTCTGCTCCTTAGGCTCATTTGGGGAATAAGTGACCTGGAGACCTGGTAGCTTAAAGCTACCAGGTACTTAAAGCTGAGATGAAGCCGGGACACATTTCCTAGGTGACTCGGCAAAGAGGAACTGGTGCACTGACCTGCCTCGGGTGGCAGTGTTCATAAGAAGTACAGTGGAAAACAACAGAACATGGTCTGAGAAGAAACAGAGGAAAACTGAGCAATACAGCCTCCCTAATTCACACACCCACCCAGATGCCCAGAAGCTAACCTAAGTATAAAGGACTGCAGTGTTTCTTTTAAGCTGAATAGTTCTTCTCATTGGGGACCAAAGTAATTAATTGCCTCACCAAAGAATGACATGTACTGCACCACATTGCTTGCAGAAGTCACTGATGCCCAGAACCAAAGATAATGCTATATCCCCTCTATTCTCCAGCCTCTCCCCTGAGAATATACATCAGTAACAACCCATTAGATCTCAACGCTGTTTCCAAGAAATGTGGCTAAAACAGTTCTTTGGAGGTAACAAAAATAAATGGGACTCAAAAGAAAAGCAATTTACCTAGGAAATTCTGAGAGCTCCAAACATCAGCATATCTCAGCTTTCTTGGGATTTTTTTTATTTTTATTCTGCATTTTCTAAATGGCATGGCTTCAGTCCCTGTAGATGGGCCATGACGGCGCACATCTGGTTTTATGGTTAAGGAAATAGCTGATTGAATCGATACAGTCAGCACAGCTGACTGGAGTAAATAAAAGAGGATTTGAAGGAAGCCTTGTTTTCCCCCAGATGGGTGAGTCCACCTTCAGCGAAATTGCCCTAGAGTCCGTGGAGTGACATGAGGGAGGAAGAGCAATCAGTCTATTTCTTCAGGAACTGAGCTTGCTTATTCTCTGTCCATTATAACTTTGGTTTTGTGGAACACAGGTCTTAAAAAACGGCAACCATTTTCTGCCGAACTCGCCACAGTCAGTAACAGAGAAAGCTGGTGGGCAGGGCCCACTGCAGAAGAGTGGGACTGACCCATTGGGTAAATCGTTTCCATCACTGGACTCCACAATCGCACCTAGTGATCTATGTGGAGCAATTGTCAGACATGAGCTTCTTTGTTCTTCATGGGAAAGCATGGAGGAAATGGTAGCAGAACGTGGTGTGTCCAAAAGGGTAACAGTGGGAGGTGTTGGGAGTTCAAACCTGGCAGCAAATCCTGCCTCAGTGTAAATGAACTGCAAAATTCCCATAGAGCCCCTGGGGTTTTGGAATCATGAGCCTCAGTTTCAGCCTTTAGGGCACAATACAAGTGTAAAAATTCTCTGTGGGAACATTTGAAAAAAAGTCCTGATCACTTTTTGAAGTGATGGGGCAGCCAGCGAGTGGCACCTGAAGAGTTTTTGGGAATGCATGGTGGACCCAACGTGTCAGGATGATCCCCTGGGTAGGAAAAAGGCCACAAGCACCAGTTTACTGCTCCCTGTGTTTGCCAGGTGTGTACGAGATTCCCACAGAGCAAATGGCTGGCTGTAACCATTTCAACAACTTATCTTTAAGCTGATAATTGAAGGTAAGACACAGACCTTTAAGAAATACCTCAGTTTTATTTGTTGTCTTTGCTCAGACCATACACTGAGTCTTTCAGGCCCCTGTTTTGTTTCAAAGCCTGTATCGATCACAGCTGCAGAGTTATCACCCTAGGAGTGGTTTTTCCCAGGCAGCAGGAAAGTTATTTTCATAGGCACCTCATTGTCACTTCATATTCTTGGGAACTACTTAAGAGTGGGATCTGTTAGCTTTATGACACATCCCTTTATTTACACGGAGGGATGGCAGTCCTTGGTTTATCCCACTAAAATCTTTCAAGACTGGCCTGCAAACATAAATGCTGCTGCAAGGCTCGCTCCCCAGTGCTGTTGCTCTCACTGCTGCAGCCTGGATCACTTCCTACAGACAACCCCACACCTTGGGTTTTATCTTCTGTCCTTGATGCAGCCAGGTCACTGTCTCATTATAAAATCCAAGCAAAGACAAGGTAGGTGGATTTTTTTCTAATGCCTAAGGGCTGTTGGTTCTCTGTGGCTGTAACCAGCACAGCTGGTTCTCATTTTGCTAATTTGACCTCTCCAGAGTGGCCTCATGAGCAGTCTCTCGTGGGTAACTCTTGTGCGAAGCTGTAGGTGCTCTCCACACCCAGGGAGGTCAGGGGCTACCTCATGTATAATTACACTCCACTTACAAAGAGCACACAAAGAAATGCAGATGCAACTTGGTTTGGACATGCAGTGAGGTCTCTAGTTTCTGCCACAAAGAGCTCTTGGCTTACCCTTCGTTTAAAGTCTGTGTCACCTGAGGCCCCTGGCAGCAGTGCAGCAAAGAAAGCGTTAGCTGCCTGCCGGAGGCGGCTGTGCTCCATCCCCAGGGCTCACCTCCTGCAGGCACAAAGCAAAGGTGTTAGTGGGAGCTGGGTTCCTGTGTGCAAGGTACGTGGCTGCGAAGGGGAGACTCTTCTTAGTTATTGCTTTTAAGGCCTACACGTAACAGTTGAAGGCTTCTGGGTGTTTAGGGGGTGACAGAAATTATCTGAAGGCTGACCAGAAGAGGAGCTGGTGCCCTGCAGCTGGCCCTGGTAAGAGTCCTGCTAGAACCTGTGTTTGTTAGTACTACTCAGGCTGAGCTGCCTTCTCCCCGCTCCACCAGGCATAAAGACTGGACTTAACCAGACCTCATCTCTGGGTCTGTGAAAGGGGTAAACGATGTTATTAACGGGCATTAAAAACTGTAGAAATAATGGACCTCACAACTTAAAAAAAGAAAAGATGAGCCTGAGTAATGGGTTGCCAGTCCTGCTGAAGGATTGCATGCAAGTGTGTGGTTTGTATGATGTCTGAGAAAACGTAAGACTGAGTTGCTGTCATTTAGTAATACTTTTTTCTCCCCTAGAAAATACTTGGCTCTGGGAAGAGACATGGAGGAAATGTCTGACAGATTTGCACCACGGAGAGCAGCATGTGCTTGGTAAGTGAACTTAGCAAAGAGAGAGTGATGGATATCCTTGCTGTGGCCAGTTCTGGGGAAGGTTAGTCTCTATTTGCTTCCTTTGACTTGTTTGCTACTGAGTTTGCTCTTTGCATCTCTGCTCTAAGCATTTGGCCCAACATTAAGAGAATGTATCTGCTGTTAAGGGAAATTCTGTTTCTGAGTAACTACCAAGGAGGGACAAGGAAGGAGTTTACCCAACTCTGCTAGTATTTCAGGGCATGATCTGGAGCAAAACAGGCTGCCTCTCCACACTTCAATTGATTACTCTTGAATAAAGTGGACTCTTGATGCCTGCCCACAGGGGTGTTCAAAAATGTAAAAAGTATTTGTAAATTAAAATGCTTGAATGAAAAGCTCTGGTATGTGTAATCGTAGAGTATCACGTTAAGCAGGAAGGCAAACTGTCAGGGGAGTTTCTGGCATTACATGGAGCCTAGCTTGTCTCACTTAAATAGATTTAATAAGCTCTGCTAGAATTGAAGAAAGGTTGAATTTAAACATATTTATTTGAATTTACATAAGCATACATCAAAGAGAAAATAATCCAGGCTCTTGGTTACTTCAGTCTAGTTTTTGATAGTTAATACTTCATCCCTTACAGCGTATCATAAAGTTCCTTTTCACGGTCTCAGAAGAACATAAGGAATTGAGTGAAAGGAGCAGAGCTTGTTAGTCTGTGTGACTGTCTGGAGGTTCAAGGTGGAGCTCTGTCTGTGTTTCATTGGTTTTTCCATGCTCACATTATGTCTAACTCTCCAGTACCCTCAGAAAGACAAATGACAAAGCCTAACAGAACGGTGATATGTTATTCGGCCTTCCCCTTCAGGACTAAGCAGTGACCACGATGAAGGTAGAGGAAACTGGCACTTTGGGAATAGGTGATCACTTGGTGGTCAGTGCTGGGCTAACAAGCCATTCTTGTCCCCTTGAGCTGCATTTTAGGCTGTTGGTATGTGTGAGAGCAGAAGACGTGTGCTATGTACTCAAACAGATGGAAGTTATTAATGAGCAGGAGATGATGTGGGCTTCCTAGTGTCCTAGGAAAGCTGGGTGCCAAAGTGACCCTGGAGCACAGGTATCTGTATGATCAACGTCCCCAACAGCAGGAGGTTCAGTCCTGCAGCCCTGTCCTGGTTGGCCTTATACTGCTGCTGAGTGGTGTGCAAGCTAAGACTTGTATGTTGGCCTGCCTTGATTAGGGCATTTCCCTCAGACAATAACACATGGCGCTCTTTCTCTTGCTGGGAACTGACCGGAGGCAAATAATTTAATCTTCCTGTGTCTCAGTTTCCCAGCTAATAAAATGGGGCTGCTCGTCCTGCTCCCCGCTACTTACACGAAGTTTTATCCCTCCTGACAGTGAATGTTATGCTCCAAGAACTAACCCTTAACACAGCCAACTTGTACATCTTGAGTGACGTGGTCTCATCCCTTGGCAATCACAGTCGGAACTTAAAGGCCAGTCTGTGGTCAGAAACAAGAGTGTGTTTTGTTAATACAAGCTACAGCCAACTCTGCCAGCTGTTTCCACACTTCAGCAAGTGTTTCCTACTCAAATAGAAAAAATGGTTGATGGGAACTGAACCAGATACAGCCATTTTAGCTAATAGTGAAGAGTTACGCCCACGGAGAAGTTGAAAAAGACGCTAGATGTCTCCAATGCAGTATGTACCAAACTGCAGATGTTCAGGATCCCTTAAGTCATCTAACAGGCCTTCTCAAGACAATGTTACTCTTGAGTATCATGGGTCTCCTGAAAAAGCATTAAAGTGAACTAATTTTTAGCTTTGAATTATGAGATTTTTCTCCAACAGAAGGTGTGTCCCTGAGGCCATGAAGGTAGACTTTTATTTCCAAAACGTTGTCTTTGTGTATTTTTAAAGGATCATCTGGATGAAGTTCTAATGGATGGTTAAGGCTATCTGATTTATAGCAACAGCTGTTCACCTTTGTAGATGGGGAGATTCTTGGAGATACAAAATGCATTTATGAATTTGATATTCCACACCAAGGGTCAGGTTTTCTTGCCTCATTTTTACACAGGTGTAAATCCAGATACGCTCCTGTGAAGTCAGTGGAATTGCCCATGAAAGGCGTGGAAATCGGAGTTCCAGGAAATGGCAGATCAGTTAGTTCTTTCTTCAGTAGACTGAATTTTAGAACCGACAGCAATTGAAAGTCATTAGGGTTGAGAAATGTACCTAAGTAGTGATAGGGCGTTCCTGCTGAGTGATGGGGAAAAACACTGATTCTTGCATGATGCCTGGGGAGCCATTTCTTCAAATGGCTGTAGAAGATGGCAATCAGAGCACCCAAAATTAGGAAGGAGAAAGAGGAAAGAATAATGAGAGATACCTTGGGTGTCCTATTGTAACTCTTTAACATTTTAATCCCTATATTTTAAAAGGTAGGGTTCCTACTGCTGAAACTTCCTGCAAAAAATTCTTTAATTTTCAGTATTGAAGTCTGGAAAAACAGTTGGCCACTCTAGGGTTAAAAAACCAAACCAGCAAAAAAACCCGCCTGCTTTCAGACAGTTGTACCAGCATATTTTTTTCGTCTTCAGATCTTTTTATTATTTTATTTACATTTTACCAAAATTAAAAAAAAAAAGGGCTTCAGAATTCTCCATGGCATTTTCCTGTTTTGGTTCAGCAGATACTTTTTTTTTGCTTTAAAAATAATAACCGTTTTACAAAAAGAAAAGAAGTTAAGTGCCTCCAGATCCTATATGAGCTTCAACTTAGGCTTATCTTTGGGGACTTGCTTATGCTTTCTTAAGACGAAGTGTTGCTGGAGCAGTAGTATCCGAATGAACAATCAAGGCCATATAACTTTATTATTACCAAATCTGCTGTATTTCACACATTCACACTCTTTTTGCTTCCAGCTACTCAATCCACCTCTATGGTTTCCATAAAATACTCTTAGAGCTGAGCTGTTGATGCCAGCTCTGACCTAAAATGCTGTGATGATTAAGTGTCCTCCATACTCCACTAAGTGGAATAAATAACATTATTAATTCAGTATGCAATTGTCTGGCTTTCCCCCCTCACCTTTCCTCCTCTAGTCCCCTGCCCTGTTTCCCTCGCCTCATTTTCAGAGTTGACCTGGATTTGAACAGAACTAGTAATGCAAAGGCAAAAAACAGCTGGAGGTCTCAGCAGTAAGAGAACAGAGAAGGCTTCTCAAGGGGATTTTCCTGTTGAAAACAGGAGGGGAGTGAGATATTGCTGTTTCATATCTGATGAACAAAGAAGGAAAGCATGAATCTGGGAGCTGGCAAGACAGCCAGGTCTGCCAGCGTTAGTACGATCCAAACTGCTGGGCCTACTGCAGAAAAGGATTTTGCCGTGGTTATCCTGGGGCCAGGCTGTGACATCTCTGAACGGGATGGAACTGATTTTTTTTTTCTGTTGGACACCCATGTCTTTGTTCTCAATGCAAATTTGTTCTTAACATGGTTTCACTGGAGCTTTATTCTTTGACAAGGGTATTTTAAATGTCCTAGGTACGGTTCTTCATACCGAGAAAGGAAATTTGAGATTTATCACCTTATATTTATCACAGAAGATACTAGAAAGCTGTCAGTTTGGCAGCAGGGGTCTGTTCAAACAGTAACTCGTAGAAAAATCTGTAGCTTCAGTAGGATTGTTTATGGAGGACTCCTGGTCAGAAAATATAAGGCTAATTCAGTCTAGCCCTTGATTGTAATTCGGATACACAGCGAAGTTGCAAGAAAAACTTAAGTGCCACTTCCTTGAAAGGCCTTTTTGCTTTCTGCCTCAGGAGAGGCATCCTGCCCTGGGCTTACAAACTATTGGGTTACACAAATGCTTGCACTGGATGTGTTAGGAGATGGTGTTGGCTTCCCCCCTCTCATGGCTCCCAATCCCCCCAATAACAAAATGCATGTTCACAGCCATATCCTTTCCATAAAGTGAAATAGTCTTGGAAAACTATTCTGTTTCCAGTTGTGCCAGACTCTGTTTTCCGCTGCTGTATCGCAGTGTATCTTAACAGCGTTGTTCTATCAGAGGTAGCTTTGTATTGCTGGTCTCTAAAACCCCAAGAAAACCTACGCTGCAGCCAGCACTAAGAGTTACAGCAATCCATCAGGATTTCAATCCAGGACATACCTGGGAAGTGTGAGCATGACGCAGCGTTCCTTGTGCATGGCTTGCTCCTTGTAGCAGCTATATTGGACTCTGGGTGGAAGAAAAGGCGTCCATCATTACTGCCAGCTTTCCACTACTCTTCTCATGTGCCCCTCTCCACTGTTGTCTGCATTTATAGCCCCAAAAATGCAGCCAGGGTCAGAATTATCCCAGAAGTACAATGTGTTCATGTCTTGCTTTGGATGAGAGATGGTAGGATGGTGCCACAATTTTCCCAAGTATTGAGAGCTTTCCAGCAAGTTCTGGCTGGTCGCTGTGGTGAGGTCAAAGCATTGGCAGAGACAAACTCAGAGATGTCTTGTGCCATTTCTCAATGTGTGGCTGGTTGGTTGTCTTTAAAGCGTCAGCACTTCCTGCAAAATGAAAATAAGGTTTTGTCTAGGAAACATCCAAATGCCTTTTCATTTTGTCCTTTGTGAAACCTTTTGAAGTCTTCCAGCTGAACAACAGAAAGCTCCCCAGGCTTGAGTATGTGTATTTGCTGGTACTTTGCAGCTGCTGAGGACTAAAAAGTACAAGAAAATTCTGGAATCTGTGCTAGGAGGGTGCAATAGTAGATGAACATGCAACAGCATGTTGCTTTGAGTCCTCCCCTACTATTTTCCAAAAGAAGTTTGATGGCAAATCTGTCTTCCCAGACACAAATGAAAAAATGCACTGCTTCATGTTGCCTGTACTTTATAGTAACTTTACTGTAGTTTGTCAGGTTAATTTACCTTGGCCTTGGCTTTTTTAATGCTCCCTGGTATATATTCTGCTCAAAGGAAAAACCACCTGTTTTTCCAATGTGCTGCTATGTCTACATTGAAGAGAGGGAACGTTGTATAAAGTCCCTCTTCTGAATTGCTTCCCTGTATTGGGATGCCAGTTTTGCCATGTCCCAAGCAGCTCATATGCAGAAACTATAGGTGCAGAAACTACAAGAAAGTCCCTGGAGTGGCAATTTGGTGAGAGCTCTTCTGCCATTAGGGTGGTGTCATAAGGCATTTGTACACTGCTTTTGTCAGTAGTCATAGCAGTCTTCACCAAAAGCTGAGCAAGGAAAAATCCCAGGCCAGCTGGGCTGAAAGAGCTTTTTGTACCTGAAATGCTAAATGGGAGGGAGGGAAGCACTGGATGAGTTGAAACTGAGGTTGTGCTTAAAAGATTTTCTCACATAATAAAAGTTTTCAGGCCTACTTGAAGGGTAGGACACTGCACCACTAGATTTGCTCCTTGTACATTCTGGCATGGTGCTTTTGAAGGACAGCAAGAGCAAGTTACTTTGGAACTTTCTCAAGGAATCTCTAGGATATGTGGGGCTCTAACTCCATGCAAGCAGCTTTTTTGAAGTTTTCTGCTTAACAATCTGTGCACGTGACAGGGCGATTACGTTGGCCCGTGGCACTACTGGGTTCCTAGGCCATCTTACGAGCCACAGGAATGAAAAGCTCTGTGCCACGCAGGTCACTGGTTCTCAGCTGCCTATCTCAAATAACAGCAAGAACAGATGCTGTTCCAGTGGAAACTTCTTTACAAGAAAATACTTCAGATTCCAGATGTTCAGGATTTTTCTGCATATTTGTGAAGTTAAAATGTTCCTTTAGGTCTTGGTCAGAATAATTATCAGTACTAAGGTTTTACTTTTAAACTGTAGTGGAATTTTTGTAAATGCTGTGTGACTTGTTGTGCTAGTTGGTTGCTCTCTACACTGGAGCCCAGAATCCCTTGCCAGTGACAGGAGACAATCTCACAATGCGTTGGTAGAGGTTAAGTGATTTGTGTACTACTATTAACCAAGTGACGGAGCCAATATCCCTTTTCCCTCTGCCTTCCATATGAAGCCTAACTTATACCAGTGAAAAACTTGACTGTTTTGTCCCTGAGCTGGCTGGGAAAAAGGGTTTGTGTGTATGCTTGCTAATTGGGAAAAGGCATTTTATGTGGCTCCCTGAACTTGCTGTCCTTATTACATGGCTTATTTGTCTCTAGATTTGAGAGCATCCTCTGAGCAATGAGTCATAACACACACAAGACTTCCCTGGGGAGTCAGATACAGACAGCGTTATCCAGAGCATCAGCTGTACCTTCCTTCTCGCAGACAGAGCAAAGGCCCAAGGGGACATCCTGCCTCCCTGCAAAGAAGGAGCTTTACCTTCTGACAGCTACCTAACAACGTGTCTGGTTTTCCATCTATTCTGATGAGAAGATCTCATTTCTTCCTGCAGACCCTGACCATTTCTGCCTTAGAGCAATCAGTGGTACTCCACTGCATGACCTTTACTATCTATTTCAGGAGATCCTGCACTGTCTCCTTTGCTGTCTGAGGTACCAACATCCAACTTCTACATTTGGTTGCTTTGGTAGGTGCTGTGAATCTGGCATGGTGGTCTTTCAAGTGGTGCATAGTGCAGTCTGAGGGGATGGAGAAATCTGAACAGCATCAGAACTCAGATATCTTTTCTCTTGGTTTAGCACATTTGCCAGTACAGCAGCCCGGCATGATTTCTCCCTGCACACAGACCCAGAGCGTTAGCACAGATATGTTAGTAAATCTCATTCTTTGCACAGCACTTCAAAAGTGTCCTTAATGGTACGGGAAAACGGCCCTGCGTGTGTCCAGAAGGGGATAGTTCAGGCCTGATCACCCATTTAGCCCTTAGCTTTGCTCATTTGTGCTGACTCCTGCATGTGCTGATGCACTAGTTAAGCTGCCCAGTTCCAGCTCCCTCCATGCCCTTCTCTTGGGCTGGGGTGACAGCAGGATCAGGAGAAACTAGTTCCTTTGGAGGGGGGCTGGAGTGCAAAATGAGCAGCCCCCAACCCTCTGACCAGCAGTACTCTATTCAGGAAGACTTCTCTCTCCACAGGGGCTGGTCTGCTCTCTTTATCCACCCTCTGACATGATTCTGTATCCAGGCACTTAAGAAGAAGAAAAAAGAAACAAAACTGAAAGCTGCTATTTTTAAACTCTGCCTTTGGCTCTTTTTGCAGCACTCGGCTTTCCTCCCTGTGATTCAAACAGTGTTCTTTTGAGAACTAGGCACCAGGGCCCTGTGGTTTCCTGGTACTTGGAACATAAAATCTCCTAATTCTTCTCTCACAGCAAGCTTCAGAGGCTGGGGAGTGATTGATATTTTCTATCGCTTCATTAATAGTCACAGCACAGTAGTTTCCTAATCTGTTTTTGCACTGCTTTTTATTTTGAATAATTTGTCTTCCAAATTTTCTCAGCCCTCCATGTGACACAAAGCGAAGGCTGTTTGCTCCTCTTCTGCCTTCTAACCGATGGGTTGAGACCTTCAGGAACTGGTGAGGCAGAGCTGTCTGAGAGCTGGGAAGCCGGCAGACCTGCCTCAAGGAGCTTCCTCGTGTTTGTTTCAACAAGCTTGGCAAATCTGCTGGGGATGTGTCCTGGAGTGATCTATTGCTGGGATAAATTGGGAGTAACTACTGCAAGGGAAAGTCTCCTGTTGCACTGCTGGCCCATACTGACAGCCATGGTGTAAGTGTTGCACTTGCAATGCTGTCTGCAAGTGCAGAAGATAAAAGATAAGCAATGCCCTAGAGAACCTGCAGTCTGTGCAAGCAAAGGGCAAGAGAAGGGAAGGCAGGAGGTATCTGACTCTCAGACACCACTACAGCAGGCGTTGATTACTGGTAGACCACCACTACCTACTGCCTATATGGTGCTCTTCTAGCCCAGCCCCACCACTAAATTAGGGATGCTGACTGTGTGTGGAGGTGATGGGTGGCTCTGGAAGCTGCCCTAGATCCTGAGGGAAGAGTGGGGCATTAAAGTCTAGTTCACTTCTCTGCAAGGAAGGTCCATTGAGAGAAATGATGATGGCCATGCTCAGAGCTACTCAACAATTTGGAGCACATAAAAAACCTCTGCACCACTGCTTCGGGCCCTGCTGTTTCTTCCTTTTAGTTCATGTGGTGTTTAAGTATGTTTGCATACACACCAAGTGGATAGCACTCAATGTGTTATGTGCAGATTTCATACGGACACGCTGTGTATCACAACTACTGCAGCCCTCTCGTTGTGGAGGGTATGTGGGGCTTTGGGTTGGTGGTCTGCAATGGCCAAACTGAATTGAAATCACAATGCTAGTCCTCTTTGGAAAGGAGAACTTCAGTCTTTTTCCTGAGAGCCTGTGCTCACTGCCATCACTGTGTGCAGTGGGAAAGCTTGTGCCAGAGCTCATTTTCCTAGCTTCATGTCCACCCTTGGCTCTCCCCTTCTCCAAATCAGACCTGCCTCAAGTCCTCTGTGACTAAGATAACCCATGTTTCCCATGGGGGGCAACAGGATTAATCCACTTGGCAACCAGCATGGACAATCTGTAGTGTCTCAACTGTTTTTTCCATGCCCCTTACCTCCACCTATGGATTCTAGTCCAGGGAATTATGATTTTAAAACCTGGATATTAGACCTATTTCTGGGGGTAAATGAGGTGCTCAGGGCCCAGGAACTAAGCAAATTCCTGGCAGAGAAACAGGATCAGGGGAAAACCTGGGATGTCTCCTGCTGACTATGCCCTCCCTTCTGCATTGCTTCTTCAGGGATAAAGCTATCCAGAAAAAGGCAGGAAAATGCAGTGGGACCTGTTTGCCAAGAGGCTTCGGCATTGGCACGTGAGACGGGGGGAAAATGGGGACAAGGGCTAGCTGTTCTGAGCCAACTCCTTGCTACCGCACTGTTCAAGCTATGTCTCCTCATTGCCTTGTAAACACCTGGAACATTTACCTGTAAATGAGCTGGCTTTCCCAGGTTAAACAACTCTCTGTGCTGCTGGGAGACTCTGGCATGTCTGCAATAATCCTGAACTCGCTGTAAATTGCTTTTTCATTCAACCCAACTTGGAAAAAGGCAGACAGACTGTAGTCTAAACACCCCAAGAGTCTGTATTTGCTTTGTTCCTTATGTGTTCCAGCACACTCTGCTCCCCTGTGATTTAAAACAGTGTGTCTTTGTGCTTATCTTCTGGGCTTGGCAAGGCAGTTTTTACCTCTTAGTTTTTGTCTCAACAGGAGAAATTGCTGTCTAACTCATCCTTTGTGGACTTCCGACCAAAACCATCCAGTGCAACATATGGTAAGTCATTCAACATTTTATAAACTCAGAGCCTCAACTATAGTTATTTATGGGTGGAAACTGGCATATCAATAGTTTCTTTTTGGTTACAAGGGTAATGAATTCTGGCTTATGTTATTATGACATCTCAGTTTGGGTTTCTCCAGCCTTTCCTTACATTATAATGCCTTTGACTTTACATTTGTTGCTTCTGGTGCCTGCTGCAGCAGCTTAGCACTGTGGTGTGTCAGCAAGGAAAAATCTCAACCCCATTCCCCTTGCTCCAAAAAACACAGGCCATTATTACTTATGTTAAAGGAGAAGGTTTGTGCCCTGATGTTACATGTGGCAATAGTGTGCGAGGACGTGGTTTTGGATGATCCTATGTGTTACTGCACAGATGTATCCCTTCTTAGTCATGTCATCCTCTGAAGAAAAAAAAGGGGCGAGACAGTAGATAAATGAGTATGACTTGTGGGATGGCTTCGTTTTAAGTTCTCTTGACTCTAGCCATCAGCAGCTGACTGATGCCTGCAGCAGAGAATAGTTGGGACTTATTGCAATGTCAGCAAATGTGAGGGATACGCTGTGGTGGAGAGAAACTGTGCTAGCAACCTCCATGCTAGTGCAGAGAGTTACGCAGCTTTCAGCCTGTGCTGTTGCTCTGTGCTAGGTTGTTGTACCACTACTTAAGGCACTTGTGTGCCCTAATTCCAGTACAGGTTTGGGAGGTAAAACTTTTCATGGTTGTTTGGATCATCCGAATTTCCTCTGTGTATCTACTTCTGGTATCTCAAAAATGGTCATCATGCACTGCAGGGGTCACCTGGAAACTGGGTTGAATCTCTGAAAGGTGAAACTGTACCTGTGCTTGGGAGACTGACGCACCTTCTTCCCTGAGGAAGCGTTTCCAGGTCACTTTTGGGAGAGGGTTTCTGGATGTACGCTCCCACTGACAAAGGAGATTCCCCAGCCTGTTGGACTCTTCATCCAGCACTCCTGCTAGCACTGAATGCACCATGCATGTTGTGCAAATTTATTTATTACTTCCAGACATGAGCTCTTCTTTAGTTTCCTTTGTGGTTAATGCAGCCCATCTGTAGTTTAAAAAAAGCGATGTTCAACTGTCTTGCTTTTCGTATTTTGTGTAGTGCTATATTCAGGTGACCACTGTAAATGTGTTGTGCTCGCTTTGCACCTGATTTTTCCAAAGTCTGGAGCTTTGGGGTCCAAGATGTGCCAGTTTACTCAAGGATCTTTATTTTGGGTGTGGGGAGAAAGTATGCATATAAGAGGTTCAAGGGGAATGAGTAAGATGGAGCAGAACAGTCTATACAAGTAGCAGTGTGGCTTGGAGCTCTCCTGACTTCAAGGGCCGTCTGCTGCAAGGAGACACAAGGAACTCTGGACCAGGTGAACTGAGGAGGGCTCACCTCCAAGGAGGCCTGATGTGTTACACTGCACTAAAATGCATCCAAATGTCAGTCCAACAGCCGTGTCTCCAAATTCTTCCTTGACGCGGCCAAGAACATATCTAGAGGGAGATGTTCGAATGCAGCTGTTCTGCGTGATAGTTTTCCTTGTTTTGACACAGCCCTTTGCAGGAATAACTCTAAGGAATGGATTGCTCTTCGCCCCAGGCTTTCTTTTACAGCAAGGAGCTATAAGGAACTAATATAGCTCCTTACGCTACCGTTACATCTTGCAATAGGCTGGAGAAATCAGAGCAAGCCCAACAGTCCAGAGAAGGAGTGCAAAGACAAAAGCAAGAAAGATGGACCCTTGCTCCTAGTCCAGCTTTCAAACTTGTTTCCAGCATAGTGTTTTGGGTTCACTCTAGAATGTGATGGCAAAAGTCACATGGCTTAAAGTATGCAGCCCAAACCAAGGAACTGTTATCTTCAGTAAATCTGCCAGTAGAATAAAATAAAATAATCTGCCCCTCTTTTTTTTTTTTTAATGGTCAGAACATGCCAGGACAGCATTTAGCCTTATATATTGACACAGTAACATCATCAAACATGAGCTGTTTCTTAAAAGCAGAATGTGGAACTATCAGAGACAAAACAAGACTTGGACATTGGCAAGGAAGCACTCTCCATGCCTGACTGAGCTGACGTTTCCTAATTGCAACCAGAGAGCTTACTCTGAGTAAGACTTTAAAAACTTTACCTTTTTTTCCAAATCATAGTGGTTTGCCCTTATGAAAGCTATTTCCCTCATTGTTCATTCTTCAGAATAACTACCAACTAGCAGTGTTTAAAAATTCTCCTCACCAGAGATGGTCAGAACACTGAGATGCTCAGAGCTGGGCCAGGGAAAAGGGGTTACCCTGGCATGGAGTTGCCCTTAGTCCGGGGCCTTCATCTTTTCTATTGGTCTCTGGGCTTTGACTGTCACAACCAAAGAAATGTGTACTGGAGTCCAGATTTACTGTTTTGCACTTGGAACAAAATCCCTCTAACTTTCACATTACTGCATTTCTGAGTTCTGCCTAGTAGCAGAATTAGAATGAGCAAAATACCATGGGAAGGATGATGCTGAAAGAACTTTAACTGTCTTAGCAGATGCAGAATGGTAGAAAGCATATCCAGCCCAGATACATCTATCCAAATTTAACTGAAGATCATGAATCTGCAGAGCTTTTCTGACTACATGGCCAATAGATGTGCTCTTGCTTGAGCATACCCCATCTCTAATGTAGACATTGCCTTACTGTACCCAGCATTTTTCCCTTCCAGTCACGCTAATTGAACTTCAGCAAGGTACTAAGAAGCTAAGAGCTTATGTTTTCAAAGAGGGTTAACAGTTTTTAAAGTTTCAATTTGGGAAAGTCTGAATCTTGAGAGACCAAACTTTTCAGCAAATACCTTCCACCTGAAATTTTCATGCCTGGGGATGGTTCTGCCAAGTCACTGGTCACTCTGGGACATGCAGTAGCAAGGTCTTTATGCCAAAGTCAGGCTCTCCTGGAAGTGTTTGGCAGTTTGCCCGAGAACAGGGATGGGCAGTTTCTCAGGCCTTGATTTCAAAAGGTAGCAAAAATAACATGACTAGTTTAAGAATGTCATGTGCCACTGGTCTGTGTGCATGCTTATCTTTAATGATGTGCTTTCAAAGGATCTTGGATAGGAACCAAAAGGCAAGCTTTGAAAATTCCCTCATATAGAATAATTGTATTTAACCTATCCTGTCAGTTCACACCATATCATCTTAAAGAATAATAAATAAGCAGTCAACATTCTTACAGTAACCTTTCACTATTCAGTACCAGGAGGTGAGGGGACATGTGCCTTTCCAGACATCAGGTACGCCTTGGTGGTGGTGGGAGTGTTTACTTTTGTTGTTAAACTTGAGGGTAGCAGTGGGGGGATGAAGTTAAAATGTAATCATTCCGAGTCAAATGGTAAGGCCTAGGAAAACAGATGTGGGGTGTGTGCCATGAGCCAAGATCAACTTCACAGAACTCAAAAGATTAGTTCTACAAAAACTGGAGGGGGGGGGAATATTATCCAGTCAGCGTTGTGATGGATGGGAGCGAGGAAATAGCTCAGAACAGTCAAACAACAGAATCTGCAGCATGAAAATGTTAGCTTTCTGGTGCTATTATTTTGTCATAGGTAGGAAATTCTTTCTATAGTATCTGAAGGGTATTAAATACTATCTTCCTCTGACATAAAATAGGGAGGAAGAGGCTTTTATTTCTTTGGACTGCTGCTGCGCTCTGCTCCAGAGCAAAATTGCCCTCCTGTTTATAATCCTGAGCATGTGGGACTAATACTTGTTTCCCCTTTCCCTGGAACTTTCTGTTGTTGTAGCAACTTTTTTTATTGTTCTGTCAAGGAAATATGAATAAAATGTTTCACTTTGGTCAATATTGGCAAAGTTATAACACTTTGGGACCATTGAGCTTACCCCAAATACTGCAAACCGAATCAGCACTGGATTGTATTAACCTGTTTTGCTTCTGGCCTAGCTTCTGCCTCCAGGTTGTGTTTCTTATGGTGCTGCTCTGCATGATGTGTGTCACTGTATTGGGGGCCACCTCACCAAAAATCAGGGCTAGCCAAGGAGCTAAGCGCTTTTTCCCCAGAGCAACTATTGAATTTTGAGGCATCTAAGCACACACACCAAATACTCACCACCTCCTTGAAATGGACCAGCTCAGTGCACCCATTTTGAGCCCCAGCCCCTCGATGACTGGTTTCATCATAGTCAGTCTTGTTCTGCTGACTTCAGAAGAGTGATTGGGGATACAGTTTTCATGGCAGCTATTCAAAGGACCCAGTATTCTGTATCATATGCCTCTGCCATCTCTGAGAATCAGAACATCTCCAGCTAGGCCAGCATAACTGTAATAAACCCTCTTGAGCAGGTATTGAGTTCCACCTTCCAGACTGCCAGAAGTCATGGTGTCATCAGTGAAAGAAGTGTCTCATGTTCAGTACACCCCATGCCCTGTCTCTTTCAGCTTTTTTTGAGTGCCTTAGCTGTGCCCTGCCTGAGAGGGAGACCCGTTTCTGTCCGCAGTGTCTGGTCTGGTTTTTGCCATACACCTATCAGGTGCACAGAGAACTGGTTGAAAACACGTGTGTCAGTTATTTCCTGCATGCTGCGCTGTATTTTGAAGGCTGTGCTGTTCGTCTGGGGATCAGCAGTGTCCCCGTGCCACAGGTCTCTTCCCAGCACAGAAAAGGTTGCTAGCTGCATCCTCTGCTCTGGCTTCTCTTTTAAGTTTCTTCCTATGAGGGCTCTGCAGAAGGGCATCAGCTTCAAGCCCTAGCCAGCCAGGCTGCCCATATCCAAGCAAGCACTGGTTCTTCTGGCACTTTCCTGTTAGCATCAGTGTGTCTCTGGCTGTGTTACCAGAACCGTCCCCCACGGCAAATTATCCCTCACTGGACATCTCCCTCCTTGCATTAGCCAGGTCTGTTGTTTTGAAAACCCCATGGCACAAGACAGCCTTGAATTCCAGAGGACTCTTTCAATTGTTGCTGAACGGTATCCAGAAACATCACGCAGTCCCTCATAGAAGAAAATGCAAGTTCTCTGTAAAAGTGACCTATGGCAACTGCAGCTTCTGCATTAAAAGTCCTTCTGTGTTTTGCATCCAGACCTTTGGTTGTCACTGTTGACACTGTGAAAGAAAGCCTCCACTGCTGTTCGTGGAGAGAAGCCCCCAGCCCGAGCACCACATTTTCCTGGAATCTACACAGGGCTTGAAAATATTATTCTGTTTATTTCTCTAACGCATCCACTGAAAGCTCAGGGCAGTTTTTCAAGGCTTCCCACAAGCTAAACCAAGCCAAAGGTTCCCTGGCCGACAATCATCAATAACATTGAGCTACCACTTAAACTCTGCTGTCCTTAGATGATTTGACAGCTCTTTTCTTCCAGGGGAAGGTAACATCTTTACTATAAAAAGATGAGATGCCTGTTGTCTGGTCTCCCCTGCCTTTTTTGAAGTTTTTCAGAGAAGGAATGGAAGGTGTTGATGTATTGACCTGAATCATTAATAGAGCATGTGCTTTGGAGCTGCTTCTTTTTTTTCCCCTATCAATTATATAATGTTCCTTTCAATCTTTTTGTATTTAGATGTCTTCATCCTACAAACATTGTGTTTGCCAGGGTGCAGAACTAGCGAGAAAGCTTTTTTTTTGGCCAAAACTAGAATTTAGACCAAACTTGATCTTTGCAGCTGGTCACTAGCTGTAAGACCAGTGCAAAGTGGGTTTTAGTGAAAACAGAACTCCAGTCAGGGGAAGTGTACCTCTGAGTCTGGATCTGGTGTTCCCTCCATGTGGACTTCGGTGCCTTTCTGAGAAGGGCTCAGCTGCAGCCTAGAAATCCTTTGGGCTTTACTGTAGGCTGGGAAGACACTGGCCTCTAGTTGTTTGTCTCCACAGGTAAATCACTGTTCGTGCAGTCCTAGCCTCTAGTTCTCAGGATGAAATTCCTTTTCCGTGCCAGAAAAGCAGCAGCTCCAGCCTACAGAAAGCTCATTTGCCATGCTTGTGCTGTGGGTTTATTTTCCTCTACAGTAGCACCCGGCATCTGGCTGAAAAGCATGGCAGATGAGGCCCAGCGGGCTCAGTAAAACCCCTCTATCCCTCACCGGAATGCAAGACAAAAAGAGCTGCATCTCTAATGGATGGCTCAGGCTCATATCTCCCTCTGAGGAGAACCATTACAAAAATATTTCCCAGATATTTGGCTGGGCATCTCACAAAAATATCCAGTTTCATGATGCTAATTTTCCCATTGTCTAGACAGTTGCAAATCCAGACAGCATTATCAGTATGAACCTACTGTGCACACACGTACACACAAAAGCCCATTTTTCTGCCCATGATATTTACAGGTATGTTCTTACCCATGAGCTGCCTAGTGGTAAACTTCTGAATTGCTCTGAAGTGCCTGTATGAATTTCTTGGGGTCCCCATTCCCCTGGCAGGGCTGGTGTTAGATTCAAGCAATACCTAACTGTGTAGATGCTCTGAAGGTTGGACTGGAGGATCTCGCCCCTTGCTGCTTACCTTCTCATGCACCCAGAAAAGCAAATTGTGCTTGGGGTTGGCAAGTGCTGCAAGCCAAGCCTGGATGTCCCTCCTCAGGACAGAGGCTCTTATCCCAGTGGTGTTCCAAGGATGAAAATGTTCTTTTGCGGTTTGCATGCTGGAAGTGTTCATGGAAAGACATTCTGGGGCTGTAGGCATGTAGATGAGGTCCTGCTAGTCTCTGCTGATGATAAAATGATCTGTGGGCATTTGTTCCCTCTGTCTGGCTTGAAATGTTAAGACCTGTGTAGAGGAACAGCGCATTCTTGTTCTGCACATCGGGGGTGCCAGCCCACATTTTGAGGCAGGCTGTAGCACCTTCCCCAGACTTTGGCATAATTGGTAGCTATATTTATAGCTCCTCTGTGATGCCAAGGGGCAAAAATATAGTAGGAGCAGGAGCTGTATTTACAAAGTAATAACTTTTGAATAAAGATACTTAGCCAGCAGCAGCATTTCCCCTCCTTTCACTTCTCTAACTTGCAGAGTTCTTTGCTTTCTTCCCAGCACTTCTTTCCATATGTGCATGGCTTTCTTGGCCCACTTAAGTGGGGCTACCCCTGGCTTGCTGGGCTGTACCAGCAGCCCGGGCTCTGTGCCCATTTATTTGGAAGGCAGAGCAAAAAGTGACCCAGGTGGAACACAAAGGCTTTGACTGCAGCTCCTATCCAGCTTTTTTGGAGGGCACAAGGAGTGCGGAAGGAACTGTCCCTGTGCTCACAGAATGTGAATCCTGCCAGGCAGCTCTTGATTGTGTGTGGGATTACCAGAGTGAATCCCTGTGATCAAGGCAGCAATATTGTTCTGCTAATGAAAATCCAGGACTTGTAGTGTCTGAACAGCAGTGGCTTGGGTCTTTCCCTGGTGAGGACCCCAGCCAGACTGGGTGATCTGTTTCCAGGAGCCCCTGCTGACTCCTGAAGGCAAACAAAAACAAAAGGAAAAGAACTGGAATAACTGCAACATGGTGCGTTCGTCATCTGCCTCAGAGATATCTGTTACCAGAGGCTGGGAGCTGTGGGCAGAGAGAACCTAGGGGGACTTGAGCAGAGCTGAGATAATGTCCCAGACAGCCAGTCCACACGGGAGCGGAGGAGGAGGAAGAGGCCAGTTCTCGTTCAAAATCTGTGAGGCTTTGCAGTGAAAGCACTGGAAAGGGAGGGCTGGAAAAGTTCTTTCTTTCACCAAGATAGCTGTGGTCTGTTCCTCAGCTGGACTCTTGCTCTGTGTCTGCTCTAATCCACATCTTCCCTCTACCAGCTGGGTTTGTTCTGCAAACTCAGATCTGACCTCCTTAGTTGGTCCTGTATGTCTCGTTCAGTTTTCAGGACGCAATGTTTCCACCATATAAATTTTACAGCAAAGCATTCTACTTGCCCTCCTGTAACTGAAAAGGGGAGGTACCGTGGCTTTAATAAGAGCAGACAGTCCCAAGAAGTCTTCTAGTCCAAAGTATTTTACAGAAGGCTGGCTGCATCTGCAACGTGAATTGCTGCAACTCTCACTGTGAGATTTGACTTCATGAAAACTAAGAGATTCATCCTCATTCAAGTTTTAACCCCATGAAACATACCCAGCTTTAGGGAGGTGGCCATGTCTGCCAGAAGTGTGTAACGTGAAGGGAGAGGGTGTTTCTGAAGCTCTACACCAAAGCAAAAGCCAAGAACTTGGTTAGATTTGATTTGTCCTTCCATATTTTCCTTAAATGTTAATTCTGGGTCCGTCCTCACTAACTCGCAGAGCCAGAAGGTAGTGGAACTGGAGATAAGGAAATATACCCCCTGGAAACAGAAGGGGTGAGATTCCTTATGCTGACCAAAATGTAGAACCCTTCTAGGGTAAGCCAATGTGCAAAGGACACAACAGACACAGACACAACAGTACAGACACAACATAGGCACAAGCAAAGTGAATTCATACTTTGAATCCTGTATGTGCTCAGGTATTCAGTCTTTGTAATCACACAATGCCGATGTGCAGAAAGTTATCTGAGATTGGTTACTATGAATTTACCTAACAATCCTTAAATTTGTGATGCTGAGAAGACCTCCTAGAAAATGCAAGGAAACTTAGTGATTTGGTGCTCCTCTAATCGAAGTTAACGAGCAGGTATCTACTTAAACTTACTTGGAACAGGTCTCTGCAGATGAGTCTCTGATGGACTTTGCAGTTGTGTTGTGGGTTTATCAATAGGCACTTGCTTCAGTGTGTATACTCAATAGCACTACCAGCTGATGGATGCATCTGAGCACAGGTGTGCTTTGATCTGTGTGAAGTCATTCCCAAGTAGGTTTCCCTGCCTTTGGGCACCCTTACTATACAAGGAAGAATCTGTGCACAGAGCTGCTAAGAAAGAGCTATTGCACTTTAACCCCATGCATGAATCTGCCTGAAACCACACTAGCATCACTCTCAGGGCCAGAAACACCATATCATAGAATCATAGAATGTTAGGGTTTGGAAGGGACCTCTGGAGATCATCTAGTCCAACCCCCCTGCCAGAGCAGATCTACCTACAGCAGGTTGCACAGGATGGCATCCAGGCAGGTTTGAAATGTCTCCAGAGTCGGAGACTCCACCACCTCTCTGGGCAGCCTGTGCCAGTGCTCTGCCACCCTCAAAGGAAAGAAGTTCCTCCTCATGTTTTCATGAAACTTCCTATATTCAAGTTTGTACCCATTACCTCTTGTCCTAATAATATAATAATATCAGGCCCTGAGATTTGAGAGGGTTATCCCGCTCCAGCCACAGCCCTCCTGCATGTTCCAGAAGAGCCAGGCCTTTGGCTTCAGTGGAGCGGGAAGGAGTTATTTACCCAAGTACTGGTTGTGTTGGAAGGATGTGAACCTGAAAAGTGTTTGACTAACAAAGGTCATCAGAAAGACAGGTCCAATGAAAGCAAAGGCAAGGCTTTTTAACAGGTGTGTAGAACCACTGTTGAAAGACAATGTAATAACCTTTTCTAAGACTATGAATATCCCTGAGGAAAACCCATTTTGGCAGCAGCCTGGCCTTCTGTTTCCCATCAATTGTAGCTTTGTCTCTTTTGAAGCCCCCTGCTGCAAATGAGCAAACACCTGGCTGAGAAAAGATGAATGGAAAACATTGCCTGTGCTAGAAAGGTAATGGCAAATCCCATGCCAGGAGGAATAATAAACAGGAGATTATTGATATAACGCTGCTAGTCTCCAATAGGTTTTCCACCAGGCATGTAGAAGCACCTACAAAAGAGGCATTGTTTCTACTGTCACTCCAAGGGAAATGGGAGAAATGAGTTGTGCCTTGCCTCGAGCCCAGTGCGGGAAGGACAGGTTTGTGTCTGGCGAACAAAATGGATCAGTATCAGCAGAATGGGGATGGAGGGAGTGAGAAATCACTGGGCTGTGAATTCTGAGAATCAAAAGGCAGAGTATTGTAGTTAAGTGTCCAACAGGCTGTTGTTCATTAGCCAGACCCCTGGTCTAAATCCTGGGTGATAGGCTGGAAATTGAACTGCAGGTTGGGGTCTGATGGCTGAAGTGCATCTTGCCCAGAGCCTCAGCGCGTGGCTGCTGACTGTCCGTTTTGCATCTGCAACAAGGTGCAGATTTATGAATGTACAGGAATCTGTGGCGTCATGTTAGCACAGCCCGGACGTGTGCAGATTTTAAGAGCATTGCACTGACTGAATGTATTTGTTCCTAACAGTAATGCATAGTTAGCCCTGTATTTGAGTGCTGTTGAAAATGCCCAGCTCAGCAAGTGCTACAATGCAGAAGAGATTCCTTGAGGGCAGGTCATTGCGCTCTCCCCTCGAGATCTTTCTGTGACATTCTTCTAGGGAAGAAGGCAGGGCAACTTCTATAGATGTGAATATTCTGTTTCTGGGGGCTTCACAGAAACGTCTTCTGAGACTCCAATTACAATCTCAGCCTGATCAAAACAGATGGGGAAGGATGTACCTCAACAATACATACACCCTAAAGTTTTGAGCATTTGCATACAGGAGCACCTCTTCTCCAGCCTCTCCCTTTGCTTCCCTGGCTGCAGATAACAAGCGCTTTAGTTCCAGTTTGAGTGCCTGATTCTTGGAAACCTGAGGCAGACGGCAGACTGCTCTTCCAATGTGCTGTAGAAAAAAGAAAGGTGGGTGGGAGGGAGGAGGAGGAGAAGAACTATTTCCTGCAGTGAAGCTCGATCCTTTTCAACTTAAAAATAGGAGGAAAACAAATTCCTGTGGGTCCTGCTATAAAAGGGTTTGACAGTTGCCTACTTTCTGCCCCACCTCCCGGAGCTCCCCATTTGTCTGATGTCTTGGTAAGAGCCCTCTTGAACAAAAACGCAGATCTGTCGACTGCAGTCCTGCTGCTGGGGAAGGTGTCCCTGCTCCATGCTGGGGGTCAGCTGCAGGGGAGTGTAATGCACTGCCACAGGTAGCAAAGTCCAGGATTAACTGTTCTTTGTGTGGAGCTACCGTGCAACCAGGTTTTCCCGGGCCTTCTTTCCCTGCTGGAAATTTTGTCCAGAGCATTATAAAGGTGCCCAAGATTTCTGAGCAGTTTTGCAGACCATGTCAAGCAGGAGCCTCACAAGAGAGATCACACAAATAGCAGCCAGAGCCCCCCTCTGTGCTTGCATCTTCTCATGGTGGTCCTCTAAGCTGTAAGCTGCAGCCTGTGTGCGTGATAATAGGAGGAGGGAGGAGCTCTGTGCACAGCTTAATCAGGCTTGATTGCCTGATCAGGCTTAATTGCCTCATAGCCACAGCCACCTCCCTGCTCATCCCTGCTGCTGGACTTATGCTCTCCTCTCTCTTCCCACCCCTCCTCTCACTCCTTTTTGCCTCATCGACTGATTTCAGCGCTGGGTGACAGTGCCACAGACCCCAACATGGCAGCCAGATCATTCTCTCCCCTAGAAGTCCTGCTCCCTCCATTGCTTCACTTTCTCACTCCTGCTCTCTGCTCCCCTCTCCCTTCCGCATCCTCCCTCTTTCAACACTGCATTGACAGGGTAGGGCTGAAGGCAGCTGGAGAGGCAGGTTTACTTGAAGCTCCTGTTCCTCTCTAGGGAAGAGAAAATAAAGCATTAGGAGGCAGAAGAGATAGCCAGAAAGACTGTTTAAGTAATAAGCGAACAACATTTGCAATGGCAGCCCCAGCAAAAATGCTGCTGCCTGCAGTTATCCTGCCCTGGGGGGGCTGTTGGACCTGATGTGGCCTTGGCCCCATGACAGGCATTGATTAGGGCTGTGCCATCCTCTCTCTCCCACCATCAGTGGATGCTGCTACCGTGAGTCATTTCAGCTCTTGGCTACTGTCACTGCTGAAAGAGGGAACTGCTCCCAACAGAAGTGATTCACCATGCCTCACCAGCCTTCTTTAATCTGCTTCCAGTCAGATCACCTCAGAGCTGGAGCACTAGAGCAGAGCAGCTCCAGTGCTTTCTCATGCCCTTGCTGCAGAGCTACTGTCCTCCTTGCTGACCTCCTTTAGACCTCCCAGGTTTGTGCTGTTAACGATTCACTGTGTTCTTATGATTCTTCCCTCCTGAATCAGTAATAAACCGCTTCTGGTGCAGATCTAGGGACTGTGCTGTCGATAATGGGTTCAGAGCTTGGCTGGAACAGCATCACACATCTCAAAATTAGGAACCACCCTCAGTCCTCATGTGAGTTTGGGGATCACTGTGCTCTGGAGCCAGATAAGCTGTTAAAGCCACCCTGCCGGAGTCAATTAACAAGACCTAGGTACTCTTCCAAAAGCAAAGGGGTTTTAGCCTGCGGGTTCAGGCCAGCTTCTACTCTGAGTAACCACATTATGCCTCACTGTGCTTGAAATTAGCCCTGAGCTAATGCATTGTACTTTGTGTGTCCAACAGACAGAGTCAGTTACCACAGCTCAGCTGACGTGCAGTAATTCATTAAGCCTCTGTCACTCAATCACTGTAATCATCCAGTCTTAACAGGGCCAAAGATATTCCCACTGTGATGTCACAAGAGTACAAAATTCCTCTTTAAAAAAAAAAACCTGTCTATTGTTGCTCAGCCCTGATAAAGCTTCATCTCTTTGTCATCTCTCCAGACCAGCAACCTGTCTTTCCAAAGGCTGGTTCCACCTGCATAGCCCAGAGTTGTACCTACTTAAGGAAAGCAGGTAACTTGGATGAACACAAAACTCTCTCTTGTACAGACATGTGATCAAATGCAATTGAATTACAGTTGCTCAACAAATAATCGCCCTTCAGCTGAAGCAACATCACCATTGTGTACACCCTTGTAACTTGCCCAGCTCTTTCACTTAACTTACGCAACATGAGAGCCTTAGTAGGAAACTGATGCCTGCTCAACTAATCTAAACCAGCTAGGGCTCCTGAGCCTCTGCTTGGACCATCGCTGCTGGGCAGTTTGATGTGTTACTCATACCGCAGCTTCTTTCCTCCTCTCTATCCAGAAAAGTTAGTTCAAGCCCCCTCTTGCAGACTGTTCAGCTGTAATCGTCTGGCTTTGCCCTGGTATGGCCAGAGTGCATGCACTCAACCCCTTTAAACCACATCTTTCTCATCTGAAGAAACAGCCCTTTCTGTAGCAAATATATACCTACACCCCTAGCATCAGCTTTGTATACCAGTTGAACTAACCAACCGGTGGCTTTCAAGATAACTTTAATTAAACTGCTCTAAATTTGCATGTAGAATGACCTATGTGGATGTGTTGCAAGAAATGCTGCAGAAGGCAACCAAATCCCTACCTTTGATAGAGGAAACATGCATGCTTTTGTGGCAGGCTGTGGTCCAACTGCATGGAAGGCTTTATAGAGAAATGCCTTGGGTTTGTTGGATTCTTTTTTTTTTTTTCTTTTCTTTTTAGCTGGCGTGAAAGAAAAGAAAGGATAGTTTCCAACAGGGAGGATAAAACAGTGCAAATTAAATCCATTCTCTGGCCAGTGTAACAATTGCAATTTCCTGCTATTCCTTGGAAGCTGTACAGCCCAAGAGGGAGATATTTCAAGACCGGTGTGTCAGGGATAGAAGCGCATGCATCTGGTTATTTTTAATGGCAGCTCTGTCCCTAATTTTCAGTGCTGGCCTTGATGAAATGCCAGCTCTGCTTCATTAACCTTTTGTCAGTATGGCAAAGAATAAAAGGCACCTCACAACATTAGCACCTGGGATAAAGCTCCTTTTCCCAACAAACTATTGGAGGTCCTTAGCTATGCCAGGCAGAGTTTTGAGTAGAGAAGGGAAAGAAGAAGGAAAAAAACCCTCTGTGAAGGTTTGTCTAACAGAGCCTATACAAGTTCTATCTGCAGTCTTCATTACTGTCTGAAAAGTGTGTTAGAACCGAGTTTCAATCAAGGTAACCATTTTCCTCTAGAAGCCAAGAAAAATATTGGGTTTATTTTCAGATCATTAAGAATAGTCTCTCGGAACAGCCTTGCTTTCCTTGCATCATGTGGGTTGCTTAAAAAAAGAAAAGAAAAAGCACAATTTCACAACCATGGCAGCTGTGAGCTGCACTTGGGTTAGACCCCGACAAACAAAATCTTCACTGTGCTTTGGAAGAACTTTCTCAGAGCCCGAGACTTAATCTACCACCACAGCCAGAGGATTAGATCTCCAGCAGCAGGGCTGGGCAAAAGACAGGATTTTTATTCTGTGAGAAACGCGGTGGGTTCAGGGTGGGAAGGGGGAGAAAACACAAAGTCAGATTTGTTCCAAGCTCTGGTTTGTAGTGGTGTCAGCCCTAACGAAGCAGTACAATGCAGCTCCAGCCCCCTCCTTCCTCCATCTCCTGCTTTGCAGCCATGACCAGTTCCTACCAACCACAGTCACTGTCACAGTTGCTACCTCCTCCCTCAGCTTTTTATGGAAACGTAATCCATCACTGTAAGCCCAGCTCGTGAGACAGCACAAGCTGACTGAACACTGCGTTCAGTCCGGCTGGTGGCTGCTAGTTGTGGGAAGACTGTTGGTAGTGCTGTAGCTGTTGCATAGACCGGCACAGCTCTTGCGCACCCAGAAGGCTTATTTCAGAGCCCCAGTTTCCAAGTGGTGAAAGACGGAGCTGTTTGTTTTCTGGGCTGCAGCCGCAGGAGGTTTGGATTTAGCTTATCATGTGAGATCAGGATCACTGCTCTTAAAATGTCAGCAGTGAGCTGTGGAGCAACCAGGGGTGGCGGAGAGTGCAGAATGGACCTTGCCCAAAATTCAGGCACAGAGGAAAGTTTTGGGGCTGGGGTGTTTGCTGAGGGGTGGCCTTTCTCTGAAAGCATCTCAGTTCTCTGCCCGGTCCTCATCATCTTGTACCATGGATACCGAGGCCTCCCGCCGAGCGATGGCTCACCCAAGGCAGTGCTAGGCTGGCCAGGGGACTGCCACAGCATCGCCGGACTGGGAGCACTGGCTTACGCTGCAGGCTGGTGCCAGCAGAGCAGAAGGGACAGGTAGAGCCGTGCCAGGTACAGTGTCATCCCTGAAGGCCTGTAGTCACCAGCAGCTCTGGGGAGCACCTGATGTGGTTGAGGAAAATCAGGGTTGGATGTCACTGGTGGCTCAGAGGGGAGAGTTTACACTATAAGACCAGAGGGGAGAAAAGGAGGCGGAGGAGAGAGTGAGGACAGAGATCTCCAAAGCCTTTGCTGGCCAGGGAGAGCAGGAGCACAGGTTTGGTGCACTCCTTAGCCAGACTTGCTGGGTGAAGCAAAGCTCTGCCAGTCTTCTTGACACTGAGGGCCTGCTCTTCAGGGTGGGCATCCAGATAGCCAGAAGAAAGGGCTTTTTTTTTTAGGGAGGGATTGTCACTCTGCCTTTGCAGGAGATGGAGTCCCATTTGCTCCGGACACTTCCAGCACATACAGAGCAGCTGAGGACGGCACGGCCTCTTTGGCGCAGGGCTCCGGTTTGGTACCTCCCTGGTGCTGCCAGGGCTGTGACACTGCAGCACACGTGCCTGCCAGGCCACCAGCTGCAAGCCACGTGCAGAGAGCATCCCAGGGACGAGCACAGCGGAGAGCCGAGGGAGGGCTCCGAGCCGGAGGCTGCTTTCACTGCTACACAGAGGGCTTGTTAGAAATGAGCCAAGTGTTCTCGCAAAGGAAGCAATCCAAGGCAGGGGAAAGTGAATTACATTAAGAATTAAGACCGGAGTTGCTGGAAATACCGATTCGCTAAGCAGTGGTACAACCCTAGCTTCTGGCGTGTTTCACAACGCTCCCACCCTAACTGCAAAAGCAGCAGGGCTCTACTGTGTACCCAGGTCAGGGTAAACTGAAAGAAATGGCTCCGTTTAAGTGCAGTCAGCTCCAGAGAGGGCCCTGGGCTGCTCAGTTCTTTGTGTAGAAATAAGTAACCAGCCTGGTGTCCAATATTCCAGGTCTGGGGGGGAGCCTGGTGAAATCCTTGGAGCCTCACCTGCTTGGCTCAGTGCGTCCAGTTCTTGCGATTTGTCTTGTCACACTGAAATGGGGACAAGCGCAGAGATGGGTACTGATATATTAGAAAATCCACCAAGGAAAAGCAATTGGCTCGAAGCCTGCTTGCTTGCAAACCAGAACATTTCTTGTCCTCGGTGTTTAACACATTCAAAGGCAATGCCAGCACACAAAAGCCAGGAACTAGAGGCCTGTAATTTGCCTTTGCCATCTCTGGGTTACTGGAGTTGAGCGAACGTTTCGTAAGTTTCATTATGGTCTGAAACTGCAAGCCAGGATCTCCAGGAGATCTGCTGCAGGCAGGGATTCCAGCAAAGAGGAAAAGAGAGCTGTTCTTGTTTGTAGAGCCTGGGCTGGGTCTTGGGTTGAGGTTTGAGTGAACCTGGGCCATTTTGGGTGGGACCCACTGAAGCTAACAGGCTGTGTGTGGTTTGGATTCAGATCTTGGCAAAACTAAACTCTTTGAGCCTGGAAGACCCTTCCCGAAGCCACACTAAGGAATACAGTGAAGGGATGGGTGCTAAGAGCAGCAGCTCCCGAGCTTGGTCAGTGAGGGAAAGCCATGGCTGCCGTTCTGAGCTCTCCTCTCCCCGTGCTTCTGCTCTGGTTGCAGATCTCAACTCTCCACAGGTCCAGGTAGTCATCCATGGAGATGCGGGATTATTCTCAGTCCTCAGAGATATGGGGCTCCTTCCCAGCCCCTAGAGAGGGAATAATTTCCTTCTACTCATTGTACACCAAGGCAGCAAACTTAGGTTTGCTGTATGGGACAGGATTTAGTCACAAGGGGGGAGCATGGTGTTACCTTGAAGCAAAAACCTGAAGCTGCAGCAACAGGGTCTCATCAGAACTGGCGTGTTAGGGCAGACAGAGATTTAACAGTAAGTGCAGGATTATACAAACCATGGCAAGCTCCCATCAGAACATTCTTCAAGGCTGAAATGACCAGCTGCAAAAAGCATCCATCTAGCAAGGGATGCGTATGTGAAGATGTGCAGATCATCTTGGCTTTGGATAGGCTGGAAGGATGTTTTTCTCATAGGCTGAGAGTAACAAAGAGGATTAATCTCAGAAAAAAAACCTGGGGCACTATGTTGAAGTGGGTTTTCATCAGCCTTGTGCTATTGTGTGCGTATCTCAGGTTTACTAATGATTCAAATGAAAAGTAATCAGGAGAAGTACTTGGAGAAGGAGATTTTCCTGTATTTATTTTGGATGCATGTCCAGTGGAAAAATATCTTCCCAAGCATTTTGCTTGGCGACATGGCCTGTTTCATTTGGAGAACAATTGATGGTGATGATGAGTGGTGTTAGATGTGATTGCTGTTCGACAGCTTTTTGACTTGCCTGCAAGTCAAAGCAGCAAATTCCATGGGACTGCACACGTGTGCTGAGGGGGGGGTGGAGAGACAGGGGCCACGGACAGGCTGCTTGACATGTTTGATCAGGTCTTCGCCAAATTCTTACCAGGCACAGCATAGATTGTTAACGCGTCGCCTGGTTTTGTAGCAGTGTCTTGCTGCGCTAACCCTGAGTGGTTTGTTCACTGTGCACTCTGCAGTTGGACGAGATACCAGTGGACAAACACTGCCCTCCTGTTGCAGGTACACTGCAGAGATCAGTTTAACCTGTTAGTGGAGAATTTGCCAGTAGCTGTGCGCATGGTGCATCACATGTTTGCAGGAGCAGACTGCTCCCAATGACTTTGTTTTCCAAATATAATGGGGTATATCCTCAGTTGATGCTATCCTGGCACCATATTCACCCCTTTCAGAACAGCTGTGCCAGCTGTAGCTCCCCATCCGTCCGCTCCTCCGGTGCAGGAAGGATGAAGGGAGTGATACGCACAAAACCATCCTGTCCTTTAGCTCTCTGCAGTGGCCATCGGCAACTCTCAGCAGAGGGGCCATAAGGAAGGTTAAATCAGTGAATACCATTTGTCTGTCTTCATTTCTGAAAAGGGAACAGCCATCTGCCACACTTATTCCCTTCCTTGCTGAGGGCTTCTCCAAGCAATGGCCTCTGGTCTTGGTGGCACAAGGGATAAATCCAAAGCAACTTTGCTGAAGTCTTCAGAATTGCTCCCAGGGTAACTGAGATCAGAGCAGGGGCCCCAAGAGTTTCCTAAGCTTCACAGCCATAGCCACAAGGCAAATAAAATGAGATTAACCAATTACAATTAAAATGAGAGAGAACTGCTTTTGACAGTAATTTTGAATTTCCCCTAAAACCACTTCCAGCTGTGACCTCTGACTCGTGCAGCGTTCGCCTGAGATCTGCCCCTGGTTGTTTGTTATAACTGGTGCTTTCAAGGACGTTCAGTCCTGTCTAACAAGAGGTTTCCTAGGCAAAAAAAAATAAGAAGTGAAAAATGGAAGAGGAACTAACACAGGGCATCCCTGCAGCAAGGCCCAGACACGAGAGCTCTTCTAGGCAGCAGACGAGAACAGCCAGGTGATCTCCAGTGAATTAAGCAGGGTAGTGCTTACATCGAATTCCCTCAGGCCCGTAGTGCTGTGTTGCTATCAGGCAACTGTGAAGCTCATTCTGGGAATATCCTAATTCACCCCAGTGTAGAACAGACCTCTGCTCCCACAGAGAAGCTGGCTGCGTACAGACCCTGCCCTTGCTTTGAGAAGAGAGCAAGGCTGTGCATACAGGACTGGAATTATGATCACTGTTCTCATCTAGAGATATCACACAGTTTGCTATGCAGTGGTGTCACACAACTGACTCTCATCTTAAGAGCATCCAATCCTTTTGGACTACTTAATTCCTTAAAATGAGTAGGTGTTTTCGATTCATTCTTTGGCCTGTGCTACCATCCTCTAGCAGAATTTCTCCAGGTGCTGTTCGGAAAATAACCATGGAGGAGGAAATTTTGGAGGACTAGTGAGGAAGGAATAATATAACTAGGTGTGGATTTTCACCCAAATATTATCAGCAATCTGCAGTCTTCTCAGATGCTGCTGCCTCTTCCCATTAGGAGACTGGAACTTCCCTTTGGACAGGATCAGAAAAGAACAGCACTTCCAGCAAATTCTCTTCTAATTTCAAAACTGCACCAACAGCACTCACAAGGTTGAAAGCTCAGCTCTTTGGGCAAGGGTGGCTTGCATTTACTACGAGATCAAGTGCTGCAAAAGGATGAGTTGGGACAGGGGCATTTGTTAGGAGATGTGTGTAGATTTCTGCATGGGCTGATAAGCAAATAGCCTCTATTGCCTGCGTCATCTGTGCACCTGCAGACGTGTTCAGTGGTTGTGAGCCATTTACATGTTGCATTTCTGCCATTCTAGTGTTTCCACATTCACCCCGGGTGGAGGATGTACCTAGCAGAGGAGCAGCTGGGGACGTGAGGTGACACACTTGAACCTTCTCCATCACACAGTTCGGCAGGATCGATTTCCCATGCTGCAAGGAGACAGGGCTGTGACAACAGTGACTTGAGCCAGTGATTAGGTATGTAAAAATGTATATAAAGTTGCTATTTTTACTCTTCAGGCACAGAAGGAGAGAGGGAGAATAGACAGAGTCTTACGGCTGTGTTACCTGAGTCAGACAATGTATTAGATTATTTATACTGTGATCTGCCAGCTTTGAAAGCCTTCCAGGTGCTGTAGCATTCTACTGTTGATGTCAGTACCATAGTCACCTTTCTTTGTAATTTCCTTTGTCATTAGTGATTTCTAAGGAATGTGTTATCCTTTAGATATGAGGTCTGAAAGCAATTTTGGAAACAGTAATGCTGTTTGTTACCCCCCACACCAGTTATATTTATTTAATTTGGAATGAATCAACTGATACTCAGTGCTGTCACACCTGGGTGACTTTCAAAACAATTTTGTGTAAGCAAATGTCTGCCCACACTCAACACAGTCGAATATCTTTGCATCTGCAAACACCATTGTTTGTTTTCTGAAGTACCTGAGTTTGCATCTTAATTGCTACAGTCTGTTCTTAAAAGCTTCTTATGATGGACATTTTCAATTTCCCTAGGTAGCCCATCCCAGAACTTTCTATTTACTTCACTTTTCCTACAGTTCTGTCTAAAACTTCCTTGCTATAAATTAAGCTGATTTCTTCTTGCCCTTCTGGAGAACAGTTGATATCCCTTTTGCAAATACTGGAAAATCATTATCATGTTCCCCTCATTCTTCTCTCTTCTAGACTAAACAAATTCACTTCCTTCCACCTTTCTTTACAGGTCATGTTTTCAAAACCTCTTTATCATTCATTCTATTCTCTTTGCACACACTACAGTTAGTCTACTATCTTCCTTAAAATGTGCTACCCCAAACTGAGTGGATGGAGTCTCCCACTACAGGGCAAATCTCTTCTGAACCCTTATCAACTTCATGACATCCTGTTTTGAGTTGTAGCCTATGCAGCCAGACAAAGCATTCCCAAAATGATTTGCCTTTTCCGCTATGTCTTCTTTGGTGATATTCAGGCCAAATCTCAGGGCACCATTACTTGAGCTCTTTGTCTTCAGTTCAGAGTCCCTCCACTTGAGTCTCAGTGAGGGGTAGTGCAGGCGCTTGTAGTTTAGTTTTCACAAAGCAAATCAATATGGCTGAAACCACAAGAAAAAAGGACATGTGTCTTAGTCCTTCTCTCTGCCTAAGTTCTCCCATTTGTGGGGAAAAAAAAAAAGGAGGGAGAAAAATATATCCTGGGCATACTAAACAGCCCCATACCTGCCTCATAAGATCTTACATCCCTTCAAAATATTTGCTTAATCTCCCAGTATCTTGGCAGGGTACATAGGTATTAGCGCTCGCAGGTGTTCTTGTCTATTGATCTCAAAATATTCTCCTCCTTGTTTTAAACATGGGGAGACTGAAGTGTTTGGAGGCTCGGTTTTCATAGGCAACAAAGATCCCCTGCTCCATTTAAAGTCAGTGGAAAATGTAGGTTGCAAGCCAACTGGAGAACTGGGCTTTAAGTGACATGCTGAGGTCCCCTTGAAAGTTAATACCACAGCCAGGAGCAAGAGCCCAGGTTTCCTGAGTCTGTCTAGAGTGCGATGAGCAGAACCAGGCTGCTTCCCACTCAGGGTATAAACACACCGAGGGCAGCCATGTGGTCAAACCCATGCTGTAATTCCCAAGTAAAACCTACTCAGTCACAGCAGGCATCACAGCATTCTGGAGAAGAGTCAGGTTGATCACAATTTGCCCACTAACTAGAAATCTTGTTCATCTGGTATTTGGTTGCAAGTTGCATAGCTGCAAAGCCTGTTAAAGAAAACAAATAGCACCTGCGCCAAGCCCTGCCGTACTTCAGCAGTAAAAGATATTAATAGTTTCCAGCTCTGTATTTTGCATGTTGGCTTGCCAAAGCTCACCTGCTCTGTGTGAAACGGGAGGCTGCTCGATGCTGGTCGCTGAACAAAAGGCTGGTCTGTAAAAGACAAATCTGGGGGAATTTTTTAAATTCCAAAAATAGACGGGGGAGGGAAATGTGCCAGCAAGATGGATCTCATTTCATTTCCCAAATCCCTCTGGTCTCCAGAGTTCATTCTTTGCTCTTAATGTTTCATGCTATGGCTTATTTTAGTCTCCTTAGTGGAAAGTTTAAAACATTTACTTAAAGGCAAAGCTTCAGCTGGTATGAACTGTCACAGCTCCCTTGGCTTCAGTTGCCTTCAGCAGAGGAGCTGCCCTTTAGCATTTAAATTGCTTGTTAGAAAGTGGAAAACTGTGTTGCTTGGAATCATCTGCAAAGACTAAGGAGAAAGGAATATAAAGGAAGGGGCCATGGTATGGATTTCAGCTGAGAAACAGTCTTTCCACAGGGACAGGTGCAAATAGGGAGCACTCCTGATACACACTACTCTTCAAGTCTTTCCTCAGATCCCCCTCCAAAGCGGCTGCCAGTGCTGCCCGCCCAGCAGCCCTGAGAGGCTGGTGGTGCCGTACCTTGCTGGGCAGAAGGAGTGGAGGCTGCAAGCACCTCTTACAGGACAGTACAGGCTGCTGAGCACCAGCACTCTGGAGCCATGTGAAATGGCTGTGCCCCAGTGGTGCTCCTTTGTGCCAGGGAGATGTGTCCAGAAGCACCAAGGGGGTTCTAATAAATGTTTTCCATACTGTTGATTAATTAGTGGGAGGTCTGACTTGGAGCACATGAACCCACTTGCTACAGCCTTTGGGCCAGCCTGGAAAGTTGCTGGTTTAGCTGAATGGCCAGGATAGAGGCTCCCTCTTAGACCTGACAAGAGCCAATGTGTAGTCCAGGAGCCATTCCACTTCCAAACTCCATCCATGCTGGCCTGTTTCGCAGCAACCCGGTACTGCCATCACTGTCTAGTTCCCTGCTCATCTCCATGCTCTGTCCCCTGCCTTGCTGCGTTGTTTTCTCTGCCTTCGGAGAAACATCTCGTAAGGGCATGGCAGAGTGGTTCAAGCATGAAAGCCTGTCTCAAAAGTGTCAGTGGTTCCTCATGAGCAAGTCCCTCCTCCTCCTCCTCCTCCTCTTGCTCTTGCCTTCTGCATCAGATTCAGCTCTCTCAGGCTGTAGACCTCCTGCTCAAGCACAGCTCAGCTCCCCGCTCCTGCGTTGTGTCTCCCTGCTCTTAGCAGAGCCCTGGTGATCATGCAGGGGTAAAACAGTACTGTCACAGTTGCCGTTCAGCTCAGTGTTTTTACAGGGAACATCTGTAAGCTCTTCNAAGGAAATTCAGCAAAGGTACAATATGTTTTTCTTTACTGTCAAGTTTAACAAACAACAGCCATTTGAGCTTCCACCATTTTATGATGTTGGGCTCCTGCACTGCTCCGTCTTGTGCGTCCTGACTTAAATTGAACCCACCTCGCTGATTCTCTGGTAAATCACGTCAGCAGGGCTATTCCAGATCAACACCAGCCTGACTAAGACCAGAGGAGACTGCCAAAGCCCAAAGGATGGGAACAGTTACTTTGCCAGCACCCTGGCTGGATTTGTGTCTCTGTAGGAATGCGTACACTTCCCTTTGCTTTTGCAATGGCACCAGCATGTTGACGAACTGCAGTGCTGCTATTTATCCCTTAATTACTCCCATGACTCACATTAAAGTAACAATTTTCCATAGAAACAAACACAAGCAGAGCTGACACCACTCAAACTGCTTTTACTCTGAAACACGTTCTGTACTTTGGGGTTTGAGGGTGGCAACTCAGGAGGCTGCTCCACGTTCCTGGGCACTCGCTTGCCCTGGGATGAGGAGGAAGGGCTACAGTTGCTGCACTCACTGAGGACCGCGCAGCATGCTGTGATTCCAGGGGAGATGTACACTAAGCATAGCTCAGGACAGGGCAGCTCCTGTTCGTGGTAGTTCCTGGGTGTTCTTAGGACATGTTCATCTGCTAATGTTCTTGCCAGGACACTCCCTCTATTTGATTTACCTGTGGGCATCTCAACCTGGGCTGCTGCTCTGTGTTTTCACTTGTCTCAAGAGGCTCGATCAGGGAAAGCAACGAGTGCCATCCCTGGATCTTATCTGGGGATATTTGACCTGTTCTGTGCGTCGTATTAATTACAGGTGCCACTGTTGGGTGGAATCATCCCTGGCTGAGTCAGTTGTTTAAAATAACTAACAAAATAATTAGCTGGCAGATCTCACTGCGTCCTTTGGGCCAGCCTGGCACCAGTTCGTATGCAGGGTCCTCATAGACTTCAAATCCTCTGAAGCTCTTTCGCTGTGCTTGACCCATGGAAAACAGTACGCATACTTCACTGGATGGTCAAGAGGAGTCTTTTTCTTTTGCAAACCTGCCTGCCTTGCCTTGGCACTAGATCTCTGAAAAATCACCCTAGTTTTGTGTTTCTCTGGAGCCAAGAGAAACAGGACATAACCAAAGCTGTTTGATTTCTCTACTTGCAGCTACCGTTATTTATAGCAATTAGATGTCCCTGCTGGTGGTGTCCCAGTGCCTCCGCCTCCTGCAGGGCAGGAACAGGGATTCTTCACCCCTCAGGGCTGTATGTCTACCCTAAAGTCTTCCAACAAAGGGAGCCCTTCCCAGGGCTTTGCCACAGGCAGTGCACCCATAGCAAAGGGAATATGTCCACACTGGCAGCTATTGCCTAGCCTCCCCGTAGCCTAAGAGGAGGGAAAATGGTCACACACTCTCTCTTCCCAAGGCAGAGAACTGTAATGTCCAACGCAGATGTAGATACGGGAGTGCTCAGAGCCCTCAGCCAGGAAACAGGGCCCCTTTACAAAAACTGCTACACAGAGTCATGTAAAACAGACCATTCCTCCTCCAGAGTGCTCCCAGCATTATGAAAAAGGCAAGAGCAAGCAGGTGGATGGGGAGGGGGAGGGATGTGGAAGCACAGGATGATGAGAGCAGCAGCAGTGTCACAGCACCCAGGGCTAGGACATTGCCAGAGGCACCTGCTTTTCCTTGCTCTGGGTTTTGCTTCACAGGCTGGGGAAAGCAGGACATGATGGATCTGAGGGAGCAGAGCCCTGGAAAGCTTGAGTGAGGCCAGCTCCAGACAGGCAGTGTGATGCTTTTGCCACTGCATGTTTTAAGAGGTTGTATGATTTGATGTAGAGTCTGTTAGAGTTGGCTGGTAACTTGCTTACACTTCGTCTGTGCAGATAAAGTTGCCTCCATATTATACTTCTGCGCTCCACACACACACACACACTTTAACTTTGCAAAGTGCGGTTTTAAAAAAAAAAAATTAAAAATGAAACTTTGGCTGTGCAGCCTTCCCAGGAAATGCTTATGGAAACTGTCTGCACAGGAAACATCTACAAAGGGAAGATGGGGAGGGAAGCAAAGCCCAACAGACCTGGATTCTTCTCTGCAGATAGAGAGACCATGTGCAGCTTCTTCCCCTCCACTTCCTCGGGGCTGTTGGCTGTCTCCTCATTTTGCTTCCCAGGCCCCACACATTACCAATGTCTTTCATGAGGGCTTGTCAGCCTCCCATCATGCCAGAGGTCCCGCCAAGTCTCTTCTCCTCTGAAGAAGAAACTTGTAAGGGCTCAGTAGCCACGACTGAAGCCAGATTTTCAAACAGGGCCAGCACTCTGCTGGGCTTTTCTGAAAGTCTGGCTCTGAAGAAAGCCTTTCTTTTCTTTTCTTTTTTCTCCCCCAACACATTGGAGTTGAACTAGGACTGAATCAGTAATATAAACATTGGTCTGAATGGGCTGAATATGTCTTCCCAAGAGGACGGCTCTCTTTGTCTGCCTTCTTTATCTCTGCCAAGGTGCTGATAACCGTGTGCCTCGTGGAACACGTGGCGGGACTCCCACGAGACTGACAGAGCCCTGTTCCATGGGGATTTTTAATGCAGGCTGCAGAAAGGGCTGGGAAGGAGAGAGTCGGAAACAAGCCTTTCCTGGCAGAGAGAGGGATACGGCAATCAAACGGTTCTTCCAGCAGGCAGGGCTGTGTTTAGGCAGTGCAAGCTGCTGCTTTGTGCCTAAACACCTGAAGTTTCCAGGCATGAGGCCAGGATTTCAACTTCTCCCTAAATAAGGGTGTTTTTCATCCAGTTGGGTAGACAGAGTAAAGTTTATCAGCTCACTGAATGTAAGGTGAGCTACCAGCGTGAGCAGGGAGTGGGACTTGCCCCTCTTCGCTTTCCCCAGTCCCTCTTGAATCAACTTTGAATGATGGCACCTAAGAAGTACCCACCAGAGAGGGACCAGGGCAGGAGCAGACAGGACAGGAGAGATGCTGGGTAGGGCCACAGTGCCCATCATCTCCTTTGTGTCCCACACATGACTCCTGTTAATCGTGGCACAGCCCCTGTTCGACTGACCACAGCACAGTGTCACAGAGGCTGTCCCCATGGGTCCAGAGATCCATGCGGATACAGGAGGATCAATGCAGCAAGAAAGGACAAACAGAAGCAACGGAATTAAAAAAACCCAATGTCTTCCCAATGAAAACATTTCCAGTTCCTGTGTCCTGCCACAGGGTTATTGCCTTGACTTGCCTCGTGCATTTGCCAGCAGCAGATTCTGCTTTCAACAAGTGACTTGAAAATATTTACTGTTTTTTGAATTGAGAAGGCAAAGAGAGATGACTCCCTTGTTCATTCTCCTTCTCCAGGTTTAACATAGGACTTAATTTGTCTGAGATGTGAAGAGCCTTCACACCTCTACTTGAACTGGACTATTTAGCTTGAACAGACTGCAGTCTCCCTTGTACCAGGAGGTGGTTCTGACAAGGCCCTTGATCTCCCAGGATGCAGAAACATCTGCAAATAATATTTACCAAAGTTTTCTTTTCCCTAGAGGTTGGTGTGGGGTGACACCAGCAAGTGGTTTGTGTTTTCACAGGTAGGGGCTCAAATCTTGTTCCAGAAAAAGAGCTTAATTGCCTCTTGCATTTCTCCTGAATCAGGGACATCTCTTGAGCCCAGCAGCTTCAAAGACACGTCCCCCACACTCTATCATAACAACTTTAGAAAGCAGTTTGAATTTCTTCCAGCTGGCCTCATGTTACAGAGATCCCTATCAGCACCGGGGAGGAAAGAATTAGCAAGAAAAACAAGTGTCTCTTTAAACTTCAGAAAGAAAAAGAAAATGCAAAGAAAAAGGCCATGTAAAAAGCATAGATTTAGCCCAGTGGAGTCCAAACAATGTGCTCTTTTCCTAGGGTTGTTTGAGGCAGAGAGGAGCCTAATGATTGGGTTTTCTTGTGTCAGCTGGAGACTTTGAATGCTAATGGCAGGATTTTATCAAAGCCAGATGCATTTGCACAGGTACTGTCTATCTGACCTCCCTCCCAGCCATTGGAAATAGGCACCTAATGTGAGTATTAACGCAGGCAGGAGCATGTGCCTGTGGAAGCAGGGAGTCACTAGAGCAGACGAGACAATACACATGGAGTTTCAAAGGCGTCTGCTTGGCTTTTCATTCCAAACTCCTTTCATGCCCCCTAAGGGACTGCTTGTGACTCTCTCTTCCCCCAGAAAAGCATCACAGTTGCAGAGTTTCCCCTTTTACCAGGAGATCTAGCAGTTGGGCTCAGGGTAAGCAGTGGGAAAGGCTGGAGCAGGCAGCTCCCTGAGTAGCAGAGAACTTCCCACACCCAAGGCGCTCCCCAAATCTCAGCCAGCCGGCTTTGTTGTGGTTATTGCTGAGCCACCTCCTCTTGTGTAGCTGTCCTGCACCCCAGCCCGAGCCCTGCAGCCATCCTCGGCATCTTTCCTTTGGTACACAGACTGACTTGCTGACATGTGAACAACTCCTTTTAAAGAACAGATACCCTCCCTTTCAAAGAGCAAAGTCCCTCGGGCAGCTGGGGAAAACTGGCAAAGGACACAGACTGAATTTGTTTTTGCTTTGCACTCCCTGTGGTTCTTCACACGAAGAAGCCAGTGGCATGAGATGGGCCTTGGGGACCAGAAGTTGGTGCCTTTGCATGTTACCATTTCCGTTAGCAAGCCTTACAAGCACTGTCTCTATTTCTGTATTTGTGATCCCCACAGTGCTATTTTTCTGCCTTTCCCAATACTTTCTCTTCTTCCCTATTCAGCCTGTTGATGGGCCAAGCCTCTTAGCTGGCTCTCTTCAAAGGAAGGCATTATGTTATGCCATCACTTCTCATACTGTTCTTTTCTCCAGCAAATTTTCATTATGGTTGGAGAAAAGTCTGGCAGCCGTCACCTTTGCTCTTTGATGACCTTTGGTTGGTTATTGAGCTATTACTCGTAATTTAATTGTCTTCACTTCTAAGTAAAAAGATAGATGGATAGGTACATAGATAGATATAAGGATGAAGGAGGGGGAAAGCCATTTGTGGTGATTACTGGACCAAGTCAAGTTGGAAGGGATGGGAAATTGCATCGAGCTGCACCGATTTACACCTTCCAAGATCCTGACTTGCTCTGACAATGAGACATTTCTCACTACCAGAACTCAATCTATTATCTGCTTGGGTTTAGTGTGCAGTTAAAGGAAAATCCACAAGGTGCAATTAAAGCAAAAGTTACAGATTGAGGTTTCAGCTTCTAAGAGTCCAAAAAAGTGAACTTGAGCATATGTAACTTCAGAGACAAAACTAATCTTCCCTTCTTGCTGAGAAGATTCACTTAGCAACAGTGAATGGGGCTTTCTTCAATTTGCTTTATCCTGTGTGTATTTAAGATAACCCTTTTTTTCTAGAATTTCATTTAGCTACTCATGCTACAAACACAAGGACAGATGGTCACCAGATCAAACTTAATCAGCATTCTGTATGCTGGATTTTGTGCTTAGAAATTCATCTGGTTCTAGTAAAACATAGTCTGAAACCTGCCTGATGTTTAACTCAACCACAGAATTGAAATAAATTCCTAAGCCTCCCCATCCTCACAGGAGATTGAGAAGGGAACCATCAGGCATTTTTTTAAAAGGGGTTGATTAGGAGTTTAATTATCAGAGATCAAAATCTGCTCTGTTACTGGTGTCTCACTGGAGAACAGCATTTTTAACAGAGGACTGCAGCCTAGTCTTACCCATTTGTTTCTTCTTGAAGTTCACCACAGAGCTAAATCCATCCCTGGAGTAAGAGGATGCACTTTTGTTCACATCCCCTTACACCACACTGAATTCAAGGTCTAGACCTTGGCAGCACACCCTTGGTCAAGGCAATTTGAACTATTTTCCCATGGCTTCTTCTCATTCCTCTTCTTCCTCAGGCTCTTCCCTTTTCTGCCTCTCATTGCTGTTAGTTGTTAGCCTAGCAGGGCTGGACTCTGCACAAGTGCCCCCGTCCCAAGGAGTTGACATTGCATGGACAGGACAAGCACCCAGCTCCCTGAGGGACGAGGCCCGCAGAGGAGGGCTTTTAGGCTTCTACGTGCCCATGAGCACGCAGGTATCCAGGTGCTTTAAAGCCATATCAAAGCCTCCTTTGCCTGAAAGGAAGACAAGGTTTCACCCTCTGTCCTTAAATCCTCTGTCCCTTAGGCTGGTGTGGTGATCTTTTCACCATCTTCAAAAGCACGCTGCTATTTTATCCCTCATGCCACAGTCTGTTAAAGATGTGTATACCACTGCATTGAACTTTGCTGCCTTTATTTGCATAACTGTGGCATGGGGCTGACTGGCTAGAAACCAAAAACCACTCCAAATGGCACAGAGGCGACAGCCATCTGTGTCTTTTTCACATTTGCTTTCATTGTTTTAGGATTAAATCCAACCGCTGCAACCTACAGTAACTCTAAACTTCTCGAGGCTCGGAGCTTTCCATATAGCACGATCTGTGGTTTCACTGTGGAGAAGCAAATCTGGAAAAAAACTTGCTGGACTGGATCAGAAGTATTTTAGTTAGTGCAGCAGGAGCTGCCAGTGGTGAAAATAGCAGTCCTGGAGCATGAATGAAGGCAGTGGTGTTTCATTCTGCGCGTGTTAGACAATTTAAGCCTAACTCGGCATTATGGTTGTGCTGGGCACTTTGTTCTTGAGATGTATTTCCATTGCCACGTAATAAATATAAATGCTCTTTACAATGTACCCGTGGATGGAAGGCATCTAGTGGTTGCTAAAGGTTATTCTGATGATGTATATTCAAAGCCCTCCTGTTTGGCATTAATTAGCACAATGTACTATTTTGCAATTTCCCAGCACAGACACATCCAGATTCCTGCTAGGAATTGGAAGTGGTGTCACCCGCCACCCACTCTCCACCCAAACCAGACAGCGCTGAGACAATCCCTCCCTCACATGAAGCTTGTGTATCCCCCACAACCCCATGGCAGGGGGCATGCAGGGGCAAGGAGGATGCAGGAGTTTTTTGCACTACAAACACAAGCCATTTCTAACAGGCCTGAGGCTGGGATCTTCATGAAGGTCTCTCCCATGCCTCCCAAAAGCCCAGCGCCATTAGCTGGGGATCATGAGAAGCTCTTGATTTGGCACATGGGCTGGTGTATTTCTGATGTCCAGGTTGAGGATTGCTGCTTGCAGGAGGCTGATGCCCACAAGAGCTCAGACCCCTGAGGAGCTGACGGGGAGTTGTGACCCACACACTGATTTAAAGTCATCATGTCACAGCACTGGGAGGAACTGGTGTAAACCATTCCCTTACGTGCTTCCCATTTCTCTGGGCTTGGTTGCTCCAACCCTACTACTGTATGCAGTACTAAGGAAAATGCGTAGGAGGTACAATGAAGGCTGGATTCTGCCCTTGCTAAAGGCCAAGAGAGAAGGAGATACTTGCATTTTTTCTGCCTATTATTTCCCTGTTGGGTATCTGAAAAGCATTTGCTACCAGCTCCAAGCTGCAGAGATAATTAAATGCTGTACCAAGCAAACTGCCAAAAGATAAAAACTTGTGTGTTTCAATGATATTGCATGGAACATGACACAGACAATCAGATCCTGTAATTAGGAAAGGACCAACTTACGCTCATGTTCTCCTACTGCTTAGGCATCCCACTGTGGGTAGGTTGCCCTGCTGTTAATGGCTTCTGAGTTCCTTGCACTGGGCTGAGACTGCTTTTTCCACTGACTTTGATGCACCGCTATTTCATGTCCTCAATTCAAAAGCTCTTTTTTGCTTCTTTCTTATTAGTGGTTATATCTTGCCTCACGTAAGGACCATTGGCCTCTGAGCTCTAATGCTGGAGCTGTTTCCTCTGTGTTAATCCTTACACAATAGCCATCCTCTCGAGCAGGCTATATGGTGTGAAGCAGGTCTTTTCCCATGACTAATGAATAGTTGGGACAGCGTGAAGCACTGGTGGGGCATGGCTACAGCCCTGCAGCCGGCCCTTCTGAGCGCCCATTGCACCCGCCATGGAAGACAGCCGCCGCTGGAGCCTGCCTCCAGCTTCACCCTCCCCACAGCATCGAAGCTCCACTGCAACTCAGCCTTTCCCAGCACCATGGTTTTTGAACGCTCTCCCCAGTGCTGTAACAGGCAAGCATCAGTTAATTGTCTTTTTTATGCCGCCAGCCTTCATCCAGATAAATTTATTTTTTTAACTCATAAATACATTTGTTACAAGTCAGATGCCAACAGCTCCCAGCGCCAAGAAGATGCAGCGCTCCTTCTGCTTGTTCTGTTTTCCTGTGAACTTTGTCAGTTTTTGCTTGTTTCTGTGCGACCTTTGGAGCCCGTTCAAAGTCATCTGCCTTTTGCTTTGATTTAATTTCAGTCCAGTGCATGTTGCCAGCTTATTTGTTGCCTATTTTTACACATCGCCAGCAAATCACCACCTCTTCATATTGTTTAGACAGTCATCAAATCTAGGCTTGCCAGCTCTTTTTGTTAATGGGCTAGGAGGGATTGTTACATCTAGCTGATGTGACCAGAAAGGGACCAGAAAGCGACTTAATTCCAGCTAACAAATCTTTAAAGCCTAATGTGGGACTTTTATTGCCGGAGCAGGGTCTGGCCTATGTTAGGGACCCGAGGTCCGCCTGTATGTCTGCTGTACCTCATCTTTCCAGTCATTAGCAGGGCACTTCAGCTACCACAAGCACTGGCTCCACTGTGCTGGAAATGTATCCCTCAAGTTGTTGCGCCAGAGATTTGGCTTGTGCTGGTTCTGGGATAGAGACAGTTTTTATTGCAGAGCTGGTTTGGACCTCCTGAGTCCTCTCCTACAGCTGGTCCCAGTTACAGGCAGCCTGGGATCAACGGGAGGTGAAGGAGCCTGGTGGCTTGTAGTTCTGGTTATTCCTGCAATGTTAGCAAGAGCTGGGGTGGACATGGGAGCCCCAGGTGAGGTGCAGAGTCCTCAGGCCGTGTTCAGGCTCAGCTCCAGAACCACAGAGCCCACAAAGTGCTGCTTCCATGCCTGGAAGGCTCCATGTTTTTCATGTATTCCTCGGGAGAGCTATACTGAGGCCCATTTGTGGTGAACGGCAGGAGTACTTTCTCCACAACTTCTGTATGTTTTTCTGCACACTTGCCTGTGTTGCCTTTACAGCTCCAGGTATCCTGCCCGATGGCTCATTTAAGACCAAGATTTCCTTTGTGGGCCAGGAGTAAAATCCACATTTCCCTCCAATACAGAGGACAGTCAGAAGGGGAAAGCATAGCACAATTGACCGAAAGCCAGACTCATCTGGGCGCCACGGGCATCTCTCACTGCATCATTCAAGACCTGAGGTATGTATTTATTTCTTGAATCACAGACATGGTGTAAATAGATTTAAACTATCCTGACTCCATTTTCTCTGTACGAGGCCCCAAGTCCCTAAAGAAGACAATTTAAAGAGGTAAGTGCTTACTGGGTAGATGTGTGACCGTTTCACATGGCGCAGTGGGTGCAGCATTCTCAAATGTGGCCTGCACACTTCTTGGACTCCCTACAGAGGTTTAACTTTTATTCTTTCTCCTTTTGTTGGTTCCCTTCCCATAAATCACCAGAAGAAAAATCCATGTAGGCGTTCCACATGAGGTGGGGAAACCCAGTTGCGACCCTTAAACAAAAAGTAACCCACGATTAAAAAATGTTAGTGTAAATAAAGCCAGCCTTTTCAAGTGCCCTTCTCCCCAGAGGCATGCCCTGCAAACGCTGACAAAAAAGGCTGGCCTGGAGGACAAAAGCAGGAGCAGCACATTTACAGGTAGAGGCTCAGGTCAGTGCAAACCAGTACAATCAGATCTTGCCCTGCAAACGTCCGTGCCCTGGCTTAACAGCACAGGCACGGCCAGCCCCTGGAGGAAGCGGGGCAGTTTATAGGCTTAGCCGTTTGCAGGACGAGGGCCTTATTTTGCTGTCCTGCATTCAAGCCTTGCAGTGTAAAGATTGGCACAGGGCTGCAAGCCACGTGCAGCAGAGAGGCTCTCTCAGAGAGGGCTAAGCTGTGCCGGGCACCCGAGAGCGTAGAGTGCCTCTCGCCCTGCCCATCCACTGCCACAAAACTCCTCACAACCTGTGTGTTAGCAGCAGCGGGGCTGCGGGCTCCGATTCTGGCTTGTTCTGCATGGCTCAGCACCCCCAGGGCCGCACAGCCAAATTCTGGGGGAACTTTAATGTTCCTCCAGGGCATCAGAGCAGCCAAACAGGCTGCGGAGGTCAGGAATTAGTCCTGGCTTGGCTTCGATATGCTCTCTTGAGCATTACCTGAATCTCAAATGTGCCATGTCTGCAGTTACGTATCTGATCCAGATTGAAGCTCGTTTGCTTGCACAGCCTTGCAACAGAGCTCAGTTCAAGCTCAGGAACTTAATGTTTGCCAAGGTTTTGCATTTTACACTGAGATCTCTGCTGCTACCATCACCCATGATGCCAAGTCAGCCCACACGTCCTCCTGCCACCCATGGAGTCGTGCACTCTGAAGCAAAGCCTGGTAATACCACATCTAGGGGGTTACAGACCCCGGCGAGGACAGCCGTTCACACGTCCCAGGGACCCTGGCGCAGCCAGCCTGCACCGTTTACAGCGTGTTGCAGGCACATCTCATGAAAGGCTGAGGAAAAAGGCACCACCAGAGCCCTGGGGCTTAGAAAGAAGTCTAGGGTAGGTCCATCTCTTACTGTTCCAGTGCCCACGTGTGGCCAAGCCCTGAATCTTTTCCGCTTTTGCTTTGTTGCATCCAAGTGCAGGGCAAAGTCTTTGCAAAGAAAGCAAGTGTCCTCTGCTGGCTGCAAGCAAAAAACGCACGTGGTGATACCTTGGCTAGGGACAGCCTCGGAGCAGGGATGTGTTTTGTGGAGTTTGTGACCTGACTTTGTTTTGAAGATGGACGATAAACCAAGTGTGAAATGGAGCTACAAGCTGGCTGCTTGCAGCATGGGCGAAGGAACGGGGTCAGCGTGTCTGTGCCTTCAGGCTGCGGGTGCAGGGCAGGGTGCAGCCTGTCTCCCTCACGGCCCCATTGCTGGGGGGAAACACCAAGTGGGCCCCCCAGTACAGCCCAGGTGGTGCCTGAGATGGTGGAGGCTGAAAAGGGGCAGCTGCACGAGAGGGGCAGGAGATGGGAGGTGCCCAAGGCACAGGAGCAGAGGAACTCTTCACCACTGCGAAGCACATTTTGGGCAGTGTCTGCAGAAAGGATGTAAGAGCAGGGGCCAGAATCCAGCATGCGTTTGTTCTCTGTGTTTCTGAAATAATCCCTCGGAGATCAACGGGGTTTCACATCTTTCCCCATCTGTTCTTAATCTGTTCACTTGACAGATGCCAAACCACCATACCCTGTATGGAAAAACACAAAACAAAATACAAAGCCTTATATCTCCTCTGGTTTTATTCAGAAAGGTTCCCTGGAGCCTGGCTCTGTTCATGCCCCAGGCGTGTGTGGAGGCCCAGGGAGGAACCTGCACGGGGGACGGATCTGCTGTTAGCAGGGTTTTCACAGCAAGGCCCAGAGAAGGGGTGGCCAGGGCGCAGACTATATCTGATGGAGCAGCTTCATGTTTATGCAAACCCGATGACTCAGGTTGGTGATTATCTGCTGCTGGCATCCCTCTGCTGCCAGGATGCCTCTACCAACATCTCTGTCCTGTTGTTCCAGGCTTGTAGAGCCACAGACAGGCAGGAGGTGGGTGGAGAGAAGGGAACTGCCTTGCTAAAGATTGCAGAGCAGATATAGGCAGAAGGAAAACTAGTACCCTGAACCCCGCAAAGGCTCCAGCCAGTTGGGCAAGCAGCCTGTTATCCCAGTGTTATCTCAGAGTTCATCCCTGCAAAATCCGTTGAGGGCGTGAGGAACAGCATATTAATGGCACCCATGAATACTTAATTTAAGGCTGAGACTCCGTGACTACAGTACTGCCATTATCAGCCAAACCACCTCTAGTAATAAATAATACAGGCTAACCCCCAGCATCTTAACTGATTCTATCCTAAGCTGTGCCCATCCTCATCCTATCAATCAGAAGGTCTTAGCGTTTGCAACAGCTCATACAGTAAATGGACTTTAACTTTCTTCTTTCCAAATACTGAAATTGGCTCTTTTCAGGACACTGTCATGTAATTTACAGCTCTGTCACCAACTCCTTAATAGTTGCGACGTTCTTTGGAGTCCTTTGAAAGTGAACACAATAAAAAGATAAAACTGACCACAAGTTTCATGTCTGTCTATTCCTACATGCCTTTTTTGGTCTTTTCAGCCGGCTAATGGAAGGCAATTCTGTATCTTCAAGGCAAGATGATGAGGTTTTAGAGTTCCCCTGACTAGTAACAACAGAGAATTGATACACATCTGCAGCAGCCAAATGCCAGTGCATCTCTGCATCTCAACTTTACCATCAGCCTCAGGTAAGAGAGGGGAAGAGATTTCCTCTTTGCGTATCATTTACTTAATCAATCGGAAACACAATCCTGCCAGTCTGAAAACAGGCTTGAAACAGTGACAGTTGAATACCTGTGCAATTTGACCATTACCCCAAGAATGGGGTATTTATATACGGTTTGGATGAGCAAAAAGGAAGGCTGGGAAAAGATTCAGCAGCTGTGATAGGAGAGGGAAAATGGTACTGTCTTGGGCTGTTAACATTGCAGTATGCCCTGCTCTGTTTCAGACACTGCTTCACACTAGTTCAAGCCTGTGTTAATTTAATAAATGAAAACATCCTGTGTCTCCCCAGTTTGGGAAAGGTAGGATTTGAGGTGAAGGAGACCTCATCTGCTTACACTGCATGGTTTGTCAGTATCCCCCAACTCCCTGAAACATCAAGAGAAAGATCAATGGAGCAAAACGTAATCTCAAAGAGAAACACAATCAATATTTTTTGAAATGTCCTCACAGCGGCAATCATAATAAAAATACAAACCTGAGGTTTGTAAAAATCTAGCAATAAAACCACAGACATCTTTACAACTCCCAGATACACGGTGCTCCCCGGCAGCAAGCACAAAAACCCTCCCAGATGCACCAAGCAGAAGTGTAACTGGGGAACAGGCCTAATTGTTTTACAGCCTGCAAAAAAAAAGCCACACATGACACCAATTCACAGGTCATTATCAGTCACCATCAGGGAAGGTAAAACAAAATCTCTCCATTCTTCCTCACCTAGAGACCGTGGAGCAGCGGAGTTGTACAGAGATGGAATGCTACGCTTACAGCCAAGTGTGTGGTTTAGTTTCATAAAGCAACCTCAGATCTTTGTGCTGTTCCCTCGTCATTTAAAGCCTTTTCTTTGCAAGCCAGATTATAGGTATCTGTACTTCACTAGCAAAGAGTAAGCATGTTCTGTTCCATGGGAATAGAGATCATCTCTCTTAAAATGGGAGGCAGGCCCTCGGGCAATGCAACTCAGCTTCCCGGTATGCTCTGGTAGGTTAGTTAATATTTCCATGCCTTGAGTCTCCCATCAGCCGAATGAATCCTGGATTTCTCCCACTGTTTGTCCAACAAGGCTTAAAGCTCTTCACGTGGGCACTGCTTATTATGGGAAGGCAATGGAGGACTGTGAGAGCAGAGGGCTGGTTGTGTGCGAGGTGATCAGACTCACCTGAATATGGAGCAGGATTATGAAGCACAGAGCGTGGTTGGTGGAGGGTTTTCTGGACCCCCTGTAATTATTTAGTCTAGTACTTTTCGTATGTGCTTGACTTTACTCGTGGGTACAGCCAGGATTTTGAATTGCCCCCCTGTTTGCCTGCCTTGCTGCAGGAGGCAGGCATCAGCTTGCTGAGATGATGGTATTGATTCAGCTATTGACAACTGCGGTGCCTTGTCTTTTCCTCTGTCTGCCATGGAAATGAACCCATGTGGTAGCAATGATGGGAAATTACTCAGAGAGAAAAAAAAAAACAAGTCAACGTAGGCCAGGCGAAAAAGTCCAGAGTAAATACAGCCTCAGCCTTGTCCAGCTGTCAAGTCACATTGCGGTAGGTTTCGTGATGCTGATAATTTAACAATTCTTTGACCCAAGGGTACATTTCCCACTGCGAATCTGCTTCTCCAAAGTCGCTTTATCACTGACCTGAATGGAAGCAATCATGGCTCGTGTGTAAATGTACATGATGAGAGCTAATGCATGGTAATAGCTACAGCACATGTAGCCAGTCTGACAAAATGGACAAGGTTCTGTATGTGTGTTTTGCTCCTTGAATATAGAGGTCACTGGCCTCTTTCCTGATGGTAGAAAACAGTAGGCAGAGCTGGGGCATGCATACAATAAAGCTGTCAGTGATTACTTGTATACTTAGACTAGATCTTTTTTTTTTTGTAAAAGTTTTAAAAAAACAAAAGAAAATGCAGGTGTCACAGGTCATCTTTTGCACTAGAAAAAATGTTTGTTGTTCTCCTCTTGTTTCTAGGTTATTCACAACTTGTCCATCGTCTTCCGTGGACTGATTCTCTAAGTTTAGCTACCTAGTATTTTGAAAGCTGTTCTGGGCCTTAATGACACTCTTTCTGACGATAATGGCAACCCTTACTTCTCAGGTTCCTGGGAAAGGCCTATCATACAACTGCAAGGTGGGAACTGCTTTTGCCCTTGCAAGGTTATGTACAATCACAGAATTCTGGCTGACATCCATCTCATGAATTAATGTTGAAAAAGTAACGGATTTTCTAGAAGTCTGGTTGGTAAAGTGGAGATACGGGAGCTGAGTAAGGGGCTGATGCCTTCTCCCAGCCAGCAACTGTAGCAGTGTTTTGCATTCAGGGAGTAGGTTAATCCACTTGCATAATTAATGGATGAGAGAAAGGCCACTTGCACATTAGCTTTCTGGGCAGTGTGTGATACCAGGGGTGCAAAATCCTTCTGGCTGCCTGCTGCTGCGGGGAGCCGCCTGCATGCTCTTCCCAAGCATGGCCTGGAAGCTCTATTTGCAGATGATGCTCTCTTGTACTAAAACCAAACGCTTATGCTCCCGAGCACCCCACTATACAGCAGATGACCGCTAAGGCAATGCAGGCCAATGTGCCACCTCTGGGAGACAGCTGCCCACGCTTTGCGCAGCACCCTTTCATTAGTGGAAAGGCCAGATTAGGCTTCTCCTGGATCCTGACCTGCTTTCTCCAGTTCTGCTCCTCAATAGATATCTGAGCCTCAGTTTCAGCACTTGCCATCAGATGTTACTTGTTCTGCAGCAGGAGGCTTCCTCTTGCACCAAGAACCCCACTGGCCTAAGTGTTGTGCAAACAAAGGAAGAACAATAACTAAAACCAGTCTCTGCCTTAAGGAGCTGACAGCATCTCCCTTATTTCTCCCAGCTTCTGTAAATAAATCCTTGGTAATGTCACTGCTCTTCAGAAGACGATAAAAGGAACTGTCGTCACTCCCTGACACTGATTGTTCCTGCCATTCACTAAGCTTTCCCCTCCCTCTCCCATGCAGGGAGAAGTTTGTTAAAAATTAGATCTCATCTCATGACTGCTAATTATCTTAGAAGCTGTTGGTAAGATGCAGCGAAGGGACCGAAGACAGCACTCAAGAACAGCCCTGAGGGAGGAACACTGGTTTGGCCCGTGCCACTGAGCAGAATTAGGCCTTGGGTATTTTAATTGATGCTTCTTCAATAGGATGCCCGACAGCAAAGGTACTAAATAAGGATTAGTATGGAAATGTCTCTATATGAGCACACTTAACGTACTTTTGGTTCTGATTTTTAAAATCTTCCCTTTTGGAATGAGGAGGGATCATCGCATCACCCTTCAGATTTTAATATTTTGGTTGAATTTCATCGTCGTTCTTATTCCCTACTCTGCCCCAACCTCTGGGGAAGACTCTGCCCAATAACCTTCCCCTTGTCCTACCCCCAGCGTGCTGCTGTCGAGAGTAGAAGGCTCGTGTGACAACCTGCGGGCTGCTTGCTTGCGAGGAGAGACAGCCACTCCAGCACCGTCTCCTTCCCAACGGGGTGAATGTGAAGCTAATCCCAGATTCTCATCTCAGCCACACTGATCTAATTAATAGTAACTCTTTTGGCTTTATAGGGTGGAGGAGGGTGTCTGGATTTAGGTCTGCATTACCGGAAACAAACCCTGCCCAGCTGTGCATGTTGATATTACAGATGCACAGCAAAGAGAAACACCATCCGTGTGCAGTGACACAGGAGAAGTGATGAACCTTTTCTGCTTCCAGCTCTGCAGCCTGCTCTTGTCTCCTGGCCCTGTAATCTGTGCTCTTCGGAAAACAAAGCAAGCAAAAGAAAATAAGGAGAGAGAGGCACCTTAAAAGCAGAGAGACAGCAAGAGTGGGAAGATGCACTGCCTCTCATGTCCTGGAAAATCTCTGTCCCTGCTCCTGGTAGAGCCTGGAGGGCAAACCCAAGACTGGAGAAAGCACAAGACAGGAGGCAGATCGCCTGAGACAAAACACGGGGCAGAATCAGCCTTGCCCTAACCTCTCCCTAAGATCTTCCTGCACTCATCTCCCACTAACTAATTAGCATGGCTTTTTAAACAACTCATGTCACGTCCACCAAGTACACACCAATTTCCACTCATCCTTTTACCTGGTCCCTCTCTCTGTCCCCAGACAGCACGGTAAGGAGGAGAAGAGCCCGGAGCGGGCACTGGCAGGCAGGTGCTGCTCCCGCCGCTGTCGATGCTGCTGGGAGCTCTCCTTCCTCCACGGCCCTTACACTGTCTGCCCAGGCTGTGCAGCCACTTCATTTATTTCTATATATAAACTTCAGAGATGCTTCATGCAAGCAACGTGGCACATTTCCAACGCAGCCAGGCCAGCCCGCAGAGGGCACGCGGGGCTACGTGGCAGGGGATCAGAGCAATTCTTCAGCTGGTGCAGAGACAGACTGGCCAACCTGCAACCCTCCGCTTAGCAACAAGGTCCTGGCAATCCGTATGGATGATTGCATCCCGTCAAATCTGAGCAAATCCACCCGTGCACGGAGTTCTCTGCTCTGCAGAGCTTGACCGTATGGCTGAAGAATAAGCCATGAAGGGACAGAGGTCTTTGAATGGAAATCCGAGACTCGGAGGTCCTCAGATCTGGAGTGTCCTTGCTGGATTTTCTTCCTGATCCTGTCAAATCATGGGAATCGAGAAATCTGGATTTTATCTCAGTTTGCCCATGGATTTTCTGTCTGACCCTGGGGTGGTTGCTTAGAGCCACTCTTTGAAAGGATGCCTGCGGTGTTCACAGGAAGCTGTAACTGCGGGAAGCACTGATAACTGCACTGGAGGTACAACCCACCGGCAGCATAGGGCCTTAAGGGCTGTTGGGCATCACCTCATAGCTTTCTGATTTTGGTGGTGCATAAACAATGTGAGATTTCACTGTAATATGCTCCTATTTCAGAGCCCTGCGTTTGCGCTTTGGTGGACTGGGGATTTGAATTTCGGGGGGAAAAACCTCTTGGCCATCTCTGAAGTTCAGGAGTTGTGATCAGGGCCAGAGCTTCCTCCCACCCAACACTCTGCAAAGAGGAGTCACTGAGCTATAATTAACTGTATTGCACAGCACCCTCCTTTTTGGGATTTTTAAAGAGCTTTGCAGCTATTAATGACACATAATTATCATGCCCGCAGCACCCTGCAAGACAAAGATATTCCCATTTTGAACATGAAGAAACTGGAGCAGCTCAGTGGGCCGCTCACCTGGCGAGGGGCAGCAGATGCTGCTGCTGCTGAACCAGATCAGCAAGGATGACAAATTGGGGTGACATTTGCAGACTGACGCTTCACAGAACTGAAAAATTCAGAGAAACCAGGGGGTACATGGAAAAAATGCTTAGGGACTATTTCAGTTTTATTCCTGACTTAATGTGTTTTCATCCCTTTGTTCCCAACACGTTTTCCTCACATGGGTTACAGGGGTCTACTTCTGTTGTATGAATGTCACATCTTAAGGCCAGTTAATAAAAAGCACTTTCTTTCCAACAATACAGCTGGGTGGGTTTCCTTCATCTGTGTTCAGTTATTAGGGATCCATATTGAATTTAACATCCTTGTCTTTCCTGCCAGGATGATTCAAATGGCAAATGCATTTCTTTTTTGGCACGGGTTCTAACTGAATCAGCTTCTCAGGCTAGTTCGTCACCTAACGGGATCCTAAATTAAGAGTCCGCATTTTATGTAAGAAGCTGGATGGATCTGAGAGAGAAGGGAAGGAGAAGCACGAACTGGGGAGGGCTGGTTCACTGGGTCTACGTCTGCCTGACGTTGCAACCCGGTATTTGGGTTCAGCCGTGCTTTGCGCAGCTGCTGCGCGGGGGTGTCCCGAAGGAGGGGGGCTGCACAGGGTGTCGGGGGCTGCACAGGGTGTCAGGAGCTGCCAGCGCTGCCGCTGTGCCCCAGCCTGGGAAGGTGCCGGCCGTGGGGACACTGCTCACAGCCACCCTGCACCGCTGGGACACAGCAACCTGCTCCTTCCCGCTGCAGGGCCTTTCTCCATCACTGCTAGAACACTTAAATCTCCTCCTCTGCCAGTCTTTTCACTTCCAAATGCCCATTGGAAACTGACCTTCTTTGGGTTTAGCTTTGACTAATCAGCTTTCATAAAAATGTTTCCCTCTAGGCTGTGTTGCGCTTCGTTTTCCCCGGCTTCAGTAGCCGCACGTGTGAGGGTGTGAAGCACATCCAGGTCCGTTCTCCGTTCCTCACACAGAACAGAATAACGGTGAAGGTATGTAGATCCACCAGCTGGCAGCTTACTGTTGAATTTTATATTGGTTACGGCCTGAAATAGTTATCTGTGTTTGATATAATACTTGTTTTTCCTTAGAAAATTATTATCTCTTAACATTTTGAAATTTTAATTAGCTTTTTCTGTTGGCTGCTTGCAAAAATGAAGTTTCTATCTCTTAATTTTTAAGTCCCTTGTAATGAAGTTGGATGGTGGGTTTTTTTCCATTGCAAACACAGAAAAGATGCTGTGTGCAAACCTGCAGGCCAGAGAAATCTTATTAGGCTTTTCCTGCGTGTGCCATCCGCAGGGGCAATGTCCTGGTCATGGCAAATCCCCGATTGCCCTAACCTTCCTGTACTCGTTAGTTGGGTGGGAATTTCTGTGCGCGTCTGCCAGTGCACGCACGGCTCATCCGAACTCGTGTGCATCTGCCAGAAATATAATCGCATGCCAGCGATTATGCCACGTGGCATAATCCTCCGCGAGGTTTTATGCAGAAAATACGGATGCACAGAGACCATCCGACGGCGTAGGGCTGCCCACCCAGGAACCCCCCAGCTGGTGCGCAGTTTGAGGTGGCGTGTGTCGCTTCCTGCAGAAATGTCCCCGGGGAGCCTGTGCAGAGAATCCCACCCCCGGCAGCTCGCTCCGCTGGGGCCCTGATGCAGCTGCGCTCGTTTTGGGGGGGCTTGCAGGGAAATTCACACGCGTGTGGCCGTCAGCTACTCGGGCACGCGCAGACGCTGACATATTGCCAGCAGCACCAAAATTCCCTCTTTCCCCCTCCCCCCCAACATCTGCACATCCATGTCCTAGTGGCCCTTTGGAGCACGCATAACTGCTCGCAGGCATGTTTCCAGCCTCCCCCCCCCTTCATTTGCACAGATGCACATGTGTGTGTGCGTATGCACACACCACTTCACACGCACACACGCCTCCAACATGCGTGTGCCGCTCCCGACACACACGCACACCTTGTGCACCTCTCCGTGCATCCACGGGCTGCTGCACTGGCATGCACACGCGTGCACCGCTCCCTGCCTGACGTGCGTGCCCACACATACATGACCACTGCCCACACACATACATGTGTGTTACTCCCTCCACATACGTGTGTGTTACTCCCTGGACATACATGGCTGCTGTCCCCGCACACACACGCACATACATGGCCGCTGTCCCCGCACACACACACACACATGGCCGCTGTCCCCGCACACACACGCACGTACGTGGCCGCTGTCCCCGCACACACACGCACGTACGTGGCCGCTGTCCCTGCACACACGTGACCGCTGTCCCCGCACACACACGCGCACACCTGGGCGCGCGCCCCCCGGTGGGCGGGGCTGAGGCCGCTGACAGCGCTGACCCCCGTTGCCATAGCGACGGGCCGGGCTGCCGCAACCGCACCTGCGCCTGCGCCGCCGCCGCCCCCGGACCCGGTGTCGTCCCGTCCCCATCCCCCCCGCCCCGCGGCCGGTAAGTGCCGCCCCGCGGGGCGCCCCGCGGCTCCTCCGGGCTGGTGGCGGAGGGCGATGAGCGCCTGACCCGGCTCCCTGCCGCTGGCGGCCGGAGGGAGGGCGCCGCCCCGGC
>VZSF01003595.1:0-111041 GCA_013398295.1 Chionis minor | reverse complement strand
GAGCAGCGCCCGGGGGGGGCGGCCACGGGCGGGGCGGGGCGGGGGGGGCTGCGCCCGCAGCGGCTGCCGGCCCCGGGGTGCGCTGGCGCCCGACCAAAGCGCCTCCTTTTCTCCCTTTAGAGCCTAAAAAGACCCTTTTCTGGTCGCAGCGGGGAGAAGAGGCGCTGCCCCGTCTCTGCCTGGCCCTGCTGGCTCGGGGCGGGGGCGTCCCGGCCCGGAGCTGCCGACCCGCAGCCGCCCGGGCAGCTCTGGCGTCGCGTCCTCCCCCGCCCCTCGCGGCCTCCCGCCGTGCGGTACGTTCTCGCCTCGGGCACCGACAGCGCGGCGGGCAGCGCGGGGCCCGCCGAGGGCGGGAGGAGCGATGGGTGGACGGACGCGTTGTGTCCGCTTCGGAGCGGGTCGGCAGTAACCTGCCTCTGGGACGAGGAGGTGGTTCCTCCTGCGGAGGACGCCTGGCGCGTGTGGATACGGCAGCGAAGAAACGCGGGGCGTCCCCAGGCACGCAGGTTCTTCCAGCCGCAGAGATGCTGTTTCCCTCCGCGGGCCGCGGGGTGGGACAGCGCGGGGGGACGCGGGGCCCTGCCCACCGCGGACAGCAGTGGTGTATGCCTCTGAGTTTGGCTTGTTAATTGTGGGAGCCCGAGGCAGGGAAGGTAAATCAGAACACAGAAGCTGAGGCAGCCACGGGGGTGGAATTGTCCATTTTGATCTGCATTGCAGGTGCATAGGAAGCATCCCGGGTACTTGTTGGCTTTGGCTAGATGGTAAGATGCTTAAGCTTAAAAAGCTTTATTGATGCTTTTGCAATATAAATTACTCTGCTTAATTAAAAAAAAAAAAAGGCAAATGGATATGACTGTAAATACAATGCCTTTTTTCCATGTAACTTGCTCATTAGTGAATGTAATTCTGTAGTGCTTTATTACAACTGAACCTCTGGGAAAGGCTAGATTAAATACATTTATGCTCTTAAACTGCACAGTGCTTCTTGATTTGACTATTTAAAGCAAGTGCTTTATAAACAGATGATGGAAGACTTGTAATATCGTTAATTTTTCGAGCTTTTGGTTGTACTGAGGTTCCAGCAGTCATTTTTAGTGAAACAACAAAGATCAAGAGGCTATAAAAGAGGAAAGTATCAGCTGCTTAAGTAGAAAAAAAGAACGTTGGCTACACTGACATATTATTACTTGTTTTCATCCTGTTATCATATTTCTGCTTAGTAGATCTGTAAAGTTTCCTCCCCCATCCTCACAGAAGAGACGAAGGCCTCATGACCAATGCACGCGCCATGTAGTATGTAGTTTTCTAGTTATGTAGTATGTAGCAGTATGTAGTTTTCAGTCCAGGAGTCACTGCAAACTCTAAATAGCAATTTTACTGCATTCCTTAAAGTTGTTTCCTGTCCTTCAGATTTCAGATATCATTACATACTTTCAGGGCTTTTAAATGATTGGGTTTTTAAATGCATTTTGTCATTGGAATTACAAAAATCAAACTGTTCCTCTGCGTGCCCTAATTCAAGAGGCTGTAGGTATTAAGGACAATATATTTGTTCATCCAGATCTACTACGTTAGTCAATCCGTTAACAGCAGTAGGCAGAAGAACTCCCCAGAGCTATTATTGCAGAATGTGGACCGTAATGGAAAGTAAAATATTTCTTGAACCTTATAAATGGTATAGTAGAGAGAATACAGTTGTAATAAACTAGTTTGCAAGTTTACTTTTGATACCGTGTCAGACTCATTTCTAGGTGTCTCATTACATGTGTTTTAAAGTAGCAAAACTTTGAGGATTATTTTTATATCCTCAGGATTCACAATGTATTGTAACTCTTACTTGTGTAAACAGAACACTATTATGCCATTAATCTTTTTACTCAAGTTCATGTTTAACCTCATTTTTCATAGTCAGGTTTAAAAAATGTAGCAAATTGTAGTTTACTTTGTACAGTGAACAGACACCTTCATTTCTCTGGAACAGTTTATAATGCTTAAGAATTTTTTTACTGACAAGTGACAGTCCCTGTATATGTTTGTGTATCCATACGTGTCTGTGTGTCTGTTGGTAGCAGCGGTGGTTTTTGGGGAGCTGTGATTTACTGAAAAATCAGTGTCTCAGGTAACTTAATGTTGATGCTTTAGGGGAAATAGTTAAATGTATTCTGTCTAGACAAGCGCATTGCTTTTCCTACTGCTGGCTTAAAAAGCAGAGCCACTGATGAAGAAAGGAAAAATTTAAGGATTTTGCAGCTGAAAAGAGGTAGCTGCGTGAAAGGCCGCTGGTTTGGCTTTCTGCAGCCTCTTCCATGGTTGCTGCAGCGCACAATGAAACGCTGTGAGTAGCTGTGAAACGCTGGAAAGCGTAGATGGGAGTCTGTGTGCCTCATTGCAGCTTCCACACTGTTGTTACTGATGTGAATGTGCCGCAATAAGCTAGTGGTGTGTAACCACGAGCAGTATTGTCAGAACAGCCTCAGGCAGAGCCTGTCCTGGCCCTGGGAACAGCGGTGCGGAGTGCTGCTGCCCAGAGCCGGGGTGGAGCTGAGGCAGGGAGGGTGCCCTTTGTTCAGGCAGAAATCTTATCGCCAGAGCTCTGGTTTCCTCTGCGTCTGCCCAAACAAACTCTCCACTCCTTTCCTGCGTGCTAAGCTAACGCAGTATCTGAAAAAGCAAATAAAGATAATGAATAGTGCATTTAGTAGAGCCAAGTTTGCACATTAGCCCCCCGGTTGCTGCCTGCAGTACCTCACCTCCAATTCCCTCACTTGCTTGAGGAGACCGGGCATCCTTTATATATCTGGCTGGAGGATCTTCAATGAACACGTGCCTGATTAGTCTCTGTGCTCGTTTTTAAGTGATAAGAAAATTATCTTCCTCTAAACAAGGATGTTCAGCAGGGTGATAAGATCAACGTGATCAGTGAATAATTTTCTCTAATAATGTTTTACAGTTATCTACCGGGATATTTCTCCTAGTGATGTTAAAGAGCAGGATACTATAAATGGGAGCAATACATTTATTTACTACTAGAGGTTAGAGGCATAACATAATCTTGCTGAAAACAATGTCCTCGGAGTGTATCAGAACTTCTACAAGCTGTTTGGTGGGGGTTTTTTTAAATAATCCTTGAAAAAAAGCTTTTCCTTTGGATCACTGTTTCTTTCCTGTTACTGGGGAGCATGTTTACTCTCACTTCACTCCTAGAAAACCTTTGGTTTCTACTTAAAACGTTAAAATATGCTGCTGCTTGTTGGTCTTAATTATTTGGGTGAGAGACAGGATTTAAGATCAATGTTATTTAAAAACATTGCTTGACTAAACTGTAAGATCTGATGGCTTCTCCCTAAGCAGAATGACAGCTGCCTCTAGAAAGGCTGGAAATATGGCAGGGAACAGTAGCTCCCTGTAATGTGAGTCAGTGCCCAGAGGGAGGGCACAAAAGGTGCAGCGTATCGCATCTCTGTGGAGCAGAGGTGTCGAGCTTAGGAAGCGTCCATCTGTGTAGAAAAAATCGTGTGAATGATGTCATTAGTGGCAGGTTTCCTTTGAAATGAAAGTATGTGTGTGTGTTTGCTTTCCATTCCTCATGAAAGTTCGATTTAAGCTGTAGTCTGTTTTATTATCTCAATTTGAGTTGTCTGGGTTATGTAAGAAAGAGCATAAAGCACCTCTGTTTGAAATTCTTTGTCCTGACATCCTATTTACTTTTAAAATAAAAAAATCTTACAGTTGCTTAAGAGAGGACTTAGACATAAGTCATCACCACCACTAGATATCCTTCATCAGCAGCTCTCAAAACCTTTACTTTAGCAAAGTGGAGACCAATTTTTGTATGTTTGATCGTAGTTGCTGTTCTAAAATAATAAAATCAATGGCTTATGAAACAGCATCACAGAATGCATTAGAGAAAAGCATACTCCTCAGCCTGTTAAACTTGCCTGAAAAATAGTGGTGCTATTCTGTAGAGCTGCTGTTCCCATAGCTGTTCTCTGTAAATGGATCTCTCCTAGGAGGACAGATTTATTTAGCTTGCTCTAAGGCTTCAGTGCCTTTTGATGTGGCTTCACAAATATTCCAGGGGAACACTGAAAATCATAATTTCTGCAGTTCTTGCAGTAGGAGCTCAAGCTCAGGTGAATGCCCAGACCTGGCGCTGCTGCAGGAAGCAGTTGTCTGTACCACCACCACCCCCCCCCAAATTACTGATTTTAGATTTTTATTAATTTTTTTTCCCCCACCTTCCTCATCAGCCGCACCAGGTGTCTGCTGTGCTGCATGGTGAACCTGTCACCCGAGAAACAGCCAGCAGAAAAACAGGTTTGTTTTCAGCTGGGTCGGTTCCCTGACCTGGTTCACTGAATGACCAGGAAGGTGGTTTTGGAACATTTCAGAAATGCAACAGTAAAAGCTTCCTCAGTACATGCAAGTGGAATAAGTGAGGCAAAGTCATGGCGAGGCTGGATAGTTATAGTTGCATGTCTGTGTGGTGGCAGGTTATTTTCCTGTTATGGGGGGGAAAATTACCCAGTCAAGTTGCTTACGAGAAACCAGCATAGTAATTGTTTTGGTTTGTGTTTCAGCAAGCCTTCAGAACTGGCAAATTTTTGAAAATGACACAAATATCTTTTCTTTGAGTTCCTGTGCAGTTCACATGTTACTGATCATAGAGAATAAAATTAAAAGAGGACAAGAAGTGTTCGTAAGTGCATATTTGATATCGGGGGGGGGGGGGGGGGTTTTGCNGGGGGGGAGTTTTGCCTTTTCCATAGTATGGTATTATTTCTAAGGATAAATTTGGAGTTATATTTAACATATCCTCACACAAAAACCTCCCACGGCCCACCTTACTAGCTTAAGTCCTGATTCAGTTTTAACTGAAGCTGGAGAACTTTGAAAGAAATAGAATCAGGCTCATTTTTGTGTATAACATTAATACTGTGTTAGTCTGGGGGAACTCAATATTAATTTTCTTGTCATTCCCCTTCTGACAAAAGAAATTGCCTTTACTAGAAGGACTAACGTGTCTTTGCAATATAACAACTGACTAGTTGTGATTGGGTGCAATCTGTGTCCTGTGGCTTTGATGGAGGTTATATTAAAATAACAAACTATTTTATCCTCAGAATGAAGGGGTGGATAAAATAGAAAGGCCATTCAGCAGGATCGTGTGCTAGAAAGCGGAAGAGAACCAACCTGTTGCCCTGAATTATGATGAGGGTTTTTATTGTCACTTCAAAAATTAAAATTACATGGACTTCATCATTGCTAAAGGGGTTCTTTTGAAGTAATCGGTGGTGTTTAGATGATGCCGCCTTTGTTTCCCTAAAGTGAATTATGCCCAAATTAAGTCATTTCAGTGTTTTCTGCCAGAGTAAGCTATTTCTTCTTCTCAGCTGTACAGCCATAGCATTGGATACTCTGGTATTGGTCAGAATAATCGTATCTCTATAAAATACCACTGCAGGACTATTTGATTTGATTCTCTAATAGTCTCTGTCACAGTAGTGATCTTACCATCTGATTACTTTTAGTCATCTTCCATTGTTGTGTGGTCTCAAGGACAGAGAAAACTCCACGTGAATTATTCCTGTCAGTCCTCATGACTTCAGGCAGACAGTCGGACACGTAAGCAGTCAGCGATTTCTGTGCCAAGTACCAGCTTGTTCATTTAGAGCATCTAGCGGAATTAAATCATTGCTACCAGGAGTGTGTCCACCCTATTATACTTCCTGCTGCCATACCAGTTGCTGTGGGAGTAACAAAAAATTACTTTCTTACTAAAATACTAAAACCCGGGCTTTCTCAGGGCCTTTCAGAGATGAAGTGTAAGAGTCTGCAGAATCCTTGATCAGAAGATGAAGGGGAGACCAGGCAGAGAAAGAACTGGGTAAAATAGCATTGAAAAGCATTAGAAATAGAAAAAGGAGCTGAGAAAGCAAAATCATATCCTTCCTCTCGGAGGAGAGTGGCACGTTTCCTTTTTCCCCTCAGCTGTCTCCAGGAAAGAACGACTAATTTTGCTTGGCTTAAAACATGCAAACTAAAAGAATATGAAAACAAGTTATTGGGACAATACTTCCATGTCGGTATTAAGACAGAAAGCAGACATTCAGAAGGTGGTTGGGTAGGCCTAGCACGTAGTCTGAAAAACAGGACTTCAAGAAATACTGAGCTAGTTATAGTGGTTTATTCTAACGCAGGGATGAACGAGGGGTGACCATAAACCTGAAACTGTGCAGTAGGCTGTTAGTAAAATGTATTGTTGCCGGATCTGCATTAGTGGAAGTAGAATGGTGTTGGGGTGGGGGGACTTAAAGCAAGTATCCGAGCAGAACGATAGCAAAGCCCTCTAGTTGGCTGTGGAGACGGCAGGGTTTCCTTTATTGTGTCCTTCAAAATGAGCTGAACAAAGGCTTTTAGGATGGCATATGTCTCTGGAGATGGAGAGCTGATCTAAGCAAAGAACAGCTAAGTGTCTGTCAGCTGGGCGTTTTATCATTAGAGCTACATTAGTTAGAAATGTTTGGTCACTTCAGTGATGGTCTTTAAAATGGGGGCTGGCTAAAACTTTGGAGGTTCTTACAAGACGACTCCTGTGTCCTTAATTAGTTCTTGAAATTGTATTTTGTCTAGCACACAAAAAGCATCTTGGCAGCATTTTGTCACATTTTGAGGGGGCACTGGCTAGATACCAGTTGAGAGGAAAAGGCCTGCCTGCCCGTACGTGTTTTGGGAAGATTTGGGTATGTGTGGGCAGGGAGCTAAAACAGCTTCTCAGGTGATGGTCACCCCATCCATGTAAGAGGAGGTTATTCTGTTTTGTTTAGTGGATACCAAACAGGAATGAAAATGTTAAATAATGAAGGTTGGTTGGGCTTCGTTCCAGTACCTTTCTTTGGACTGCGTCGAAAGTCATAGATTAGCATCTCCCTCCTCTTGCCTTGCAGCGGGGTATAGAGATGCTCTGATTTTCTGCAAAGGCACCTAATACACGGCCAGATGCTCATTGTCCTGAGAGATTTTGAACTCTATCCAAACGCTTAAGATCAGAAAAGGCCTGGAGCCTGCGCAGCATCTGCAAGGCAAGATTTGGCTGCTAAAATGTTAGTCACAGATTATGGTGAGCATGTGATGAAGTTGTATTTTGGAAGCTCTTGTTTAATATTGTTAATTTTCAATTTAAGATTTATTTATTTTTGTTCCCTTTTTAAGGGAACATGCACTTGTAAAAGAGATGGAGCAGTTCCTTCTTAAACTGAGGTTACAAAAATGTTAATTTAAGTTACCTTCTCCCGTTTACTGCAAGATGAGGGCTTAGGTGGGTGCAGCAAGGATTGTTACAGTGGTACGCTTCATGTTCCCAAAGGAATGCCGTTAATTCATTCCATTTGTTCCTCCTAGGCTACATCGAAAAGAAATTGTGAATCCGTTGTTTGGAGGACTTAAGGCTCAATCTTTGAGCTGTCTCCAGATCTAAATTTCTAGATACTGCTAGAAACATTCCGTGACGTTGGTGATCCTGGGAAATGAGGAGTTTTGCATGTTCTAAGGGTGGGATGCAGCACAGCATCCGGCTACAGCGTGGGTAACTGACAGGTTCAACACGGCTGGTGTGCAGTGCAGGTCTTGCTGCGAAAAAGGAGGTGCGTTGCCATTGCAGTGTTGAACACTGCGATGCCCCTTTTAATGTTTCATCATCCTTCTCAAATGACATAGGCATTGCACAGCTCCTTCTGTGTAAGAATAACGAACTACTTTCTTTTTTTCTGTAAAGTGGCTTTGGAGACGAGAGGGAAGGGGAAAACCATAGTGACATAACTGTTCTGTGGTGTATGCAGTTCCAGCTTTCTTCCCAGAACTGGCTTAATTTATCTGATGAAATCCAGCCAGAGACTGGTTGCTTTGAGAACCACCCCAGCCATTTCCATGGTGAGAGAGTGGAGATTGCTCATTTGGGCTATTAAGGGCTCAGGTGACCTCTGCATTTTGCTGTTTTGCTTGTGCTTTTTGATCGTAGCCTTATTCTTGGCTGCACATTCTTTCTTGTTTCGGAGAGCAGGAGATGAAATCAGCTTACTGCAATCCCAGAACTGCTTTATAGGATTTCCTCTTCAAAATCCCAATGGGAGACCTACACCAACAGATTTTTGTATTTTTCTTTTTCCTATAGACTGACCCCTCCCAAGACCCTGTTTTCTGTAAGACCTCAGCTGCCCTTGAGGGCAGTTGTTGGGGGTGATTTGTGGCACACCAAGAAACAGCAGGTTACGAATTGTTAGGAAACTTGGAGTAGGTATAAATCCCGCTAACCAAACTCCCTGGAACTAAGTCAAAGCATCTGCAGAGGGAAATGGGGGGAAAATGTTCACTGACTTGCACTAAAAAAACCCTATTAATTCTTTTTTAATATGTTTGTTTCTTTTTCATTACATCTCCTGAGTCCCATTTAAAAAACTCCCAGACTGAGATTGCGCAGGTCAGTAGATCTCACTTGCATCGTATCCTGGGAGCTGCTGACAAATTTGAGAATAACATTAAATAAAAAGTTCTGTGCAATCGTAGTAGCTTTCGCTAATGGTGAGGCAGAATTAAAGGGGTGCTGTTAATTTATAATAGCTTTTTCAAGTTACAACACATGGTTTAACTTTGTGGCAATTGTCAATATTCCTGGCTTTAAAAATTAGCTTATATTTTTGCATGGTGTCCTTGGATCTGTACATGAACTACATAAACAAGGAAGTCGATCAGTTGTAAGACGTTATGAAATGTACAAATATGGAAACTGACTGCAAGTGGTGAAAATGGAAATAAAAGCCTTCAGTATTTTAATAATCCAATTATTCAAGTATTTAATAATCTAATTATTCAAAACTCACTTAGAAAACCAGTTGTATGCAAATGACTTCTCAGTCATAAATGAGGATATTTTCTTGCTGCCACTTCTTTAAAAAAAAAAAAAAAAGCCCCCCAAAACAACAACAAAAACCCCCACTTCACAAAACACTGTTTTCAGCAATTATGCTTTAAATTTAAATACATGATTTGGGTGGATTTTCTAAAGGCATAATCACACCAAATCATAACAATTTGGACAACAAAGAGCAGCGCTGAGTCTCTGTTGAAGCAAGTAATGCAGAAGCATGGTGGAGGTGAGCATCCAGGAGGGTCACAGCCAGGACGCCTCTTCTCTCCCAGGTTCTGTCCCTTTGCAAAAGTGTCTCCAGGCTCGTTAGGGTAATCTTTATTCAGGTGTCTGAAGGTGCTTCTCTTGTCTGACCCAAAAGCAGAACAATTGCCAGAGCGATTCCACCATGTCATGCTGAGAGGGTTTTCCCTTCCTTTTAACCCCATGTTTCTCATCTTCAGAAGTGGTCTGTTTTGTCAGCTTGCCCAACAATGAATTAATTGGCTGGATTGTTGGCCCGATTTACTATATATCCTATCCATATTTTCAATCTTTTTGTGTCAAATTCAGTTGTATTAGCTCTAGGGGCATAAAACAATTGGATACTATTCTAGAAATATAAATATTTTCTCTTTAGCTGCTTTCTGCTTTGGCAGTTTGGCCAGCTTTTTAGTTAGGCACTGACTAAAAAAAGTTCCTACAGGGAAAAATGTTGCTGAACATAGAACTGGGTGAAATGCAGGTGATCGGTGGGTATCTGAGAGCCATTCAGACTGCAGATGTGAATTTTTTTCTTCCCTCATTTGTGCGATAGAAATTTCCTATTTGGAAATTTTGGCTGCAAAAGCAATCAAAAATATTTTTAATATTGTGCTAATGAGCTTGCTTGACAGATAACGCGTGTTTAGTTGGAATCCATTTCATCCAGATCTCGGGCTTGAAGAATATTAGGTCTAATTTTGTGTTTTAAGACTCAGTGTGAAATAGGTACAAAGTGAATAATGGCTTGGAGAATATATTGTTGTTGATACTAATTTGTGCAACTCTAAGCAGATTTCATAGCAAAAGCATCTTTGTATAGTCACTGTCTCTGTGAGAAGCTTTCCCCACTCCTGGTTTGGATGGTAGATGGTTTTGGCTGTTTCCTGAACACCCGAGCACAGATCGCACAATGTGTGTATGTGCTGCCAAAAAAGATGGGACTGGGCAGGGCGGAGTGGGGTTTGAACTGAAGCCGCTGCCCAGAAACCCGTGGAAGCTCCGACTTTACCAGTGGCCTTCCCTTTCCCTTGAAGGCGAGGAGGGGCAGCAAGCAGGCTGCGGGGAGGAGGAGAAGCACAGGAAGGTCACAGAAGGCTTGTGGAAAAGTCAGTCGTCTGATCCTTTATCCTCAGAGGAGAGGGGCTGCAGCTAAAATTCATAGTGGATTGATTTAATTGCTCTCACTGATTAACTTACGGGTACTGGAGGGGAGATGATGCTCTGGTGCTGGTAATTTTGTTTTCTTCCTAAGCCTCCAAAACTAGCCTGCCTCTGATAATTTGGTTGTTTGGGTTTTTTTTCTTCAGAGTAGGTGATCCTAGCGTGATCTTTAAGATGCAAGATACCAAGATGAAAAAAGCAATTGAGGGGATTAATAGTGACAGCCTTGTTTTGTTTTTTCCTGACGCTTAGAAACTAGTTTTTTAAAACTACACTTACTTGCAAGGACTGAGTTATGAACACTGTTTCTGAAGTCTTCTTCTGTTCAGATTATAGTCACGAGTGTAAAGTCACCACGAGTAACCATTGCGATAGTTAAGGCTTTGGGATGTTAGGTGTATATTCTTTGCCCTAACACTTGTCAGTGCTTAGAGTTCTCTTGGAAAATACCTTTCTCGATTAAAAATCCCTTCTGAGCCTTGGTGTCCCGTGCAGTCTGAGCTCCAGCTGCAGCGAGGGCACGGACTCTGCAGGTCTGATTCTGCTGTCATGTTCAGCCGGTAAGAGTATAATGATCACTTCAGAAACTGGATGATTCACTAAAGCTTCTGTCTGTCTGAAGACCACTTTGCAAACAAGATGATGTCACTTTGAAAATGTAACACAGTTGAAATATCACCAATCCTTAGAGGTAATGGTGCCCCCTCATTGCCGCGGGCTGCACAGTCTGTGACGCTGTGGGCAGTGAGGGGGTGCCACTGTGGGAGTCACCGAGTGTCCCGGTGCCGCTGCTGCCAGGCTGTGGAAAGCGCTCATGGCTCCGTTGAGCCACTCTTACGAAGTTGTAGAGCAAGAGCCTATATGCACAATGCCGTTTATTTCTTATTTAGCCAACCCAGAAACCTCTTTTCAGAATATATTTCGCCCGTAATTTTTGCTTGTTTGCCGATGATGGTGGTTGCGAAATGACCTGTTCCACTCAACCAAGCACAAGTTGGCACCATTTACCTTCATTCTTCTTGAGCACTGAATTTAATCTTTGCTCTCTGTTATAAAGTAACCAAAAGCTCTGGGTTGCCCCTTGCACAGAAGTGGATTCCTTGAAAGTCTTTTACGCTTTCACTTTATTTTTTTACAATCAAATACATGCTTCTGTAGCGGTAAGTCAGTTGATGACGTCAGTTTCACACATGAAATCAGGAAGATTCTGTGTATTTATTTATCTCCCCCCCACAGTTTTACCAAGGTGCAGAAGCACTGCGTCTGGTGTTCTTTGTGGGAGTAAAAAGTATAAAATCAGCCACAGGGCTGTGTTCTGTGTAGGAATGGCAAAAGTGTGTTCCTTTCTCCGAGTTTATGTTGTACCAATTTTGAACTTGTAGAATCAAATTTTTTGTCGTAAAACTACGTACCGAGAGAGCCCGATGGAAAACACAAACCTGTTAAGGTGCCTGTGAGGCAGCTGTGGGACAGAATTAAGGTCTGGTTTATGCACAGCTTGTGGTCCTGTCATTAAAGACAGTGGTTGTAATGCCATTGCAGATGGTTGTCCAGGCAACGGGAGTCCCGATTCTTTACTTATCTGTGTAACCTAAATACTGTAATTATTTTTACAAAACTACACAGATAACTGAATTTAGCCTGTACTACTGTAATGACAAAGCCGATGCTCCTCCTGCATCAGCAGCGTTTAACCAGCATCGTAACCGCTTTATCAGTCTCCCGCCTCCGTGGCTGCATTAGGTGGTGGCAGGAGAGGGCTGCTGCGGCTGCCAGCCCCGACAGGCCACGTCCCCAGCTGTGCGGGCAGAGCGTGCCGGGGCACTTGACAAACCTTTTCCTCGTCGCTCTTGGTGGTAGCCCAGGGGCTGCACAGAGTTCCCGGTGCTGCTCCATCCCCCAGAAATCATTTCTCCCATCGGGGCTTGTGTAATTCCCATCCAGCACGTGCTACTGCCTGACACTCTGGTGTCCCCGTGAGCCTGGCTCTCTAGAATTGAGAATCCTGAGCTGTCCGAGAAGGCGGCTGGCTTCCTGGAGTTCTCGGAAAGCTTCCCAAGCACAACAGCGTTTTTGCTAAAGAAATCCAAAGTGTAATAATGCGGCGTTCTTAAGGACATACATTTCTGGGAAGTTCTTCTCATGTAGACCCAGCAGCCTCAATAAACCCGCTGTATGTGGAGCCGCGCGGTGTATGCAGAGACGGGTAATGAGCACACGGTGAAATTCAAGCACTACTAAAAGTATACCTGAGGGATCTTGTGCTTGAGGCTGCTGGGGGATTGTGTGCTGTCATCGGTGCTTTTTCTTATTAGTACACTTTTTATAGAGTTGAAATTTCACTAGGAAACAGCACAGCAAACAAAATCATGTCATGACAGACTTGGTGACTAGATATCCCAAGGGATCTGGTAAGTCCTGGTTGGGCTTCTCTGGATGCTCCTCCAGGTGCTCCTCTAAATGTCCCAGAAGAGTGCCCCAGGGCACAGCGTGTGCTTCTCCACAGGAAGCATCTGGCTGCACCTGGTGCTGCGAGGAGCTATTTTTACCTCTGTACCAGGGAATTCATTTGGGAGTCCGTGTCTGCAGCTCTCCCAGACACGTGTCTCGCAGTTTGGCCTGCGGGTATACGTAAAGCCACTGTTGCCTTACCAGGAGCAGTGGTAACACTGGCAGAGCAGGGGCCTTCAAGGATGCTTCCTGGCATCCCACCGTTAACCAGTTCTGTCTTTATTCGAGGCTGAGCACTGCTGTAGTCAAGGCCTAGTTTTATAAGGCTGTTCTGCAGAGAGAACCCAGCAGTGTAACCGTTTTCCACGTGCTCATAACCTGTGCAAGAAAAATCTGTTTGTTTTCCCTTTAAATGAAACATTGTCCCCCTCAGTTGTCTGGTCCGTGTGATTATGGCCCATGAGGGACGCGGGTCTCCGTACGGGATGCTGCTCTAGCAGAGCTGAGGAAGCGCAATAGCAGCCGGAGCTTTCCGTCATGCAGGTCCCGGTGAGCACATCTGGGCTAAGGCGCCCTGTAGCGACCACGTCCCTGACGGTGCCGCTGGGCCCAGCTGTGCATTAGACTCCCTGGTTTGCATTTCTCTTTAGAGATGGCACCATTTAGTGCTTTATTCCTTGTTCTTGTCCAGGGATGTTACTAATTCCTGTATCTCTGGAGGTAAGTGGAAAAACCCCCAAAAGACAGAGGGACATACTAGCCCATTTCTCAGAACTCCACTTCTGTCTTGTAACAAGATCAGTGACTTAGTCTGTCTGAAATTAATCCTTTAAATGTGTTAACTCCAAACAAATGAGTTCGCTATACTGCTCTGGCCTAGAGTATAATTAGGCTTTCGATGAACTTAGAGCACTTCTAATTGAAAGAGTCACGAAACAGAAAAACCTTTTGTGGCATTTGCATGATTGTGTATCAGGTCATTAGCAGCAGAACTCGGCGATTGCTGCTGCTCCTGGCTGTAGAGCGCGGGTGTGCAAGGTAACCGTTACGGTTCTACGTCTGTTTGCTGACAGGGTGACTGTGCGTCAGGATGGCAACGTCAAACCTGGAGAACCAGCTACAGAGTGCCCAGAAGAATCTGCAGTTTCTCCAGCGAGAACATGCCAACACGCTGAAAGGCCTGCACGCCGAGATCCGGCGCCTGCAGCAGCACTGCACAGGTAGCTGGGAGAGGATGCCGGTGCCGATGCGGTGCTTAATTCTTTCACAGGAAAGGAGTAACTGCTTCCTACTTCGGCAGTGAAACCTTGGCAGCAAAGCCCACCACCAGGGTATATTGAGGGTGACCAGCACATGTCTCGGGGTGCAACGGTGGGATCATTAAGCTGAGTTCTCTTTTTTTTTTTAAAAAAAAAAAAAAGAAGGCCATGTGTCACCTGGTAGTTCCTGTTGATTTACAGATTTGATAACTTGCGGTGGATCTCTTCTTACTGCTTTGGGCGGGGGGAAGAGTTAGTTATTTTTATTGCAGTATGCCATTGTAAACATGCTCACCAGGTGAGGTACGGGGTAGAGGATGTTGCTCTAACAAAAATAAACAACTTTTTTCCTCAGATCTAACCTATGAGCTGACTGTAAAGAGTTCAGACTTGTCAGGTAAGGAATGCACGGCATTTTTCTTTTAATGTTCACGTTAAGCTTCCTCATCTCTTTCAATGCTTGTATTTCCTCCTTTGTAAGTAGGTGAGAAAACTTTGCACTTGAGATGTTGGCTTTATGAATTCTAAAGTTATAAGAGTAGTTTTCTCCTTTCCAGACTGACTTGTTTATGAAGTAAATGGCACAAGTTCTTAACAAGGTCACATCTTTGAAAGAGCCAGGAATAGAGTGCAGAACTGCTGACTCCTCTCTCTGACTAGCCAATCAGTTCCCTGCATGCTGTATAGGAACAGGGAATGTGCAATTTAGGGGCAGAAGAGTGAGACTATTATTAAAACTTAGCTGGTACTGTAATTACTCCACAAAGCTTCTATTTATTCATATGCTAGATTCCAGTTATTTTAGATGTATTATGTTATCAACAGGTGAAGCACAGGAATAAAATATTCCCAGGGAGTAACCTCTTGAATCAGGGACAGGATGTGTATTGCGGATAAAAGAGAACATGGGCAAATTTAACAAAGCATCTGAGCAGCTTTGCACATGCTCGTTTCTTGATATTGCAGCGTTGCTCAGATGCTTCTCATCATCGGATTTTCCGAGTAGGTGATCTACCAGTGATGCTGCTGTGGTGATGCCGTGCCAAGCGGAGCCACTGCCCGGTGTGGAGGGGACAATACCAAACACTGTCTAGTCGATAGCCCTGTGACATAGGGTGCCTGTTACTGGAGAAATTCAGGCTGGTGGTCTCCGCTGAACAGTTGGGAAGCCGTCCAGCTGTAAGAACCAAGGGAAGAGTGACAAAATGGCCCCACAGGCCCTATGGTGTCAGGGCAGGGGTCAGCCTGCCTGTTCCTGGTGGTGTGTCCTCACCAGCACCAGAACCCCTGGTGTTATGGGGTGAAAAGAAGGCAGCCAAGCTCGGACACATAATCCCCACAGAGACTTGTGCAGCAGCAAAGCCGTGGTGAAGAGGCAGATCTCTGCCTTAGAGTCATGGGCTTTAGCTGCTCAGGCAGGGATGAAGCTGAAGCCTGGCATATATTCCTGGTGAGCCACTCCATCCCTTTCCAGCCAGTCTGGCATTTTCAGTGGGAGGACTTCCTCTAAACAGCCAGAGGATTTGCAAAATGGCTCCATTTTTGAGCAAGTTCAGCAACATGGTTTCTGTAATCCCTGTTCCCCAGAACATGTGAAGTATCTCTACTTAGTATCATCGCTATTAACCTGTGGTGAGTGGCACTAGCTCGTCATGACAGCTTAAAAGCTGTCCTGGTGCTTCTGAAGATGAAGCAGTTTTGAGAGTATTAGCTGAAGTTAGTCTTTGGGATTTCTGCTAGGGCTTTGGGATGGCAAAAGGAACCCTGTTGCACTGTTTTACTTAGTGGCTGTTGTTAACTTGGAATGCTTCTGCTTTTCCTCTTCTTGTAGGAAATGGTAGTTCAAGAAGTGATGAACTCAAAAGAAAGTGTGAAGATCTTGAAGCTCAGCTTAAAGTCAAAGAGGCTGAAAATAATGAATTATTGAAAGAACTTGAACAAAAGAATGCGATGATAATGGTGCTGGAAAACACTATTAAAGAAAGAGAAAAGAAGTATTTGGAAGAGTTAAAAATGAAAAGCCATAAGCTCAACATGTTGTCGAGTGAACTAGAGCAGAGAGCGAGCACTATTGCCTATTTAACTTCTCAACTGCACGCTACTAAGAAGAAGCTGATGAGTTCAAGTGGGACTTCGGAGGGGACCCCTTCTGGCAGTCCCGTGTTGTCCAACTATAAGCCGTCCCCTCCCAAAGATAAACTGCCGGAGACTCCACGGCGCAGAATGAAGAAGAGTCTGTCAACACCACTCAACCCCGAGTTTGAAGAGGCCTACAGAATAGGATCGGATAGCCGGAAGCTGCTGTTAAGAGAGCCTGTGGATGCCATGCCTGATCCCACTCCATTTCTGTTGGCCAGGGAAACGGCAGAGGTACATCTCATTAAGGAGAGGCCGTTAGTTATTCCACCTATTGCGTCAGATCGTGCATCCGGTGAATCGCACAGCCCGGCCCGAGAGAAGTCGCACAAGGCCCACATTGGGGTGGCGCATCGCATCCACCATGTCGCGCCGTCCCAGCCTCAGCCCGAGGTTGAAACGCTGGCAGTGGATCAGGTCCATGGCAGCAAAGTGGTCCGAAAGCACTCAGGGACAGACAGAACTGTTTGAGTAAAATCACTGAAATGCTCTACTCTGTTGCTGTTTATGCACTGTGATCCTGTAGGATAACTAGCACCTGCAGTAAAGTTTCTTTTGATGCCCCATGCATGCCAAACTTCTTCCAGATACATCATTAATAGATTACACTCCTCTAATGAAACCTACTATGACTGTGTCCATATGGCAAGGTATATAACTACTAAATGCTGTGGCCAAATCAGGGGTACCTGACTGCTTGCTTCTGAGCACTGCTCCATTTATTGTAACTACACGTGTGGACAAAGGCACAGGCTGCAGGCTGTGTTATTAATCAATATTAGTGAAAACAAACTTAACTATAAACCTGCAGCAACATGTATTGGCTGTTACCGTAGTAGTGGTTCTTTTGTCTTCACTGTGTATCTTCACTGTGCACTTCATCCACAAACACCACCTGCCATGACAGAGCCTGTCTCACAGTAGCAGTGAGAATAACGCAGATGTACGTACACTGTAAAGTGAACTAAGGACACCTTTTCCTTCACATGCACATGCTCTCAATTGCAAATTGTGGTCATAGTTTCTCAAAAGCCTGAGTCCCAGCAAGCATTACTTGATTAATCCTAAATACTTTGGTTTGTGGCTTTAAGTAAAAAAAAAAAAGGGGGGGGGGGGGAATAAAGCACTCTTTTAAAGGGTTAATGATCCTCATAGAAAGAGTATGAGCACTGGGATGTTTAGTTGATTGGTTGTTTGGTTTTTTTTTTTTAAACTGAACAGCTCCATTACATATTTTACACTAGTCAGTACACTGCACTTGTAGCACCTTCAATACTGGCTCAGAGCTCCTTTTCCAGGGAGAAAACGTAACTGGCTATCCAATATGGAAATGGTTCTTTATGCTCTAACCTGCACGTTTTTTGTAAAGGGATTATTTTTTGTTTCCTGAAAACCTTAGACTTGTTCTGGGTCTCATCAGACAGTGCTGGCTTCTACCAGCTTAGAAACCTGAGCTGTCCCTCTAAAATGTGTGTATCTAGTTTTATATTTAACTGATGTAACCAATTCATACAGGAGAACCTGGCATCCTTGATTTTTGTCCTTGTGGATTGGGATGGACTTGCCTTGCACTTGCCCTGGTTCCCCTACTCCTTTCTAGTGAGCAGCAGGTAGACCCTGCATCTGTTAGACTACTTGATTTTTTTATTATTTTTTTTTCCTAGGAAAGAAAGGCATACCGAGAGCTGTGAGAGTATGTAATTTTGGGAAAGGAGCACAAATTTGACCATTTTTCTTAAATTCTGATCAGCACCTCCAGGTCACCTCTGCTTCACTCTTGTCTGCAGCCTCTGAGTAGGACCAGCAAGAAACAATGGCTCCCAAATGCTGCTAAGCTTATGATGTGCCTTCAAAAACTCGGAACGCATAATCTCTGTGAAAGCTGACGAAGGATCCCTGCCTGTCCTCCTTCCTTCCCCCTGCCAGCCGTAGTCTGCCCCTCTTAAGCTTCTTCTGCAGCTGTGTGTTGGTGTGTCTCCCTCTGGAGCCTTGGGTCACTTCCCCGACAAAGGCCCTGGCAGGATGACAAAAGCCGTTCTTCCTCGCTGTGGTACTGCTCCGTGTCCTGTGCAGCATGACGGCTCCCAGCTGGGTTGGGCCCAGTCGGAGAGGTGGAACATCCGCGGGCCCCGAGGCTGCCCGTGCCCTACCCCGTGCACCCTCACGACTCGGTCACTCGCTGTTCTGAAGCCCAAGAAACACTCCTCGGTGTTCCGCCTTGCCGGTTGCGTGGTAGGATTTGTTTCATGACTGGTGGGGAGGGATAGGGAAAAGCTGTGTTTCTGGAAAATGGTTGGTTAAAGAAAGTTGGTTATTCTGTGGTTTACCCTTTTTCAGTGTATTGCATTAACCAGCAGCGGGTTTGGGTTTTTTGGTTGTTGTTGCCATATTTTTATGGCGATCTATTGTATGACTGATCTACCCTGCCACTTGTTTGAGGATGACAGAAGGCACCGCTTCTAACCACAGCGGAAGTGATGCTTCGGGCAATTAAAAACATTTCTTACAACCATACAGGCAAACCTTAGTCTTTGTGTGCGCGAGACTTAACTTCTCTTTCTTATAGACACACATGCCAGCGTGGAGCATTTCTAAAAGGAAGAACAAATTATGAAAACCACTTTCCTCTTCAAAAGTGTTTATTGCTAGTATTGGCTTGGTTGTATCGTACCATTTAAAGTCAGGTGTGTTTAAGTGAAGACTACGCCACCCAGGGTTTGGGCTCTGCCTAGTTTAATTCCCCCCTGCCGAGGGGTTGGATTCTGTGGGAAGGATCTAGCGCCAGCTGCAAACTGTCAGTCTGCGTTCAAGGTGAGACAGACGCCTTGAAGGACCCAATGGGAAATGTGCTTTGTAGTGTAAAGATCAGCTTCAAAAACAAGGCCAGTGCCCATAGCGTTCCTTCTCAGGGAGGTTGTGTACACAGGTGTCCGAAGGGTGTTCTGAAAGAGCACGGAGGAGAGAAGGACAGAGCAGTGCTTGAAGTACTACACAAAACTGGAAAGAGGAAGGGCCTCTCGGAGAGATGACCATCTTCAGAAATTCGCTTTTTTTAAATAAGCCTTAAATATCTGATACCCAGAAAATGTAAACATCCTTTATGGCATTAACTGGTAATGGGAAATAACTAAGAGAGTAGTGGGAGTATAAGAGTGTCCCAAGATACCTGTCCCATTCTGCCTCAATGGAAAAGAGGCAACAAATGTGTTGACCCCCTTGAGTGTAACCCTAAGAAAAGAACAACTAATGTAAGGAGTGTTAAACTGCATAGTAGTGGTAAGGATAAAATACTGCTTGTATTGTGCTAAGAGGGAAGGGACTACCCGCTATCCAGATGTGAAAGCAGAGGGAAGTTTGTAAGCTGAAGGGCCACTGTGTCCCCAGAGGAGCAGTACCTGGAGTTTGAGCCTGTGCGCTTCGATGGGGATAATCTTCAGGATGGGCAACTCCACCACCAGGACTCCAGGCTTGCTTTTGGTAAGGCAGCTGCGCTCTGTGTCCCAGTCTGCTCCTTCCAGAAACAGCCCAGAAACAAAGCAGCCTGTACAGGCAGAAAATGCAACATCTTGTGTAAAATCAGCTACTAAAAACTCCTGTTAAGACAACTATTCCTGCAGCAGCTCTCCCTGGCGCTCACAGTCGTGACAAAACTGCAGCGACACAGAGCTATACTTGTCTGTGGTGCTTGGTTTTATAGTACAACTGTGACCTATTGTGTTAACTTTTTTTTTTTTTTTTTGCAAATTCAAATGTCTCAGTTGCACTATAGATGATAAACATTATTAGGAAGAAATACAGATTTGCTTGCAGTTTTCTTCCCCAAAGTGGGTGCCATCCTCCAATTACTTGCCCAAGTAAGAGCCAAATTCTGAGAGCTTTTTAACTCCTGGGGGAGCACTCGTTAGATCATTTGGCCAAAAGGGCGAGGGTTGGGTTAGAGTTGTTCTGGTACAAATACCAAGCATTTTGATGAAACGTTACTGAAGAATAGTCTAGGTAAGCCCCTGAGGTTGACTTTTATTTTTAACTGCAAGTTAGATCTAGCAAAAACAATCAGATTTTTTTTCCTCCTCTGCTCCCAATCAGGGAGCTTAGTTGTCCCCTTTACACAGAGTTTGTTACATTTAGTTATTAGAGCATTGATAGTCATAAAGATTTCTTAAAGGCATATTTACACATTTGTATCTACTACTTGCTTAAATATATTTCAGTATCTTATTTGTGGTGTAAATAGATCTTTATAAATCTACTAGGATTGGTAATGTTCTAGCCATTAGGAAAAACAAAAATATATGTAAGGATGTAAGAAAGGGAGAGCAAGGACGAGGTGTAAGTTCAAACACAGGCCTGTGAGTGAGGAGAGCTGAAGAAAGAAGATGACACTTGTGTATGCAGGGGCTCGGCAGGAAAGCAGAACTGGAACCCAGCTACTTCCCAGAGTGAAATCATGTGGAGTGTGAAATGCAAACGCAAAGGTATCCTCTGCAGAGGCATAACCTAACTAATTTACTCAGCAGCCCAGGCTATTTTTCTCTCTCACCAATTAACTACTTTATTCTTTTTGCCAAATAATCATAAAAACACCCACCTTGAGTAGACCCTTCAGGGATGTCTTCTGCAGTCCTGTAGGTGGTTACCTCTGTGTAGAGGGTGGAGTGATCCAGGGGCCACTTGTTCTTCCTGCAGGTGGCTTGAACAAGAGCTGTCAGGTAAGATTCTGGGATGTGCAGGCCCGAGAGCCACATCACCTTTGGCTCATGCTCGTTAACCTGCAATCACAGAAGACAACTGCAGCACCTGGTGCTCCCACCACACCTGGTACTCGGCCCCGAGGCCAACACTCCTGAAGACTAGCCAGTGGCATCCATAGCTGTGCAGCGATGCGTTGTCCTCCGAGGTGGTGGTTGGCACCTCATCTAAAGCGGTGTGCGATCCCTGACCTCTGCACCAATTTGCACCGCAAATCATACAGATTATCAAAACAGTTTTCTGGTGGCACTTACTTACCCAGCTGGTGTACTGGTTATAGCGGGCTCTAAAGAAAATAATCCAATTTCCAAGTGTTTTGAGTGTGTCGGGGGCTAGCCGCCGCCAGATCCCAGGAATCTGTCCATTAAAGAGAGCCCGAGCCACATCATCCAGTTCACTGCTCATTCCCACTTCCCCAGCCAAGGCCTGGAAAGACGGTGAGAGTCAGCCTGGGGCAGGTAAAGCCTGACCAGTTTCCTCTAGCAGCCGTGTTCTTACTTACACGTTGCAGTTCAGCCAATGACTTTGCCATTCGAATGATCAGCTTATTAAAACGTTCCAGTTCCTGCAACAGCACCACAGTCGTAGGGGATATCTCTGGTCCAAACCCCTTCCGTATCTGGTCAAGATCGAATATTTGCGGTATTGTGTTTTCTATATCCTTAGCAACATTTGCTATATATTCATCTCGACTAATTCCTGTACCAGTTTCACCTGAAACCAAAATGATGTAGTGAGACTAAATCTGCACAGGTTACCCCTTCAATTATTAATTCTCCAAGAACTTTGAGAGCTGACTCACCTTTTGGCAGCAAAGTCTCCCACTCGGCAGCACTCACATTTGCACCAGCAGCTCCCGGCGTGCCCCAAATTCCGGGCACGTGCTGCACTACTCCCATGCTGGCAGGGCTAAGCCACTCTGTTCACCTCCCAGGCCCTGCTGTTTCTCTGCTGCAGATCCCGCAGGCCACGACACAATCCCACCGGGATCGGGCACCTCCCCACACAGGGTGCAGGGGGCGCGATGGGCTGCAGTGGCCGTGCCAGGACCCGGCACCCTGAGGTGGGCTGTGGTGTGGCAGCTTGCCACCTCGTCACTTATTTACAAAAACGATCCAAAGTAGTGGAGAACGTACCTGTTTGAGGCTGCAGCTCGAGAAGATGAGACCATATGTCACGAACTGCTTGTGTATAATAGCCAATCTCAGCATTTGCATGAAGGCCAAATACCTCTGGAGTATTAGCAAGGGGCAGAGATTCTATCGCCTCTGCAATGAAAAAACACGCTTCCTAAAGACGCGATATATTAAACCACAGCTACCAGGCAGAAAATAATACTGCAGAGAATTCCATGAGCAATTTTTGTTATTACTCTGCTTGCAAAAAAAAACCCCAAATGCTAGAGCTGGTGTAGAAACACCACAAGGATCAAATAAACTTCTTTAAGCATGAACCACACCCCGCCACCCCCCATGGAGATGTATCACTTAATAAAATCAACATGCCTTTTACTTGAGGATTTTAATATTTTTTTTAAAGAAACAAGGAGCTGGCTGCTAAGCTCACGTTGCAAAGGGCTGCTAATGTAAAGCAAGAACAGTATCCTCAGTGGATTATAACATTGCGATACATGCACACACAATGCCTGAAGCTCCTGTCAACTCCTCATAGCCAGCAATGGACATACGGCAAGAATGTACACTGTAAGTAGATATTTTTCTTTTTTAATGCTAACGTATGTGACAGGAAAAGCATTTCTTACCAACAAAGTCATCTTTTACAGTCCCTTGTGGAATTTTATAATCAACCTTGTCGTTTTTATAAAAATGAAACGCTTGGAATGTGTCAAATATGAAATCACCAAGGTACTCGTCCATATAGACAGTCAGAATGCGACGATCAAAGCTATCAATTGCGCGCCCGCCATACATGACCTAGAAATTAGTTACATCAATATTACAGCACTGGCTTTTGGGACAGCAAATACAGTTAAAAAATCACTGAAAGGTCCAAAACACTGTTCGCTTGTGCGGTGCCTGCGTGGTACAACACTGTCTCCCTTCAGGGATACCAAGATACATCTTCTCTAAGCCCCTCTCAAGGGGGAACGAGCAGGAAGTATTTGGACTTTGGAGAGAGCTGCTGTTGTTTACTCCTAGTAACTGGTCTCGCTGATTTATGGGCAACGGCACCTTCCTCAGGTACCAGCTCATGCTCAGCTGTGATTAAGTGCTGCAAAGTAACACTTCCCTGAAGGATTTCATGTCACAGCAGCTACACAGAACTGGCCGGTTACTGCATACAGCACTGCAAGAGCTTTACAAACCTGTCTGTACAGCTCACATCAGTAATACTCCACTGTACTAATAATACTGTAAAGTTGTGTGGCTCAGTACCTTTCATCAGAGGATCCCAAGGGCACTCTCACTCAAAATTAATTAAGCACCATAACTCCCCTGTTGTGCAGTTTCACACAATAGCCCTATTTCATTGAGACAATGAGATTAAGTGACTCGCTCAGGGCTACACAGGAGTTTTGAGACTGCCCAGGAGAGATTCGCAGCCAGCTTTACTTGATGACAGAGCCCATGCAGAAAGGAAGTTCATTTATCTGGATTCTTTTGCCATCAAATGTTCCTGAGTGACGTTTTAGGCACTCACCTCACCAATAAGATATTTGAGACTGCTCCAGGGGATTTTATCATCATTTTGCTGGAAAGCTTTTGTCAAATGTGTGTAAAGAATTTCCATGCAGACCTAATAAAGTTGTTGGAACATGTCAGATAAGAAGATTCATAAATCAGCTATACATAGCCATAGAGTTTATTTAACATAGTTCTTGTTTGAAAACTAACAATCATTTCTTTCTCAAATAATTAAAAAGTTAAGTAAAAATAAACCCATGAGAGCGGCAATATAAACAGGAATGACTGGGAACCTGATTAATTTTTAAAGGCCAAAATTGACATTATAGAAGATGGGGAGTCTACATGAGTCCACAGCAGCAGAAAAAAAATGAGGCAAACTGTTATTGTGAGAAAGGATTAAAGCCGGATAGATTATAAGTTTTCAAAAGTAATCTGAGCAACTCAAGGATATAAGAGCAATTGCAGTTCTTTTCTTACCTGAAAATCAGATTCATTAAAATCATATGGTATGTTCCAGCCAACCTTCCCAAACTTCCTCCTCTCCTGAACTACAGCGTGGAAAAATGCCAAGACGTAGACTAAGGATTTAAAGGCAGGATGTGGGCACTGCTCTAAGGCTTCTTGGGGAATTTTGAAGTAGGTGGCTCTCATATTCAATTTCAGACCATTAGGTGGTTCTGTCACAACCTACCAAAATAATTAGGGAAGCCATCGATTACTGGGTAGCCTCAGGAAAATAAACTGTAACTGTATCACACTCTCTAAGTAAGCCATACAATGCAAGCTTGAAATTTTTGAACAGCTGTCCAAATTCATATCAATATGGATTTTTTTCTTAAGTAAAGGCATGAAATAGACCTTTTAAGTTTATCAAGGTAAACACATGTATGTAAAGAGAAATTTGATACTATTTTAGAAATAGTGATGGTATTAGAAAGACATTAATATTTATCATACTTGAAGATCTAATTTACTGAAATATTACCAGGACTTTACATATTTTGGTGTGTCCTCCATATCACCACAGTAAGATGGCTTAACAGTCTTTAGTATGGCTTTACTGATGATCAAACCGAGGCAGAGCCCGCTTCCTGGCAGCTTTTTCAAAGTGCTAGAAAACCTTTGTTCTCACTGCTTGTGGCTAGACCTAGAAAGTGCGTATTTGCACTCTTTCAAAGATACATTCATGCTCACTTCTCCTCACTGCAGCACTAAGCACTGCTGGAGGTGAATACTCCAGAGCTGTCATTGATACAGTAGAGCACATATTGGGTGGATCTGTCACGCCACTGCTTTCAAATCTCTGAAATAAAATGATTATGTTTACAGCACTGGTTCACCACAACACAAGTAAAGCAGCCATCGAAAAGAACATTAGGACAGCATCATGGCTTGTGCCTTCAAAATAATCAGCTCAGCTTGCTTGTGACAAATGCTGCAGCCTGAAGTAGCAGCTGGAAGCCATTATCCTATTACGACGTCTGCTCCACTGGCACTATTGCCAGGCGAGACAGAGACCTCAGTTCTGCACTTCAGCATCGGGGCTGACAGGACTATTTCTGTCTCTCCGGATATTCCTCACTTGCGGCGGCAGTTGAATCTAAAGAGTATTTGTCACATTTCCAGGTTTACTCACAAACCTCTCCTCTGAAATAACTGCTTTAGAAAAAAACTGCTGAACAGCTTTCACCCAAAGGAAAAATCACCGTATGATAAACAGGATGATGAAATAAGGATTTGGCTTATAAAGACAAAAAGCTAGTACACACAGCCCAAGTCAACGTGCTGCATTCACATCATGACCCCCAAAACCGCTCTGTTTTGCTGAATAAGAGTGGCAGGACATGTCCTCCTGACCGGGGTTTCCCTGCTGCACACTACCTTTAAGGACTTCTGCAGTATTCCGATTGGGAATCCCTTGGTTGGGTCAGTAGTCAGCCAGAGGCGAAAGTCTGGATGAGGCTTTGTAATTTTCTCCAGGGCCTTTTCCAGGTCGATAAGCCACCTCACCAGAAGGTGACAGTTCTGCAACATTAGCCACCCTCCGCGAACCACCACATTCTCCAGCATCTGCAAAGCAATCTTCAGAGACGGAAACAACTGTCTGTGGGTAACACTCCCTTCATCCTGCATCCGGTTTGTGACCGAATCTGATGGGTTAGCACCGTGGATTTATTCCTGCTAGCCAGCACACTCAGCCTTTTAGTTAGTCTTAGTAAACTTACCAGAATGCTCCTTGCTGAGAACAGACCTTTTCCAATACCACAAGAAGTTGCTCTGAGATGCCTTTTTTATTCTATTAATTCCTTTTGAAATTAAAAGTCATGCAGAGCACTGAAGTATTTCAAAACGGTACAGGAGTATGCATGGCCCAAAAGAGGGTGAAGATCAGAGCCTAGGAAGTGGTGGTCTAAATGAATCTAACAGGACTTCTCCCACTGACTGGATTCACAGCAAATTCAGTCAGCTGCTAAGCTTTGGACATCCCTGCCTTAGTGTCCATAACAAAAAGGAAAGCTACAGGAAAGACAGAAAGACCAGCAGGGTATCTTTTTGGTAACAAACACATGACTTCCAATCAACTCCTGACCGTACACAGGGTCACTGATTAACCTTTGAAAGGCTGCAAAAGTAACATCATGTCATTTTTTAACAGATGACAATATTGTCTTGATTCTGAATCAGTCCATCAGCCAAATGCCCCCTTTCACATGTCAGGAAAGCATTATTCCCAGGCTGGCAAATGGCGTGCTCTGTCCAAACCACGAAGTAACTCCCTTTAAAACGGAGCGGGCCTTTGGAACAGAAATTTGAGCAGGTCCACAACATTGGGAGCATGATTTGCAATTCGCACACTAACTTGCTGCACACAGCACACCCCTCCCACCAAAGTTACCTTTTCTTGGCCTTGTCCCATGGCTAGGAATTTGAGTCTATCCCCTCCAAAGCCTGTCCTCTCGGCCAGTTTCATGAGGTCACTGACAGGATCAGAGCCAGGACTTAAGATAAAAACAACTGGTGAGTAAGGACTGCTCTGCTCAAAGATAGCTTCAAAGCTGATCACAGGGGGCTGCACATACCTGGTAGGAAAGGAAGCACAATAAACTGCTAATTTACACAAAACCAGCCATCTTGTATAAAAGATGACTTTTACACAAACACCAAAGCTTGTCGCAGACCACACATGGAAATGATACAGAGACAAATCACGTTCTGTTGTTTAGGCGAATTACAAAGTCTTTACATAGTTGATTACAACTCCAGTTCTGTGTAAAATACCGGAATGGTACGATTCAAATCTGAAAGAAAAGAGTGACTTACTTCTCATTCATTGTCAGAGTAACATAGTCCATTACTGCCCGATATAGCCGGTCCACTCGGAAACACCGTAAAAGTAGGAGTTTCTGAAAGTTTGTGAGATTGTTCTGGTACTGCATGGGTAATGGCATCTGCTCCAGAGCCTCTGTATCATACCACTGGCAAGAAAAGATGGGAGACAATGCAAATGGATCAAAGGCTCTATCAATGAAATTACTAGGAAAGCACACAAAAGCAATTGATTAATGAGGGGCCAAGAGACATAAGGAGAACAAAGATTAAAGTCAATCTGCTGCAAAAAAATGTTAAAAGATTTAATGAATGCAAAAAATTCACCTTTTTCAGTATGAAGTATTCAAGTCCAGGAACACATTTGTACTTTCGTTTTATGTCAAGTAATTCTCTGAAGATACAGAGAATAGCATCTCAAGCAAAAAGTATTAACAGATTGCTTACAGAAAGACTTCTTATAAAGCAAGAAGACATGGAATGAAACTAAAGGCAGAACAAAGGAAAGTCTGTGTTTGTAACTAGCCTATAGAACTCACTGCCACAAGAAGATCAAAGTACAATTTAGCAGTACAAAAATAACAGTGAAGTGTTGACTATTGAAATGAACAGCAAAATTTCCACTGACTTCAACAGGGCAGATTACTCATCTAAGGCATTTGACTGGAAAAGTAAAAATCTACAGTATACCAGGGAAGATTTTTTGGTTTGTCTTTTAAATAGTAAGAGCCTTAATTCTTCTGGAAATAAGCCAATCACTAACTGAAGAAGAAAAGCAAGGCCTTGACAGAAAAAGCCAGTGGTGACATGCCTCCTGCCGAGCGCTATGGTGCATTGCATCGTACTTGAACATTTAATACCAGAAGAAAAACAAGGAGAGAGAGCAGGATTGCAGAAAAGCACGTACATTTTTCCATACATCTGGATTTTTTTCCACATCATCTGGAAGAGATTCAAATTTCTCAGGAAATAGTTCAGACAAGCGAATTAGGTCTTCCCAGCCTTGATCTGGAAGCCAAGCATACGGTTTCTTCCGTGCACTCTTCTCCAGGGAAATATTGCCTAGTCACATTCAGAAACCAGCGTGAATGCCCATGTCATAAATTCTTCAATACATGACCACACATACAGTCCCACTGCACAGAGGAACCAACTGGAAATTTGTTTCTGGAAGTACTAGAAGATTAAACTGGTCTGATGAAGAAAAGATGGCATTTTACCAGTACTCGCAAAAGCTAGAGTTTTACCTTTGCAAACATTTCTAAAATTATTTATACATAGTCAGAAAATAATGAAAGGTTATTTACCAGGTAACAATCTAACAATTAGCTAATGTGAGATTTGTCAACAGCTGCAGAGAAAGATTAGTGCCTTCACTGTTTAACAAAGTGAAAAAATAGAAATAGCAGAATCCACAGTTTTTGTAAACCAACACAGTTGAGCTATCTTCAGTGGTTTCTCTAGGTGCTAGCTTTACTGCAAATCACATCTATTCAAAACGTATCTTCAAAAGATCTTTTAGCTATTGCTACATATAGCTATATATTTATATATAAATATTCACTTTACCTTTCAAAAAGAACTCAAGTTCATCTTGTGGAACTGTGCCATCAGCTTGTTCTATCCTGACAGTCATATTAAAGGAGAATAGTAGCTTGTGCTTCTCAAACAAGCCTACATTAAAAGGACAATATTTTCAAAAATCAGCTGCTATAACTTGTGGAACTGGAACAATCTTTAAATCCACATCCTGCATCTGGTCACCCCACAAAGATCAGAGTAATCAAAGATTGGCTGAACTTAACGTTAGTGAATTCACTGTTTGGTAACTTGCCTTTTTCAAGGAAACCAACTGAAGGCATGGCTTTTACCAGCCATTTGCACAACACAGTATCAGCCCATCACTAAATTGCACTAACCTGTGCAGCCATAGTTATAGGTGTTGAGAGTCAGTGTATCCATGATGGTTTTTAACCTCTTTGGAAGAACAGGACTGGGCATGGATTTCCGAAGAGAGAGTCCAAAAACCTCTAAGAAGGAGACCAGTGAGTACTGATACATGATGTTGACGAGTGCCATTTCAGACAAAACGGAGAATAAAATGGCCCCTCTCCTGGCAGCTGGTCTGTAGCCATCTCGAAGACGATCAATATCCACCGCTGTCGTCTCAGCCAGATTCAGTTTTTCAATCACCTAGACGTACATTGGTTTTGTACACACGTAATTACTGCACTGATCCATACTATGTATATTGTATCAGAATAAGCAGAGCTATTCGGTGCCTGCCTCTCTATGTTGACTTTTTGGGGAATGTGGGCAGGTAATCCTAAAGAAGTAGTATGGATTGTAACAATCAAAAGCTAGAGAAAATTAATCCCACCTTATCTATTTATGAAAAATAAAGGCACAGATTTACACAGAATCATGGAAATAGCGTGGGAAATGCCCTCTGGGGATGTTTAGTTCAACTTTCTGCCCAAAGGTGGACTATGACCACCACTAGATCAGGTCAGCTGTGGCTTTGTCCATCTACAGCCTGAAAACCTCTAAGAATGGAGATTCTACATCCTCTCTGAGTAACAAATACTTTAATTTTTCATTTCAGATCTGATACAAGACAAAGGTAGTTTTAGAGCTGAAAGAAATATATCATGTGCTCTTTGCTTTAGAACTGTAAACAGCCATTACTTTGATTCTGATAACAACTGAAGATAGGATTTGGTCCTCTGATGCAATAAAAAACTGCCCAATACTGGAAGATACAACATACTCATGAGAAAACTCTCCATTTCCTTTCATTTCAATTCCTAGCTTCAAGGGTGAACAATGAAGCACAATAGAAAAGGAAAGATAATGTTCTATTAGTACATATCCTTCCAAAAAGCCCAGAGCTGGTACCTCAGTAGCTTTGTATTTTGTCTCTTCCAGGGTTTGCACCAAGTCCAAGTTATCCAACATGTTTCCCGTGGAAGATGTCAGTTCCCGAAGGAGAGAGTCTTCCAGATCTTTCAGCAAGTTTCTGTTGTCACTCGTCTCCTGGATGAGATGTTCTCTCTGTTCTTCCAATTCCCTTCTTTCAAAACCCATGATGACACTGAGCAACTGATCCTCTAGGCCCTTTAGTGTAACTACAGATACAACACGTACACAGCACACAGTCTTTCTTTAAATGTGAGGAGAGCTTTTACAAAACTTATTTCATCTTGATCATCTCATAAAACTATGGTGATGCAACAGAGTGACTTGGTTAATAATTCCATATTTTAATTCTACAAAAGCATCCTAACCTGACAGGTGCAAGAAGAGATATTTAGCTCAGTTGCAGATTAGAAGAGAGAAGTGAGAAGGATTTTCTGTTAAATCAGATGCTAAGTATAAGGGAGGCTATGAATTTTTCAGAGCTTCATTGCTGTTTCAGACAAACATCCAGGCCCTAAACTTGCACTACAGCATAATCACTACTTCGTTACCAAATACACACTTTTGCTTACCTGTATAATTGATAACCATAGCTTTGCCAAACACAGAGGGGGAATACTTTGGGTTCGATAATTTTGTGTTCAGGTACAATCTAAAATTACTGTCATAGTCAACCTCTTTGTCACCCAGGACAATGAATGTTCGCCCCTGTGCAACTTTGATATTCTTCTCTAAGACATTGTCTATCACAGGATCAATGTATTCATCAACACCATGCAACAAGAAAGGGCTTCCATACTTTATGGCCAGTTCTAGTTGTTTAAGGAAATCTGGGTCATTAAAGGAAGCCATCTGCAAGACAACAAGGGGAAGATATGAAAAGAGAACTCATATTCAATTTCCTGAACATTATTATTTTACAATATTTGTCAACACTAATGAAGTTTGGTCTTTGTTGCTTTTTGTCTCTCTTCTTACATATGATATAAACTGCACTGGTATAAATTAGCAGAAGTGCACTTTTTTTTTGTCTGATCAGTTGAGAATAATTTCCATTTGGAGTACTATTCTTCAAAGTTCCAACTGTACCTTTGTTAATTGTCCCACATGAAAACTCCAACCTGGAGCTAAGATAAAACACAATCTACACCAGCCTTTTGGTTATACTATTTCTTCATGAACTAAGGCTAGCCAAAAATCAAAAAAACACATCGGTTCCAAAGAACTGAAAGTCATGTGAACGCTGATATTCATTATCTATTTTAGAGACACAATAATCAACACATTTGTCTGTACATAATTGGTTCCCCATTTAAGGTAACATATATTTATGCAGCTTTTAAAACAATCAGTAAGTGATCATTTATATTTACCCTCAAGTTATTTTTTCTTTCTTTCTTCCTAATCCAATGAAATGCCTGTTGTTGTGGGTCAATACAGAGTGGGAAGCGGCTTGCATAGGTTGTCAGGATGCCGTTCTGGATAGAGAGCTCATCTGGAGGCAATCCTTGGGAAACCCACCTGGGAACAGAATGGATTAAATACCAGGCTGGGACAAAAACTTGATTGGACAGCAGCATGTTTCCTTTGTCAGTAAAATTATGCAATTCATTGAACACACTATTTAGACACACAAGGAAATATATAGTGTATGTGACTGTGAGAATAGTGTCAGAACTGCAACTGACTCATTGTCTGACTCATTTGTAACTACACTACCCAAAAACCTGCAGTAGTTGACATATGGGCTACCTGGGCATGGGCTTAATTCCAAATTCATCGAAGTCAATGAAAAGATTCCTCTTGGGCTTTCGGTTGAACACATAGGTAACTCCTTTAAAAATCTCCTAAAAAGGTATTATATGTGTCTAGGTTCAGTGAATGTCCCTAGAGTGTAAAGTATAATGGTTTGTTGTAACAAATAGACTCTGTTAACCAGAAGAAAGATAATTTGTCTCCTTGGCATCTTTGAGACATGAAAGTGAAATGGGCTCTCTGTGGCATGGCTCTGCATCTCCATCCACAATGCCGATTCTGTGCTACAGATCAGATTCAGACTCCCACTTCATGAGTTCACATTCAGTAGTCAGTGGGCTTCTTGACTGGACGTACCTGCTAACCTCCACCTCATTAGTCAGGAGGCTTTCTAAGCTGAAAGGTTGACTGAGAGGAATCTCTCGTGAGAGGATATCTCCTTGCCACACTTGATAGATCATTTCGTTACGAAACTCCCAGTTGAATGCTCCTTCATAGCTCAGAAAGGCAGCACAGAGTAGACAGTCTCCAAGCAACTTCACCTTTCTTATTTCATAGTCCTCTAATTCCTTTGTCCACCTGATAGAATTAAAAGGGAATCCTGGGTCAGCCTGTACCAGGTAGATGGGGTTTATGTGCAGAATTTCCAGCTGCTGCTACTTTAGATGTAGGTTGAGACAGACCCCCAAATTTGCAATCGGTTGTTCTCTCACTATTATGATGGCCACAGACACCGAGCTGATCCGAACCTTCTTCCTTTTAATCTGAGTTCACCTTTTTCTTCTGCACAAAAATTGTTGTTATTATTTTTCAAGAGCTAATGGATATTAGCTTAGAATGGATATTATCTCTTCCCAGAAACAAACATCACAGGAAGTGACAGATTTTACCACTGGCACATGACCCTCTGATGTCAAAAGTGTTCCTCTGTGAATCTAGACTTACCTCTTGTTTTCAGATCTCAAGCCAAAGATGAGCTTGTCAGCAGCATGTAATCTCCTCTGCATAATCTCTGCTTCTTCTTGTAACAGTTGCTTTTCTTTTATTGCCTCTTGATATTTGTTCCCCAAAGTTTTAAGCTCATCCTGAATGGTAGCCAACTCTGCCTTTATCTTTTCCAGTTCCCGCTTACTTAAGTAATAGTTCCGTTCTAGCCTAGCCACCTACATTACATTATGAAGGAAACATAAGAGTATCAGAGGAAAGAAAGGCTTTGGAGAGAAGTTTTAAGTTCTCAGACTTCTTTTGGCTATTCCATACATTTCAAAGTGTCTTAGTAATAAACAGTGTAAGCCAAAATAACGGGCACTGTTTCTCACACGCCTCTCCCCATCCCAGACATATACATCATGGTCTGATACTGCAGTTCCAAAGCAGATAAATCTCCCAGAGTTTTGTACCCACAAGGTATAATACTAAGGCATGTGAGCAGTCCTGCTGACCTCCAATGTCATCTTGTGACAAAAGAGGAGGCTTGTCTGCTTAATAACAACAATATTAAGACCTCAAAAAAAGTCAGACTCATCATCTAGTGAATACACTTTCTCAGTACCCAGCTGTATATAATGACCTTTTCTTGAAAAACATTTCCCAGCATCATTTGTTGGACTTCAGATTTCCTTTGGTAATACAGCTAACTTTCCAGTAGTTCTAAAAAAAGTTAATCAAAAGGTCTGTGCGTAAGGGACACAGATGTTGTGTACTACTACTGAGCTCTGCTCCGTGCAAATGCCATGTGTTCTGAAGTTTGTTTTCAGTAGATGGCTATAAACTGTCTTTTTCTAAGCATGTTAGATTACAAAATTCCCACTGAACATGTTCCTCCCTCCTCCCTCAAGCACTGGCAGGGGTGGGAACCCGCAACCCAGCATCACAACACAACAAACACAGCAATTTATAACTGAGCACCTGCCTCACTCCTACTGCAATAGCTCTCCTAAACTCCTCTTTTTAAACATTTCAAAGAGGAGAAATAGCCAGTCTACAAAATTGTCGAGTATTATTTTTCTCATCAGGATCCTGCTTCACCATGCTCTGAGTTTCAATCTGCACACTTTACCTTTTCTCTCTTTGGCTTGACTTCTTTAACTACATCACAGTAGCTCATCACTGCTTCAACAAACTTTAACATTCCCAGTCCTGCCCTGCTAACAAGTTCCATTTCACTGAAGGTAGTATTAAGATTCTTTAACAGAGCTAAATGGGCAAACACAAAAATATTGCAAGTGAGTTGAATTACAGTGCAGAAATCCTCAGAGAAATAGCTTTCCCTACCAGCAATATCGAGCAATGCTATGACAGAAAATATGAAACATTTGTCAGAATATTAAAGAGACTCTGACCTTAAGATGAAGCTACTGGGCTATAACAATACATGCATAATATTGCTAGTGATTTCTCAAGTTCCTTCTCCATGAAGGGAGTGCATTCAGCAGTTGTTCTGCATGTCTGAGGATCACGGTTTGTTTTCTCTGAAACAGTCAGATGCAATTTTCTTCAAAGAGCCAAATTCCCCTCTTAATGGAACTAGTCTGGACTACACCCTAGTGAGCATGTGCAAAGTTTGGCCCATAAGCTTTAACTATAGCTTATGTTCTTTCCACTCCATATATATCACATTTTAATTGTCACCACATGGATGAAGTCATAATTCTACTAAGTGGCTAAAAGCAGACAGCAGGCCAGCTCAGGTATCCTGTTTGCTTCTTGCCTGCTCTAAACCAGAGTGTGTAAGACCCTAGCTGAGGTATACACTGGATGTAACAAATGGCAGAAGGTCTTTGAACTCTGAAAAATCCAGCCGTCCTAACAGTGCAACATCTGCAGCACTGCAGACAGTGCTGTCCCTTTGCACAAAGCGAATCCCACCCTCCCAAACAACACTGAAATGACTGCCGCTGACATGGCTCATCACATTAACAAGATCCTACATTTATTCCAAGCAATAATCAGTTATTTACCTCGGACAGATTTCACTTGGCTCTGAGTAATTCCATCAAAATCTATCTCCATCAGGGATCGCAGAAAATTTGCCTCAGACATCATTCCTTTGGCTGTCTTCCAGTTTAATTCTTTGTAACCTCTGATTATAAGAACACATTCCAAAACAGCCTGCACCTGCTTAGGGGGTTTTGCAAAGGATCTAGAAAACAGATGAAGACAACAGTAGAGGAGGAAAAGGAGGAGACAAAGCACACGATGCCAGACACGGGTACTTCAAGTTAAGAGAGTCATTGCAATACAACAAGAGCCAGTATATAAGACACCCTACACAAAGTGAAAAAGATAACCCGGACCAGAGAAGAAATTATTAACTAGTCAAAATCTCAAAACCGATTCTTGTATTCAGACAATTTGATCAATGAAATACTAAAGGATTTCAACAGTGGAAGGGCTAAAATACTGAGTCATTATATTCTTCCCTAAGGCAGTGAAGCACTACAGGAAGAACAGAGAGATCTACGAGAGAAAGGAAACTAAACAAGTGTGGCAGGGAAGGGAGAGATGTTCCTATTTTGGAGAGAGTCAAGGACTGGATGTGCTTTCATATCTATCCCCAAACAAAAGATGTATTGTAAAAACACAGGAAGAAGTTAATTCAGCAGAGAAATACATTTTCATGCTATCAAAGCATCCCTGAAAAATAAATGGTATGTGGTACCGGTATTCACACAGAATAAAAACAGAGGAGGAAGGAAGGGGTTTGGACAGCCACTGCTCAGGCAAAAACCATAGTGGTTTCTAGTGCATCAGACACAGGGTAGAGAATTATGGGCAAGGCATCAAATGAAGGAGTGGAAGAACAAGCTTGAGGGGAAGTTCTGGGCTAAGAATCAAGGGATTCTGTTGGGACCTGCACCCAGACAACTTGTGTCCTGACCTTTATCCATGCACCATTCAGGTGAGAAAGGTGAGGCTAAGGTTCAGACCCTGCAACAAGGGTAACAGTGAATTTCCAAGAATTTGTGCTACTGTACATCAAAATGAGTCACCTGATTTCAGTAACATCAGACTTGTCAAGCTTCTGAAGCTCCAGTTTGGCAGCTTCTAAAATAGGCATGACTTCAGCCAGAGCTGTCTCAGCAGCCGCCTTTTCCATAGCAATAATCTTATTCTGTTCCTGTATCTCCATAGCTTTTTCTTCAGCCAGTTTTTTCTTCTCCTCAGCTAGGAATTGTAAAGGCAGGACCATAAATGCATTATTCAATTTCTATACAGAACATATACTAATATAGATTTGCTGTTGGCTGAAAATCAGAAATTACCATCAACTCAGTACCTCTGTGTTGCCAGCTTGCCAATGTTTACAATTCCATCACCAGATTAGGAACACTGTTAGCGTTCCACACCAGAGCACACATAATCTCTTTTCCTCCCATGCTTCCCTCTGTTTTTCCTCTAATAGTAATTTTCTGAATCAGAAGGTCCCTTTCTTGTTAATGCCTCTTTCACATGTTATGCCCTACACCTCGGAAAGGGAAGACAAGGGCAGGAGAACACAGTATTGAGTTGTGTAAAGTACTGTAGGCCGAATATATTGCAAAGACGGCAACCTGGGCAAGATAGGGGACCTACTCTTCTAGCATGACACTAGATCAGCACAGATAGAACATAAGGCTTACCTCTAGAAGCAGCTGGAGATCTGAAAAGGTTGCGTCGTGGTCAACCTAACACAACACAGACTATGTGAGCCTTGCTTAGCCTGTAAATTACCTACCGACTTCTGTGTTTGCTGAGATCTCTTGCAACAAAGCCTCACAAGCAGCTGATTTTTCTGCTAACACAATCTTTTGCTCAGCAAGTTTCTTGTTCAGCTCAACCAGCTGTATACTAGCTTCCTTCAGTTTAACTAAGCCCCCATCCAGCCGTTTACATTGTGCTAGGTAGGAAAAAAAGGGAGAAATGTTAGTGATTCATTGATTGTTTACTATTACACAGCAATAGACAATCTCACAGAAGGTGAATATTCTTATAGGTGAACTTTGCAGCAAGGCAACCTCATTTATGAAGAGAAAATGACTCTGAGAGATTTGTCCTCTCCTAAGCCTCCCACCCAAGATGGTGTTAATGTAACTTGAGCTGCCACACAGTAACCCTGTGTCACAACTTGCTTTCCACATTACACTGTTCACGTTTTATCCTCTTCACATATTTCAGTGCCCGCTGAAGTTTGAATAAGAAGACTTGCTGCTTGAGGAAGAACGTCAAACCTTGAGTTAGGCTGATATTAGATTTAATCAGACTCTTCCCCAAGCAGCGTGTAGTTTGGAGATTCTGGCTCAGGTTGATGCACAAAAGAATTTGAGGAGAGTCCACCATTTGACAGACAGAGTCTGAACATTCACACGTGGCCAGAATATTGGTCCAGTGTCAAAACCAGATGCCAGTACAGCATTTGAGATGTACCAATAAAGTGAATTTTGTATAATGTGGGCAATATGTGAGATTCTCACCACAATCAAAAAAAAAAAAAAAAAAGACATTAAAAAGTCAGAAATATCTACACAGCCTTACCTAAAATGAACTGATTTTTCTCCTCCAGCAATTTTGAATAAGTATGGATAAAATCAAGGTAATTCTTTGGTGTGACATGGTTGCTACGTCTCAGTTTCTGCAGAAACCTCTTGCTGAAATCCCCTACAGATTCATGCACCATGACCATATGCTCTATCACTGACTTGGAGTTCTCTGACGGGATGCGTGCGCTATTTCCTAAAATTGGGCAAAAGAAATGAAAAATTTCAAAGGCCTTAGGTTTTTTAAAGAGTCTGCCAATTACTATTTTTCTTATATACATCGAAGTGAGGCACAAAAATAGTCTTTTCTGGAGCAAAAACCAAGATGACAGTAGAAACAAAGAGAACCTGGTCCTCCTGGTAGGCAGGCCACATTGCCTGCAGAGTTGGGCACATGATTTTTAGTAATTTTTTTAATCTATTTGAGTAAGAAACTATCATCCAAAAACATTTTTACTGGAATTTTGCATCGCCCATTTAGACACAAGCACAATGGGAAATCAAATTCATAAATCTACAATAACTGCAAAGTAAAGGATATATTTCTTAGGCTATCCCAAGGGTTAATGGGTTAAAACATTGACATTTTACATACCAACAAAGGATTCTGCAACTGCATACAATGCCTGGCGGGGCCAGGGCAAGAACCAGTCAATACCAGTGTTGTTGACAAGACCTTAAAATAAAAAGATAGTGTTACCTGAAAAATTCTTTTGTAAAACTAGACCCTAATCTGCCAGGCAGTCCCGTGCTTAACTTTATTTGCATCAAGAATCTGCAGGATCTTTCTTATTAGGCTCCTGCTTAGCAACAATATTTACCATAAAGTCCATACTTCCATTTTGATCATAAACAATCAGCTTTGCACATGTGTCCTGCTAACCCCGTTGTACTATTCTTTGGACCATACCATTCTACAGGATGCAGTCAAGAGTTGCAACAAGGTATTTTAATGCCTGAGTTAGGATTCCCACCCACCCCCATCCTTCACGTCTTTCCAGCCTCCCAGGACTCCTTGACAGCCACCTGCTGATGCGCAGCATCCACCCGGCTCAGGTGGTTTTTCTCTCAGTGGGTGTCCCTCTCACTATGCCCTTCTTTTTGCTTTGGATACAAAACTGTTTCTCTTACCACCATCCTGGTTTCATAATGATTTAATACCCCACATTCTTCTGTAAACTACAGAAGACAGGCTGCAGACATAGGCTGTATGTTTCCGGTTCAATGAGGATGACTAATTGATTTCCAGCTGTTCAGCTGGAAAATGAACCGATCTGGTAAATACAAATCAATAATACCCACCAATATGAGGTAATTAACTGGAAAAAAAATCATGCACTGCAAATGCTTAATCATGAAACCTGTGCTGCTTAGCTTTAGCTGCCAGACATGTCTGAGTGTCCACTGGAGATTTTCTCTTGCCTGCAAGCATGTGTTTCACAAGGAAGGGACTAAGCAGTGTGTACAAGTGATACCTGGGAAATTTCTGCACCATGTTCTCAGACCATCCCCAACTGGGGACATTCCCAGGACAATGTGAAGGTTGTTTGCACATTTGTTTACAAAATATTGCCAGATACTCTCTTTAGCTGGGTTCACGCCCGCTTTAGCAGCTTCTTCTCCAATCTGACTTAGTATGGTGTCTTTTTCATCATCTGCATAAAGGGCTGGCACCATTCCTGTAACATAAGGACAGAAGAATGCTAGAGAGAACAACCAGTAAGAGAAAACCATATGGCCGGGGACAGGGTAAGATGAGAAACCAGTCACAAATTTTAAATCTAGTTCTGCAAAAATTATTCTGGGTAGTTTTGAATGAACCTATTAATCTCTCTTATGCTTCTCCTCCTCCCTCTAGCCCCACGGAAAATAGAGAAACAGTACTCAGCATGATGCAAAGGGATCTGGAGGAATAAATAATTCATTTTTGTTTGGGCTTCAGCAACATATATGAAATGTCACAAGAATATAAAGTGCTTCTAACTCTGCAAAGAAAATCTTCATTAGTGTCTGCAAGCCATCAGTCCACATTTTCATTCTCTCAATCACGTGGCTAATATTGCATAAGTTACCTAATGACAGACATAAGCAGAACAGGAACAGGGAAAACTAGACCAAGGAAAGCAAAAAGATTTAACACATCTGTTTTCAAATCAGACTGCATAGAAACTTCCATAGAGAGAGTGGTCACACAGTGCCAGCTGCTGCTCATTTTCAGCTGCTGCATACACTAAAAGACACTAAGCTACAGTTTAGGATGTATATATATAAGCAACTGCTGCAGTTCAGGTGAACGCTATTCAAAAGCCAATGGGACAAAAGGTGGGTTTGTGGTCAAATGCAGCTGAAGTTATACCTGAGTCTAGAAAGAAATCTGAGACTCCTGCAACATCATGTTCAGCGTGAATTAACCCTATAGCCTTCCCAGACACATACAAAAGACACTAAGAAGATGCCAAAATGCCATTAAGGCCAAGATCATTTCAGGTAGTACTGAAAGGTGGAACTAACTAAAGCAACAGAGGGCACAGGGTGAAACAGTAACAGCTGGATCAAGGGTACATTTGAGATTATAAATCACAAGTAGGTACTGATCGGGAGTAACTGAGGCTGCCTGTGTCACCTGAAGTTAACATGTTGTTGATGAGTTCCAGGAAACTCTCTTCTGCTACATGGGCATCTGTAAACAAGAAGACTATTGACTTGTTCTCAATACCCAGCTTCTGGTACAAATTTTTCAAATCTTCTCGGAAGTTATTTTCTCCATATCCTCGACTCAAGATGATCTCAAATACCTAAGGATGCAAACATATACTGAGAAGACGCAGATGGACCCAAGACATGATGGTAACTCTAAATTTCAGTTAGACTGGATCGAGGGTTTTGGTTTGGCATCTATCATCAGTAAATGTGGAAGTATCAAAAAAATTACGCACTACATTCTTTTTTAAAATTACATTTGTACAACCCCGCAGGACTGCATTATCAAAACTGTGTTCATCCTCCTGGTTTTTTTGGTTCTTCCCTTCCAAACCAACAGCCCCTGTAAAAGACTGAAAGTACCTCTGAGAGAGGAACATTTCCTATCTGAAATATTGCAGTATCAATCACAACAAGGTACCTCAAGCAGCACTGGAGTGCTGCTGTAATACAGATAAGTAACAAAAGCAGTAGTTAGGGACTATTATTTATTCACCCCCAAACCCATCCTTGTTTTCTGTCCCCAGTGCCAAAACCCAGATTCAGGCACTGGCATCTTCCTGCCCAGATCACCCGCAGTCATCATCTTAGACCTCCTGGCAATCACCTCACCCTGCTTTTCTCTCCACAGGGAAGAGATGCCAGCCTGATCTTATCTTGACTGACTTCCCCCCACCCCTCTAATTTAATCCTGATCACAATATTGCTTTCCTTGTTTCCTTTCACTGTAAAGATGCAGGGTCACCAACCTCACATCCAGCTGTATAGGCAGCCAGTCTGGTTAGAGACTGTTTGCCTGAGCCTCCCACTCCTATGAGCAGGGCATGCCCACGATCCATCCGTATGATGCGATGTACATGGATTAAGTGCTCCAAAGCATCATCAAAAAGAACCAGATTCATTTTAATATTAACTTCATTATATTCCTCCAAAATCTCCTGCAGAGAAAGGTGGACAGAAGGTTACTAGGAGACCAAGGAAACAATTAGTAACATTAATAAAATAACAAGCCATTTAGCAGCATTATTCCTTTCCCCTTCCTCAGGGAAAATAAACTGCTGGAAAACACTGCTGACTCTGTAGCTGATCCTCAGTTTTCATTACTGCAGATCCCAAATGGGTAACAGTGCACATAAAATTCTATGCGCACACAAAAAGAGACTAGATTTCCTAGAGTTTGAGGCAGGCTTCTGCCCATTCCTCAGGCCCAGAGACAGAATCAGGCCTGGTTCCAAGCTAATGCACGCTACCTGAAAGAGAGCTTTTGCTGCATCATAGTCCTGGATATCTTCATAAATACGAGGTTCTCCTTCATTCAGTGCCGTTCGAAAATCTCCAAAAAGAATAGGATCCCTCATGGCCTGCTCCAAGTCGTCTCTGAAAGTCTCTTCAATCAGTTTTTTTATATGACCTTGTACCTTCAAGTATATGAAATGAGCCAGGCCACAAAACAAAATAAATTATTCTGAATCCAGTAACACTCAGAAGGGTGATAATGCAGATTCTTACTCAAACACTGACTGATTTCAAGGGAATTTATGTCACTAGAAGATCCAAAGACCACAGCCTTCTCTTGTGTGCTATGTATGATCTAAAATGATCTACTAGGCAGTTCAAGAACCATTCAAGCCAATGGACCACAGAAGTTTAAGACAAAAAAGGATAAACCCATTAAAAAAATACCTTCTCATATACTGGTGTAAATATTATGTTAATAAACCTTCTTTCACAGCATTTATGGATGTCTCGCCGTCAAGACTTCTCACAATCTCGTAAGACTCGATGAATGTACAAATACAGAAAAGTTGCAATATAATTATTCTGAGTTGTGAAAATTGAGCTGGAACTGTATCTTTGTATGTTAGAGGAGAAAGTTTTAAGCAGAAAATTCTGAAGTCACCTCTTTTCATCTGAGTTTATATGGAAGTAAATTTTACCCAAATCCTCCCCTAATTTTCAAGGAATAAAACTGGTGTCATTCTCTCTTATATTTTAAGATGTAATTTGGAGTGTTTTCCAGTTCGCATAAAGTCAAAACTGAATGCATTAAGGACTCTGCTCTTACCCTTCTTTTTCCTACTTGGTTGTATAGTCACATTCTGATACAATCCTTCCTAAAAGAAAATACTGACTTGAAAATTAAGTGATTTCCTGAGTTTTCCCCTGCACTGCTCTCACAGTTTGTCACCTGTGCCACTGCTAACCAATCTTCCTGGACAGGCAAACCTAGTGACACTTTCCATTCCTTCAGCAGACCTGCTCACTTATCCTACCATAGTCACTTCATTTTAGAAAAGAAAACTGCATGGGCCATGTTTTAAATTAATGGAGCAACACAGCGGTTAGACAAGTCTGTAGTGTGACTGCAAGACCTGAGTACAACAGTTGGTAATGTTGCTGTCGCAAATTAGTTGCCATAGTAATAGTCAGTGACTACTAAAAATTGAAAGAAATTACTCACCAATGCTTTGTCTGCTTCATTAATCAGCCTGTCATGGAAAACCCTCAGGCACTCATTTCTCCAAACTCTCACCATCTGGGTCACTGTTGGAAACCTACATTAACATTGAAATATCAGGCTGCACCAAATGAGCTGACATGATTCCTAAGGCCATATGGTTAATTACACTGACCAAAGTCTGGATTGACTTTTTTCTTATTTTTTTGTTCTTTTTGGTTTTGTTCTTTTCATAAGGACAAATAATTGATTTGCTTGCATTTTTACCTCTTGATATCTTTTTTAAGAACGACTAACACATCAGTGTTTGTCATCAATAGTAGGACAGGATAGGATAGGATAGGATAGGATAGGATAGGGTAGGGTAGGGTAGGGTAGGGTAGGGTAGGGTAGGATATTTCCGTTGGAAGGGACCTACAGCGATCATCTAGTCCAACTGCCTGACCAATTCAGGGCTGACCAAGTTAAAGCATGTTATTAAGGGTATTGTCCAAATAAGTCTCAAACACTGACAGGCTTGGTGCATCAACCACCTCTCTAGGAAGCCTGTTCCAGTGTTTGACCACGCTGTAGGTAAAGAAATGCTTCCTACTGTCCAGTCTAAACCTCTCCTGGCACAGCTTTGAACCATTCCCACACATCTTGTCACTGGGTACCAGGGAGAGTTACCTTCTCTTCACCCAGATTCAACCAACATAAATAAGTATAGGATCACTGAAGGCGATTTTTCTATTCTTACCTCTCTGGAGTTGTAAGAATAAGTCCATTATAGACCCTGGAAAGATCCCGCAGGTTAAAAATGTAATGGAATTTGGAAGGAGTAGCAGGTAGGTCACGAATAATCATTTTATAAAGCTCCAAAGTACACACAGTAATCTTGTCGGAGATGGCTGATATAGACTCATTAAATATCTGAAAACATGGAAAGAAGAGGTATTTTCATGAGACTGCCCAGAGAGAACGCAGTGCTGTTAAACATATTCCACTTCCCAGCTTTTAACCCTGCCTGGCATATTTTACTAACTGAGAGCAAACATTTTCAGAAATTCATATTCCTGTGTATATGAATATTCTGCAGTTAAATGTTTTGGGCAGGGCCCATCTTCACTTGCAAGCTTGCACAGTGCTGAAGATATTGAACTCCATGACTGGGATTTCTACAGCACTTTCATAGCAAAAAAATAAACTGTTCTTTTCTTATATAATGTTGCCGTTTCCTTACTAGTAATGCAGTCTACTGTATTATATTAAATTTTTCACTGTCATTCAGGAAAGAGATTGATGACCTTTGTGTATTTGGTTACAGGAACTGTAACCAAATGGTTCACATGTTTCAATCTATGAAAAGCACCAGTTTTATAAATTGTGTCCTGACTTGAAAGTTTACATATTACTCAAGAATTTATCAAAACAATGTAAGTTCATCTCCTGAGAAAGAGAAGAGGAAAGGAAAGGTTTCCATGAGGTTCTAAACAAGAAAAAAAAAAAAACTGGTAACAGAAGATTTCAGGTCTTGTGATAACACAGAAATAAATGTCTATTTAAAAATAATAAAGCTGTTGAGCAATGCTTTAAAAACAGTGAAATTACCGCAGTGTGGCCTTTCAGGATGGAGGCATAGATCAAATTCAGTGACTGCTCAGAAGGAAAAGGTATGTTAAAAACACTGAAGAGTGAGATGAATCGAGGGTCAACTTCATTCCGACCTCCTCCAGCTTTCCCCATGGCAGCAATAAAATCCAGGTCTCGAAGAAGTTTACAGTTCATCTCCTTACCACGGTCATACAAGAAACCTTTTTCTAGCAGCAGCTTCAACAAGGCAATGGGTTGCTGTGTGCCATACTCGTCAACCTTTGTAATACAAAAGAATCAAGATCCTTAGAGCACAGTAGATCAGCAGGCCACCTCCTGCTACAAATGTGGAAATATTATCCTCCGCACTGAGGAGAACGTTACAAGGACTAAGTGTCACTTTGTAAAGCTCTAGCCCTGATTGTGAACATTCATTCCAATGTCTCCTATGGGAAAACGCCTCTCCTCTAAGATAAACTAAATGCACACATACTGTTTGTCCTATTTGTAAAGAGAAAGGGACGGTTTCTATAGTACATGACCTGCAGCCAATATCAGGACACAGAAACATGATTTAAATGACATAAACAGATGATCCAACATAATCTCACTTCTATATAGGACAAATACTGAAATATTGTAACAGACAGAAACATTCTCTCCTGCACACAAGTCCAACTCTTCTAAAGATCCTAAGCTGAAATCCAGTTATGGACTTACCATAAATCTCCTTGACTTGTGATTCATTGGATGTGTGTATGAAGGGACCACATCAATGCCACCCCAAATGTTTCTACACTACCTTGTAAACTATTGGTAGCTTACCCTTGGCATATTCATATCATCCATGAAAACAATGAGACGTTTTCCCATAGGAGGGCCGTAAGTATCTTTAGTTCGTTTCTCTACATTTGTCTCTAGGTTTCTCTGAACGTCCATTGATGTTGTACAAGAAGAGAAGTTAATTACCAGCAGCAGCTGCAAAGCGGAGGAAATGGATAAGAATGGATTTTTACCTATTCTTTTTTTAACTAGAGCATTCAAAAATATTCTTTACGTTAAATTATCAGACATACAGGAAACATTCTCTGGTCCATTTATTCACTTGAATTACAGATGACAAAGAAAATTAATCCCATTCTTAGCACTTCGATAACATGTATCTACTTTATAAAATTGCATCTGTACACGGTAGAACAGAACAAAATGTCTTTGATCCTGAAGGATTCTCAAATCATTCACACACTTTGGGTCTGAGCTTGCAGTTACGTTACCAAAGTCAACATTGCTACCCACAAACTCAGGCTTCACAATGCAAATTTAACACAGGGACAAAGAACGAAAATGCAGCTTTACAAACAAGGCAAATGCCTCATACATACATTAAGGTCTTTGTTCAGATTGTTTAGGAAGTTTTGTGTAGTTGCTGTTTTAGATGTGCCCGATTCACCTACAAGAACAACTGGGCGTTTTATTTTTACCATCTGTTCTAGTAACCAAGTAGTACGTGTTGTATCCACTGTAGGCACTGAAAAAGATCATGAATATAATAGTAGGTTAAATTAAAATGCAGTACAGCTGAGGGATTTATATTTATAGAACAGTGCTGGATCAGACTCTCAAGGTATTAACATGCAGTTGTACAAAGACATAATCTGAAATATCAGCTCACTAACAATGTTGAAAGAAAATTTAATTGCTCAACTATCTCTTTTCAGCTTTTATCATCGGGATCTTTTCTCCTATAGATATATTAAAAAAGAAATTAACTTCTATATAGGAGGGTCATGGACTGGTTAAGCTCCATTTAATCCCTATTTCAAGGATATAATCAGGATTTATTTGGACCATAAGCATTTTCCCGTAACTCTACAGAGATTAATTTTGTTCTATGTGAATAGTCTGCCATTAGAAGCAACTCTAGAGATCATATAATTATCCCCTATGTCAGTGAATTTAACCTGTGCTTGCTGAAGTGTTACTATAAAGTAATCTGCATTTATTTGTCCTTAACTATGAAAAGAACCTGTCACCATTATACAGTGCTTAAAGTAACAATCAATAACAGCCTTAAGAATGTAATTTTTACCTACTGAGTACTTGAACCATGGAGCTGACATTTTTCCTAGAGTTTCTGGTAGAGCAGACTGTGACACTTCTGCTATTCTGCCTGGTAAAAGGCATTGTTAGCCTGATAAGCCTTATTAACTGAAACAAGCTTTTCATCCTTTCCTCATTTCTTTATTACCCAGTGCCGTAAATATCAACTTTATTTCTGCTAAGCTACTATGACAAAAACAGAAGAAATTGCTTTGTGCCATCACGAGAAACTGAATGTGAGTAGATGACTCTCAGTACAGAAAGACAATGTCTCGTGTTAACTGCCATGCACTCAGTGGTGGCACATTGTAAATTAAAGGCATATCTTCACTGTATTTTATCTTACACTCACCTAGAATGTCAAGAAATTTCACTTGAGGCTTATGAATATATTCAGGAACAAGTTTCATCCAAGGTACCCACTTTTTCTGACATCCATCAAAATGAAAGTCGTACAAAGTTGGCAGCTGACCTGCAAACCATTAAGCAACTAGAGGTTTTCTAGGACACTGAAATATTTCATAAGAAAATAATCTGATTGAGATGAAAGCGAAAGGTAAGATTCTGGACCAAGCTGGGCAATGTTGCATTCTGTTTACTTGTCATTTAACCCAGTAAGACATCAACCAAAATTCTCCTAGTCCAGCACTTGGATCATACTATCACTTTTTAAGTACCATCCACTGGCTTTCCTTTCACATTTGATTTTCCCGTTCACTGTTTGCCTCTTCATCTTGACACAGAAAAGTACTGTTCTGTGAGGACAGACCAGTCATCTAGCATCAGCATCTCTACATGGTTTTTCAATGATAGTCCTTCAGAGAGCATATTTTGCAGACAGGATAGCTAGCTGGAAGCTAGCTAGAAGGTGTTCTGCCTTCACGGAAACTAACACTTTTCTAATATAATCAACGGGATTCAGACTAAATCACGACAAGATCCTACCTGGCAGCTCCCCTGGCTTAGCCAGGATGCTATCATCATGAACGGTAGACATGCAGGAAATACGTTTAACATTTTCATCAAATTTGATTCTCCCAGCATCAAGAAGAGCAGCACCTAAGGAGGAATACAAAGCTTCCAAGAAAAAACACTCCAGAACATCAGGATCATCAGGCTGTAGCACAAGTAGAGCTTCCAGCATCACAGTCAACTGCACCACCTGTTGTAAAACAAGACAAAATGTAAATAATACGGTTTCAGTTGTTTCAGTGTTTGCTGATCTTTTGTCCTTACAGGTGTATCTATTGATATGAGTATTAATGACAGTAGAAGAGTATTGTTAGGAACTGATTCTTTCTGTTATCTCTTTCTGCTCATCACTAGCAAACTGACATTTCAGCATGGACTCCTGTGCTTTCTTTGGAGTGGTTTTTACTCACTCCACTGCTTCTTTTTAGATAAACTTTTTCAACCATTACTCTCTATTCCTTACCATATTTAAATCTGTTTGAGGAACAATGGTCTTCAGCCTTTCTCCATGTCTGCCATCCGCAATTCCCTCTACAATCATATCAATAAGGTAGGGCACATATTTTTGAAAGAGACGATTCAATTCAATTCTCTCTTGCTGAGGAACGAAAAGGACAATAATTCAGCACACAGAAACCTGGAAAGCCAGTTTTTGACGGCACAGCTTCCCATCCATATATGGCTGACCAAGTACAATTGTTCTTGCAGGAATCACTTCTACCAGAGACAGGGTACAGTTACATGAAGAAATGTGCCACTGTTGTATGGACTGGGTTTTCAGCAGGCAAAGATCTGCATTCATCAGGTGCTAGCAACCAAGTTGTCTTACTTCAGCTCCCTGTGAACTTGAGTTTTTAATCTAAGTGTAAGAAACAAGGACCTAAGCAATCTCACTGTTAACTCTTTGGAGATCAGGTAAACTGATTTCTTGGTTCTTCGCTTCTCAGAAATAACCAGAAGTTAGAAAAGCTAGGAACTCTCTTTAGCCCTCTGCTGCAGGCCTAGTGATAAGACTTGTTGTCATAAAATCAGACTGCCTTTACAAAGTTGCTTTTTTACAGCTGTCTACAGTTCAGTATTTAATACAGATACTCTCTGAACAAGTGCAGAAATTCCCACCTCATTTCCTCTTTCTTGGATCCACTTCTGCCAGTAGGGTTTATATTTCAGATTTTTAGGATCTACAAAGACCATTCCACAGCGGGATACCGTGGCAGGAGATGCATACTGTAAGTCACCAACCTATAAAATAATCATACAAGATAATCATACACTTAAACAAAGAACAGCCACACTAGCTGCCTTTCAGACTTTGCAGAGCCATTGGGCTCTGCAATGAAGGGTATGTAACCCTTCTTGTGCATTAAATGGTACAGTCATTACTTACCTCAAACAACAAAGCACAGTGCGACTGAAGTCTAATGCGCTCCCCGTTTGCCAGGGTCAATAACTTGTTGTCATCCATGACAGAATTCATGTTTTCAACCCACAGAGCATCCACATCTCCATCAAACAGAATGTACCTGTGGATACAGGAGCCAAGGAGCACTGACTAACCTCGGATTTTAACAACCTGTTTCAGAATTCAGATGTGCCATCAATGGTGTCAATGTCAGTCCAGGTGTTTTGAAGCCTGCCATTCATTTTTGATGATTACATAGTTTCCATCCATCTCACTGAGGCTGGAAACTCACAAAGACAGAATAACCCCTAGATGCTTTCTATTTATTCAGCTTTTTGCTTTTTTTTTTTAATAGTACAGTATCAAACATTTAATATAAAATAAAATAAAATATTGATGTAAAACTCAGTATCTAAAAATGATGACAATGATTTCTAGCTGTCTACCTTCGCTCTTTCTTGTCAGTAGGCCTGTTGATATCCCGAAAAATGTTTGACAGGACTCCATCTGTCCAGTCTCGTGTGGTAGGATCAAGGATCCCATACAGTTCAATCACACTCATAGCTTTAGGGTTCAATGTGTAAAGCTTTGTCAATAATCCCAGCCTAGAGATACAGCACAAAAAGCTATATTAAAATGACACAATACCATCTCATGTTAACCCAAACAAATATTACGATTAGCTGTTGATCTTGTCATGACTACACAGGGCTGAATAACGCAGTCTAGGCTGAATAATGCAGTCTATGCCATCTTACAACAAGGTCTCCATGTATCAAATTCAATACTCACTTGTTTTGGGCCTGGCATAAAGCATTAATGACAACTGACTTCCCACCTCCAGTAGGTCCAACTACCATTGTAGTGTGACGAGTTAACATTGTCTCATACATCTGAACTACTTTATCCACCTGAAAAATAAATATTGATTCAATAGACTGCTGTCCATAACTCTCCTATGGACAAGACTGGTCTGTATCAGTTAAGCTTTCCTCAAGCCACTCTGGAGTGCAGCAATGCATATCCAGCCTAATGTTTACAACAAAACCACAAGCAATTAACATTTTTAATACCTGGTCCGGTAAAACAACATAACCCCCTTCTTCCAGCACTTGTTCTACGGCATCATTAAAATTAGGATAGCGGACTCGGGGGCAATCCAGGCCAGGAAACAGGTCAGAGATTAGGCCAAGGAAGAGAGGTACATCTTCAAAGACAAATTTAGGAAGATTCATATCTCGTAGAGCTCTCATCAATACAACTTCCTGGAGAAAACATAGCAGAATACATCTTTACCAAATAGCTAACCAATTATCTAATATATAGCAACTGCAAACATCTCAAAAACTATTGCCTGATTACTTCAGTACAGGTTTGAGAATGTTTCCTTGGCACCAGTTACTAGTGGAAAGAAAGGTTATTTTATATTAAGCAGACCAAGAACTAAGAATAACACACAGCCTTTTTCTACCATATTAACCAAATGCCAAATGGCTGGAGTGGCCCACACCACAGCTTCTCTGATTTTATGTTAAAATAACAAACTGTTTTATGAACATACCCAAGTTCTCTAGTCCCCTTGAGAGCATCATTTAGACCTCAACTTCCTGACAACCTGCAATGTGCATCTGTATATAACTTTATAGAAGGGTTTCCTTCAGCTGCCTCCAAGTTTTTAAGAAGAAATTTGAATAAGAATTTCCCAGGCAACTGGGTATCACAACCGTACATATAGAAATAAAATATATGTGTAAAAGAAAGCCATAAAAAGCAATGCAGTATTGAATTTTTTTCATTTATAAGTATACTGTACTACTTGAGCTACACAATTAACAACTGCATGACTGGAGCACTCTGTTCAAAAATCAGCTTTTGCTATTCATCCAGAGACATACATCTGGCTATTTGCATCCTGAACTTAACAAGAAGTAAAATACCTCATCTTCTATAGATTTCCCTACTTTGACTTGAGGTCTGATGGGAACTTGCTGGCAGAGGGCATGAAGAACCTCAGTAAGAACAAAGTGAAATAATAAGACAAATAACACCGGTGCTCCTATCTCCAACGCAGACAAACTACGCAGTGTAGTAAACTACTACATGTGCAAACACATCCTCTTCCTAATGAAAAAGATGATCTGCCCAGTGTAACTAAGCAGCAAATCTACCTCACTGAGGTCTGCTGATCCTCTTTTCAGTTCTCCAGCCATTACCAACACTGATTTAAGGGCTCGCAGTCCAAAATCATAGTGATGTTGCTTAGAAAGTTGCTCCTTTGCCAGCTTGTATAGCACCGTCATCTTTTTGGCAAGCATCTGTTTGAGATTTAAGTCAGAGAATCACAAATGTGTAAGTTGCAACCAAATGCTATGCATACATGGGTGTGTACATAGGTATGGGTAGCAATAAAATTTTCTTACCTTTGCCATCAGGAACCCTTCAGAAAAGAGCATGATCTCACAGATTTGCTGAAGATCTGGTACAATAACAACCACAGGCCTGAACAAAGCTTTTACAGACTCAGGGAGTTCAGTCCGGCCAGCATAACCAGGATTCATCGTAATAAAAATGCCCATTCGGCTGTCAAGGGTAATTTCTTGTCCTTCAAACTAAAGGCATAAGAAAACGTTAGAACAATGTGTATTTGGAATTGAAACAAATAGTACTATTTGCTCAAAGAGAAAACCAGCAATACTGGGGCAGTCATTTAGGACAACATGTTAAAATATTTAGCTTTAGGTAGTCATCCAGACACATTCATCCCACTGTTTGTATCTTGCATATAAACATCAAGACATTTCACACTTCACAATCAAGTTTTCTGTTTGAGGGTTTTTAATTTCAATAAACATGAGTAAATAAAGCCTCACAATCCACATCAAGTTAAGTTACTCCTCTCCCTAATTACTACTATACTATTATTCCATTTACTTACTATTATCCTATTTAGCTTACTTTTATCCCACTTCACAATGGAAGAACTTAGAAAAGGATTAGGAAATCAGCAAGGATTTAACATCTCTGAAACTGAGAGTAGATACTCAGGAGTTTGAAACGTTCAGCACAAATCAATTACAAAAGAAGCATCTAATGATGGGGTCCAACTCTGAATCTTGGCCTCAAAACCAAGATCAGCCTTCACAACTACTCTTCTTTTTTAATGTTTACCTGAAATGTTTTCAGCTGATTCATTAAAGCATTTCGAATAGTCTGAATCTGAGAAGAAATGACTGAAAGCACAGAAGCATCGATACGATTGAATTCATCAAAGCATCCCCATGCTCCACACTGGGCGAGACCAGAGAAAATTTTACCAACTGCCTAGAAAGAACAACAAGAAAAACATCAGCAATGAATATACAAAACACTCAGCATCAGCAAATTTTGGAGTATGCTAAAACTCTTAATGACTGGGTAAAAACTCTGGATTTTTTCCATATGCAGGAGCTAGCAATCTGTCATAACGTCTTGAAATAATTACTTGCCAAGGGCAGATTGCCTATGAGGAGCTTAAACACATATCACCTAGTCATTGCTCTCCTGCTTGAAAGCACCTGAAATTTCTTCAAGAATTTATTCAAAATAGACATTTTTTGCTATTTTTCATTATCAATCAGCATGGTGTCTCTAAGGGAGGTGCATATGCAGAAGTTCAAAATATGTCCTTATCCTGAGCACTGGAAAAGAGCAGTAACTGGCACTTTATTCGGGAACAGATCTTTAACTCTTACTTTGAAATCCATGCCTTCTCCGCAGTTTGTCACTACACACAGCAAGCCCAGTGCTTTGGCCAGATCCTTGGTTGTTTCCGTTTTCCCTGTACCTGCTGGCCCTGCTGGTGCTCCTCCCAAGAACATTGATAAAGCCTTTGGAGACAGATCAAAAAGCAAAGCAAAGCTTGGGTTACATTTATATTAAGTTGGTAGCAAAATCATAAATGAATCCTTGGGTACAAAAAGCCTTAAATTTTATCTGTGAATGCACTCTGTATTATCTTTGATGCAATCAGGTTAGAAAGACATCACAACTCTTTTCAAACATATTAGCCTTCGCATTGGCATCTAGGAGATAACAGAAAGTGGTAATAAAACAATTATGTGATTGCCTAGAAGTACATTTTAAAAGGGTTTGTTAGTAAAAATCTCCTTGAACATATACCTGTGTTAGCGTGAGATAAATACGATCTGTAAGCGGGGTGATCACAAGACGTCCGTTCAAACCCATATACTCATAACCATATGAAAACGTGCCTGTGCATTGCCGCACGTTCAGCTCATCTGGCTCTCGGTCCCAGTAAAAACGCAGCTGGCTTTCCCATTCAAATTCCTGAGCCTGCAGAATGCTGCACAAGAGACACTCGCTCACATGAGGTAAAAGAATGCAATTACAATTGACGCATTTGGTATTCTCCCAGTAGGTTGGGGGGTGGGGTTTACCTGTCTCTTACGAATGTATCAACAATGTCTCTGGCATGGACATCAATAATGAGAACAGTGTTGTATTTTTTCCTGTCATTTTTGCTCAAAGGCATTGTAATGCGGGTAACCAGGTCATCAATTTGCTTGTGCATTTTTTTAGCATAAAATTTCATTGCCTGTTTTTCTCCCTTCTTCACTTTCCGAAAGACATCCTCTACCTCCCAAGTCCACCACACCTGGTTAGCAGCCAGCACCATCATGCCTTGGTAGAGTAACATCCAGTCGACTCTGTGGGAAATACATACAGTGAGGGAGTCTCAGCAGCTGTTTATTCTAAGTAACTGATCAGGACATTAAAAAAAAAAAAAAAAAGATGTTCCTCCTGTTTCTGCAGCAACTACAACATAAGCCAAACTTTACAGATATGTAAGGAATTTTATGAAGGTATGCTCTAGTATTTCAAAAGCCTAGGAAATACTCTGATAGAAAAGCTGCCTATTCCATGTGTAAAGGATGCCAAGTGGAATTCATAGTGAGCAAAACATACTGTGCACACAACAATAAAAATAAAAACTCAAGACTGAGGAAATTACATGCGATAGACAACACAGTTTTTTCTGGTCAGTTAAAACACTGCATATGCATGTACTCATATCCCTCCACATACAGAAATACAGGCTAAATTGTGTAAAAATTAAAAAATTATTTCTTTATTTTCTATATCACTACAGGCTCATAATACCATATCAGGTATTTGTGTTATCTCTGATACTGATTGTTTCACCTGCTTCTGTCTTCGCAGTATCGAAAAATAGCTTCCTTAGTAAGGAGTCTGTTCGTTCGTCTCATTTCTGCTAGCACTGCTGTCATCCAGTTCTCCACTCTGCCTGTTGCAGCTACAGCCTGCCGGAACTCCATCACCTCCCCCTCGGCTGATATCATGGCTGTTGCAATTTTCTCATCTCTATCACCATCCTGAAACCTCAGGGAGGCTATGTTATCATACATCTGAAAGGCATCAACACAGACACAGTGGCATTTTAGAAACAAAGCTTCAAAGACTTAAGTGTATCTCACTCCCATTTAATCTTGAAAGAAGATTTCCAAGCATTCTAAAGAGAAATGGATGTGACTATAAGTAACCAAATATAAATGCTGATAGCTCAGCAGCCCAACTGCAGAGTAAACAAGCACATGATCTGGCCCAGAGTACATTGATTTTTTTTCTAGAAAATAAAGATCTATCAGGAGCTACAGGAAGGTTCTGTAATGATTGACCATTCTGGTGTACCTTGAATGTTCCTCCACAAACGTTCCTCTACTGTAAGCTACTGGCCAGTATGAGAGCCAGGAGAGACTATCGTTCAGATTTGATTTGGTTATTCAGAAGCTTCTTCAAGATGCTGTCAGGATGCTCTTTGTATGCAATAAATATTAGTGCACCCTTATCAGCATGTACAGTATAGTCTGTTAAACTTTTTAAAGCACCTGAAAGCACAAGGCACTGTGGGAAGCCAGACATTGTACCTTTATCATGTGTTCCTGGACACAAAGTGGGTCACTGCTGCCAAGGATACTAAGCAACTCCTCATCAGATATAAAGAAAAATCTTGGGAAAGCATTTCGTTTGGAGTCCAAATAATCATTCAAGCTTTTCTGACATTTCTCCAGCACATCATTTATATGATGAAGGTCGGATAGACGATTTGGGGCTTCACAGGATTTTTTTATTGTTGGGTCTTTTACAGTTTCATCCATTATCTATACAGGGAGAAAAGAAATTTTAGAAATACTGAACAGCAACAGACTATACCAAATTATATTTAACTCGTGACAAAGCACACAAGCAGCACAAGCAGTATAGGTTCTTACAGAAGTGAATTAGAGTTTCAAATATGGTTTCCTATTGCTGCAGTGCCGTATGAAAACATGAAGACAGTATGCCTTCAAAGCTGAGAGCATGGAGATACTACTGTAAAAGCAAGTGTAAGTAAGACAATCCTGTATCCCAACTTACGGAAGCATAAGCATACACCTGACTTTGCTCCTGTATACAGCAGTACTTCACACGAAGGACAAACACAGCATTTCAGAATCACAGTACTATCTCAATTTTGCCGATGGGAAAATGAAAAGTAAGCCATATTTATCTTGGGAGTATGTCTTCAGTGTGGGAACAGTGGCATTATACCCATAAAGCCTTTTTAGCTTGTATGTAGGTCCTCAACTCATAGAAACACATCTAAGCTTCTTATTATCATGGTAAAGATAAAAAGATGTATCTAATGAAAGGAAAAGGGGATTCTGCCTGTCCAGTACTGCCAGCCAAGGATCACACCTCTGCCCAGCTTAGCTAAATCAGGAGAAGTCTTCTGTGTGTGACAGATGTGAAGTGAAACACCAGACAGAGTTCCTGGGTTCCCCAATCTCATATTCAATTCATTGTAACACACCATGCTCAATGTTACAAACGACACAGAAGACTACAGACAACTATGAAACTGGAAGTAAAATGCACTAAATAATTAAGCTGGTCAGAAGTCGTCAGTTACTTACCTTTTTAAACATACTGTCTACGCTGTCAAATATTTTCGCTTCCTCTGGAAGCTGTGATCTGATATCTCCACCAATGAAGATGCTCTCCAGGTACATCCATTTTCTCTGGACCACCATCCAGATCTAAGGCACAAATGTTACCATCAAAGAAAAAAAATAGAAAACCCCGATTATAAATAATAAACATCAATTATTTAGTCCAGCACTTTCCTCCTTACCTCAATTACTTCACCAATCAATGACAGAGTTTTTTCCCAGTGGTGAACAGTTGAAAGGAAAGGACCCACAAATCGACTGCTCAAAACACTCTGAAGATTGACGTTGTTGTCATCAAGAATCTCTAAAATTTCATCTACAGATCCCAGAATAAAGCCTCGCTTCTCAGTGCCTTTGAAGTACATTTGTACAGCAAATTTCAGGTGTTCCCATGTTTCTGCTATTTCCTTCACACCCTGGATGTGAGCATAAAAGGGTGTACATTTTAGTCTTCAAAAACTAGAGAACTATAATCTTAGCATAAAAATGAAATCAATTAATTCAGCAAAATTTCTGCACAGGTTTTCTAACTCTGGTTTATAAAGAAGAAACTATTTCAAAATATCATGATGGAAACAGAATGGATCTGACTTCAGATCCTTTTTCATAGACCAAACTTGCTTATTGCAATAACAGAAATCCAATATACTGTTGCCAAAGCTAAGATAGCTAGGATTCTGTGCCACGTGGTCATTTATTAACAGAGCTATTCATCTTAGTTGCCATTAGTTACATCATGGCAGCTCCCTGAAGACGGCCAAACTTGCTGTCACGCCAATACGAAAATCTCAAATAAAACATAGACTGTTGTCATCTATGTCTTTTTAGTTTTATTACGACTTTCTACATTACCTTCTCAATGCTAAGTTCCTTAACAGCAGTTCCGACTATTTCACTGATAACAGCTGAGTGTCTGTGAAGTTCCATAGCGAACATATTCTCCAAAGTGAACGTTTCTGGTGTCATTTCAAAACTTGTTCCTGTTCTCTCCATAAGATCTTGCCAATGCCTGTTTTAAATTGACATATCAATAATTGTACCAACAACGATGATACAGTAAAAATGAAAACAACCATAATTTAATGTATAATAACGAATCCATGTTTAGCACTCTACTGTTTAAACAAGAACTAGTATTTTGAACATATAAATTATCCTAGTCATCTTAGTCACCTTGAATGCTATTACACAAGTTCATTAAGCAAAAAGAGAAGTTTCAAGCTGCAGGACATGGCGTGACACCAGAAACTGAAATTAAAAATTCTAACAAAACAAATAAAATCTTCCTATATATAGAAGATGGATTTAAATAAATCAAAGCAAACCTTTCTCTCAAAGCTTCATTCTTCAAATCAAGCAACAAAGGAATGGAGTCTCGAAATGCCTTCATTTTTGTTTCCAAGTGAAAGGCTACTGGCATACTGCGGACTTGTTTGGGCAGCTTTCGAAGGGCTTTAAGAAATCCTTCAATTCCTTCCTGAAGAAACTGGACATTGAGGTTTATCCAGAGTGTCTGAGACCATTCCTTTTTAGCTGCCTGGGAACAAGATCATCAAGAGGAAAAAAAATCACGTTTCCTTTTAGTTCTGACCCGAAAAATATTAAAAATACCCTTTCCACTACAGTAGGATCCAGAGACCATAGTAAGGATGCAGATGTAATTGTATTAACATTTTAGAAACAGAGGAAGCGACACATTCATGTCGAAGATAGATTCACAGCCAATCACAACCAGTTGTATAAGAAACAATCAAAAGGAAATATGGAGAACAGGAAAAGTATCTTTAAGAGTGTACTTACAGGGCATCTTAATTTTGGAAAAATAAAATTTGTTAAAAAATCATTAAGATCAATTAAAGCCTGAGATACACATTGTGACCTCTACACATACTACATCCAAAAGTATCCACTGAAATGATCGGGAGACTTGTGCAGTAAAATGTCACCCAATAATTCTTAGGGGTGAGGGAGGTCTGTTCCTATCTGATAAGAGTATGTGGTCTACTATGGAGACACTGTTAGCCCTGTACTAACATCATTAAACTCATTTCATGGTGATAGTCAATTACAGGTCACAAATTATTTCATGAAAAGGCTTAGAACAGAGTTGATAGGAACTAGAGGACAATGCAGCCTCTTCTCCTCTCCCCCACCTTTTCTGTATGTGTGTGCATGAATACGTGTGTGTCTGTGTATCCAGAGTGTACTACTTACTCTTTGTAATTCATAAATTTCATAGATCTGCTTTAGACCTTTCAGATCATTCTGTGCTTTCATTAAATCCGGGTACACTGTAACTGGCAAGTCAAAAAGTTTCTCTACACTGCCCAGTTCTTGATGAATTTTTTCCAGTTTTTCCACTTCTTTTTCAAAAATGGCCATGAGTTCCAGTCCTGGGAAAGGAGAGGAATTTTTCTAGATAAATAATCACAGAGATCATGGGGAATAAATAAGACAGCTTTCACATAGAAATTATAGTACTAAAAATGTCACATTTGATCAGTTGATCAGTTTGCCTGTTAATAAGGAAAGCACAATTTTCTTGTTTTACATAAAATTTGAGGAGTTGTCCAAAGACTAATATTTTTAGACTTTACACACATTAGTCCATTTACCTTTATCAAGATTTTCCCCAACAGCACCAGGCCCCTCAGTCATGAATTTATGGAAGAAATCTTCTATCTCTTGCCTGTAGTCCTCAATTTGTTGCTGTGTAATCTAAAGAGAACAGCATTTAAATTGTTTTCCTTTCCATTTCTGATCTTTTTCAATATTAACTACAAATAATACCTTTGTGAATGTTCTTTTTATGCCTCCAAGGTTGTGATCAACTTCGGATGCTTCAAAGAAGAGAGTTTCCCACTTTTCCCTAATCTTCTCGGCCATCTCTTGTTCTTCTTTTGCTACCTAAAACAAAACAAGTAACATCTCTCACAAGAAATGATTAGTCATAAGAAAGTGAGGAGTGCGTGCTCACATTATAAATTTGCAAAACACAAAACAAGCATTGAAGTGATCTGAATCAGATTCACAAACACATTTGCAAACACATCCAATATGTCCATTTTAAAGTGGAGATACTGTTTTGAGAAGGGGGTTTGGACTAAACAATCTCCAGACACCCCTTCTAACCTCAGCAATACTGTGATTCTGTAAAATGTCTTAAAAGGAACACATTTATTCATTCATATGTGAGGTATTTGTGCCTCTAGCTCAAATCTGAAATGTTTTGTGAGACAAAACATAACATGCACTTACTGGAATATTGTACATTGCAAGAGTGCGGTACCTCTCCCAGATGTCCAAATATTTCAGTTCCACCTTGAAGGACATGCCTTTGATCTCTGCAATTGTGCCAAGGACAATTCTCAGATCTTCCAGGGAATCTGGAGGTCTCTTAAGACTCTGTGATAAGCTCTATGAAAAGTAAAAATAATTTCCAGAAGCAACACTGACAAAGCAATTAGGCAGTATTATAATTACCAGTCAAATACAAAACACAAGTAAATAACATGCAGATTCATTTTCATTTTTAGTCTACGTGATAAAGATAACACACACGTACACACAAAAAAATATACAACAAAATTTAAACCCCAGTCCAGAAGGGATGTTTTTGCTACAACCAAATAGAAGTTGTAAGCAGCAGTTTAAAGGGAACTTCGGAATCACCAGTATGAAACTGTTGCCAGTACAGCACTGAGAAAGTCCTGCGTTTTCATGTTACTGTCTCCTATTTTCCAGCTACAGAGATGGACAGCTCAACTCTTTACACATGACATACCAGAATACACCAGATAGTTTCAAGCAATCTGGAGCGTGGTTCAGATCATCACCTACTAGTCTGTGCTAGCTACATTAGACAACAGGAACTCAAAACACCTACCTGAATTTCCTCTTGAAGACTGAAGAGTTCCTCTCTTGCAGACTCATTAAGCAACTTTCCAAGTGAAATCACCCAACCTCTAGCATTCTCCTGCACTGCGCAGACTAAAGGAGCCAGCTGAAGTCTGATACACTGCTCATCTTTAATCGATGGCTGTTGAGTCACCTCTTGAGCTACCTTCATATAGAACTGCAACTCTTCATCAAAGGTGATACAAGCAGGCTTTTCTGCAGCTAACCTCTCCATGACTATGCCTTTGTCTAACTTCCACAGCAGGTGGTACTTCTTCCATTGTTTCAAATATTTACTAAGAGAAGCCATGAGTTTGTGGACATTCTGAGTGATGAGAACAGCCTGTTCAATTATCAGAGGGTTCTGGGAGACATCACTGTAAAAGCTGAAAGTGATCACTTCATCTTCCTTGACATGCTGAGGAGGGCATTCAATACAAGTACCATGCATCCACCGTACAAAATGCTAGAGTTTTCAAGACAGGATTGAAAAAACAGTTACTTTGTAGAGAGTCATTTTAGTCAAATCATTCATAGAATCATAGAATCATAGAATCATTTATGTTGAAAAAGACCTTTAAGATCATCAAGTCCAACCATAAACCTAACACTGCCAAGCCCACCACTAAACCATGTCCTTAGTGCCACATCTACATGTCTTTTAAATACCCCCAGGGATGGCGACTCAACCACTTCCCTGGGCAGCCTGTTCCATTGCTTCATAACCCTTTCAGAGAAGAAAATCATCATTATTTAGGAGATTATATAGGAAGTGGTGTGAATGATTTTGCAAATCAATTGGTTTTTCTGACAGCAAGAAAAGAGATTACATTTTCCCATAAACTTGAGAGAAGAGTTAATTTCACCCTAACAAAACCTTTCCGTGCATCACTCGCTCTGCTTTTAAAATCTCCACTGAGCAACAACATAGCATGACACACAGAAACGGGTATTAGGTCAAACAGGCTGGATGCAGCACTGAAACAGAACAGCAAATCTGAGCATCGGAAGCACACTTAATCTAAATTTATTCATTTCAGGTGACATCTGGAATAATTTCTCCATCATCAAGGGTAGGAACACTGTCACAAGATTTGGCTTCTTTTCTGGAAAGCAATTCAATGTCAACATACTTATGCAGGGAAATTCTACTACATCTTTGCCAGCAAGCTTGATATTTCATCTGCTGTAAACCTGCTGTCCTAGATGTGTCCTGGATGCCCTTCTCCCAACATTTTCTGAACTGTTTTTCTGCTGCTTTTGAGGAGAGCTGTGATATAGAGGAAGCTACTCCCATTCGTTATTCCAAAAACTTATTCATACATCAGAGAGCAACATCTGCAGTGCAATCTGAAAAGTATTTCCTTCTGATGTATGTTGATTTATAGAATCAAAACATGTCCTCATGCTGGCAAAACCACTGAAAATAATTTTGCCTGAGTAAAAATTGCATGAAGCTTATGGCATTTTTTTTCCTTTGTCATCAGTTTGTAAAATGAGGACAGTCTGTAAAATTAGAACAATGTACTGGATATTTTGATTTCAAGATAAAGCAATATGAATCTTCCCTGTGACATTTATGCTTACCCAAACATAAAGCAAGATTAATTCACTATAATCACAAGCAAATGCTGGCAACAAGTAAATCTTTATCAAAAATCACCTTAGTGACCTCAACACAGTCTCGGATACATTGCAGAGTCATTTTGTCAATTTCACTGGCATTAGGTTGCAAGATTATCTCGGGAACAGAGAAAATAGCTTCTGTTTGGAACAGTGGCACATTTGCAAGAATAGCTGCATTGAAAGCCTGCAAATTCCTGGGAAAGAAAGAAACCATGTCAAACAGTAATAATCAGGTGCTGCCCCCCATGGAAATGCGCAACGGAGACCACAGTAATTGGTTATATGCTTAGATATGCAAGCAGATCTGTCTGAAGTCAGTTACCACCAATTTCAGCTGGAAACACTGATGTGTACAGGAGCAAAATTGTCCCACTAATACTGATTGAATGCAAAAGCTTGACTAGCTGAAAGAAGCTATTGGAAGGAATGAATGGGGATACCCTGGTGCAAAAGTACACTGAGACTATGGTCAACTCTATTGCAAGAGTCCAGATGAGAAAGCACAATGCAGTCAGCTGAGCATGGACCAGATTACAAAGACGTGGATCATGAGAAGAAGAGATGGCTGGGAAGCTTTTATAACCCTGTAAAGCTCTATTGTAATAATATCTTGTTTATAATATAAGCCTTTATAATATCTTGCTACAGGAACCTCCTTGGCCCCAGCTGCTGCAGAAGAGGTAAAAGTAAATTCCAGCAAATCTTTGTTCTTGTACTGGTGTCCTCTGCACTACAGGGATGGACCTGGCACACAGACACCAAGTTCTTAAAATCCTATTCTTTGGTAAAACAAAACCTTCATTTTAAAAATAAACCAGAGATATGCAATTACACACATTGCAGAAAATGTATCTTATTTCTCTCTTATGCCAACAACATGTCAATATCCATTTTCTCAGCATTTGGGTTTCTTCTGTGCCTTGTTACCAGTTCTCCATTCTTCACGGGAAAAAAACAATACAAATACAAATCTGTTTCAAACCGCAGACCACTGAGGTGTTCAAACAGAACGTCAGTATACATACTGATCAACAGGTCCAGAAAAAAATGAAAGACTGAAAAACCCAATAAAGAAAACACTTGACTTACTTCACAATTAACTGTGTCAACACCTGATAAATCCTATTTTCCCAGTGTGCATAATAGGAAGTTAATTTTGGAGATTTGCCACTGTTTGTATTGGCAACTCGTCCTTCCACTTTCATTAGCAATTGTGGAATTGCAGAATACTTTCTAACCATGTGTGTCACATCTTTTGCTCTTTCATACTTAAGATACTCAAAAAATTCTTTCACTTCTGCAAAAGATACAAAAAATTAGCATTATTAACTGCAAAAGACCTAACAGCCTTGCATACTGGAATAATTAGCTGGGCTTTATTTGTGAACATGAAATTGATCTTGTATACTGATAAAAAATATCTTCACTTATTAATGCTTAATTTATTAATATTTCAGCCCTCTGATGTTATGACGGATTCAATTATTTAATAGCAACCATTAGATGTGAAAGTAACCTTTTTAAGACTTACAAATCATTGAAAGAAATTTGATCCATTACCCGCTCACTCAAGTGACAGGGAGACCTGGGAGACAATCGCCTCACTGCAATTTCCACCTGAGGAAACCAGTTCAGTTCACTGGCCCGGAAGAGAGCTGACACTCCGTGCAGATTGCAGCTCTAGGGCTACACGACGACATACGAGAAGGATCAAGGGAAAGCCAGGGGTAAAGTGATCAAAAGGAAGGTGAACATAAGTCAAATGATCTATTCGTCTATTGACATGGTCAGGTTTAGGGTACCAAATCTCTGCTTGTGCTTCTTCTGTAACACCATGAAATACTACGGTAACTAGCTTTGATGACAATTAAAAGGGTTGATCATAGGAACTAAAAATGCAAAGCAGCAGACAGAAAAAATAAAACTTCGCAGAGTTTGGAAATGGAAATATAAAGACTTACTAGGAAGTTCATCACCATTTTTTGGAAGCGGAAACTTAAAAAGATTTGTTGATTCTATGAACAGAAGTGTGTTGCTTATGTCTTCAGAATTATTATGAACATGATTGACGAGTAATTCAAACTTCCTGATGGCTTGTGTACATCGGACAATAAAGTCACCAATACCTTGAAATAAATCACAATCGTTTGAGTTTTTTTATTTCACCAATGCATCAAAATTGCCACAACTAGATGTGTTTTATCTCTGCAGAAAGGTTAGATAATTTCTCACCTAATCCTTCATCTAGCTCCCTTATACCTGTTTTCCAAGAGTCTGTCTATTTCCACTTAGTGCTTTAAATATAAAAAAAACATGAGAAATACTCTCCTGGATCAGAATCTGTCTAACCTCATTTTCTGACTTTGACTGTGACAATAGGATGTACCATTTAGGGATACATTGCTGTCATATGACTTTAAAAACAGATTGCAGAATCAAAGATATTTTTTAACTGAAAATCAGTATCTAAGGCCATTTTAAAATAGTGTCTCCATTACCTAAGGAGTTCCACTTGAGTCTTCTGTGCCCTGATTTGAATACTCTCCAGAGTTCTTGAATATGGTCATCAAGGAGTTGGGTTTCTGCTTCATTCAGTGTTCCCATTAATTTGTGATAGCGATCCAGCATGTTTTTCAATCCATTTATATACCTAAGGAGTGTAAGAAACACAGCAACAACAAAACATAATTCCCTCGTTTTTTCTCAGTTTTGACAGGATGTTAATTTGTATGACATAGTCCTACAGGGTGAAGGATGCAGACAGCACCAGAGAAAAGCTTATGAGTACAATCTTACCCATATAAAGTCACTAAGAGCTGTCGTATTTCCAAAATTTGATGACTCGGGGCTCATTCTGGTTCAGAGTGAAATCACTTGAGTCACATTAAGTCTGTATGTGAACAGATACTCTGTTACAGCCTTACCTAAGATATTTGTTTTCCTGTAATGCCACATATCTTGCTATATCTGGGACTGGAAACCCTAGTTGTTCCATGTATTTTGTTTCAATGATAATCTCTTGGAGTACGGGAGAAAAATTCACCATGAAACGGACACTTTTCTTCGTGGTGAAGGGCTTCTCAGTCACAGAGCTCTACAACACAAGAAAGAGCAGCAGAAAGGAGAGGAAGGCCAAACTTACAATGCAACACAAAGGTTAGCTTTTGGAGACATTCAACAAGGCATTAGGTAAAAGTCAGAATGTGTGACATTCAGGGCTTGTGGAAATGCTTTTAAAATTCAACAGCAACCTCAGCATTCTAGTTTCAGAAATTATACGCAACTACCTCTTCCCTGAAAGCTGATTACAGGGAACAAACCAAATCAGCTCTGTTTACATAGGGCTGCAACCAGTTACAACAGAAATCCCAGTGGAAGTTCACAGTCAGACAAAAGTTTACTTAGAACAGGATTCTTCATGATCTCTGCTGGGAACCTACCTCTACTAACCTTCAGTCCCAAGTTTTGTTGTAATGTCTCAAAGGTGTTGCACCAAACCCCAAAAATTAACAGGAATTACAGCACAGAAGAACACACAGAGAAACAACATTCACCCATTTGCCACGTCATTCAGCGGCTTTGTCTTATACAGGACAAAAAACAATTCTGAGCTCAGAACTTTTACAATTTTCCTTTCAAAATCTGTGTTTAAAATATTATTCTTAGAAAAGTATCACTGACCATCAGATAGGTTTCAGTTCTTCCTTATAGAGAAGTCTGGTATACTACCTTCCTATATCTCACCTGTTCAAAAGTCTCTGAATTGACATGGGTTGCAGCCCCACCAGTGATGACAGTCAGCAGAGTATTTTTCAGTAACAGTGGGAGTATCTGTTCTGTCCCATCTCTCCACTGATGGTATTTTTGATCTTCATACTCTTTCATCCTCTTGGCCACTTGAAGATATATTTGTTTTACCTAGAAAGGAAAATTCTGTATAACTAATTTTAAAGACCATGAGAAATGTTCAACTAAGCTGCCTTAATACGCTGTCTTAATGTAGTTTCTAATTTTTATTAAATGAGAGGGTAAGTAACGACTTGTAATGAATGCAGGTGATGGAGAATTTAGGCTCTTGAATTCTGTCATTGATTCCATCACTGTCTCTCTGGGAAACAGTAGGAAGGTCCCAATCAGCTCTTCACATCTAACATGGCTTGCTATGTGCAAAGACATTCTTGGAACTTCACCTCACATAAGAGCACTTCCACACCTTTAGAAGAAGCGTATGAAGAAAGTATTTCTTCCTACATTAAATAGCAAAAGAACTAACATACTTCCCTTCCACGTTCACTAGCAAGTAACTCCTCTACTTCCTGGAATCGAATAATAGTCTGTTTGATCCGATAGAAAAGGGATCGGGACCAGTATATTGCTCCAGCCACTGGAGGATGATTCTTGTACAAAGGCGGATCCTTGAGGTTCTTAACAAATATTTGCTTAATATTTTCAACCTAGAAGAGAATGAAGTATTGCAAAGAATCATTTTTCCACTTGCTTGTCTGTGGTCAGTATCTAGCCTGGTACACAGCACAAGCTCTGAAGCTAATACCAGCAGCAGGATAAAAACAATTCTTTTTTTTTCCCATCATCTCATTTGTATTAATTGCATCACAGAGAATGTCTTCCTTTCTATATCCCATGGAACTGCTACTGTGGCAGTGTTTTCTGTAAGATGACATTTTATCATGAAACTCAATGTTCTTTGAAATATGAAGAAAAATGCTATGACATAAAAAGCTTTCCAACATACAGGCTTCAACCTGTCAGAAATTATTTCTGCCTTCAGAGTTGATCTCTGACACCTTTTGGTCATACCATGAACTTCTTGTCCCTCACAAGAAAGCTGTAGGGTATGAAAGATGTATTTTCTCAGGAAGGACTACTGTTGAACAGCTGTTCACAAGGTAAAGGAACAGCCACAAGCCTTGTTACATTCAGAGTACATGCAAACATCTTTCAGTTCCCATACAGGGCCACACATATCCAGATACGCACATCCATTTCAGCAAATTAACTGTATTATTTCTCCAATAGGCTCCAACAGAGCGAGAGCAATTATTATGCTCTCATGTTTATTCTGTTTATTTTATAAAACTTGTCAGTCTTTCAGATAGTAAAGGACACTATACAGGTGTTTAGACATATACACAGATTTATGAATTTCACTTGGTAAAGAGCTCCATGTACTACATAAGAAATCCTTAAATTAAATACCTCTTTACAGTATTGGTCCAAAATATCATTGAACTTCATCATCATCTGCTTATTAATGGTTTCATGAGAGCGGTTGTGTTTGAAGTTTAACAGCATGTCAAATGCAGCTTCTGCTGATCGAAGGGTCTTAAAAGATCCATCAATAAAGTTTTTGGTCTTTTCTTCAATAATCTAAACAAAGGAAGAAGGCAAAGAAATCCTGTCTCTTAGCAATTCATTTTGCAATACCAAGAAAGGAAGGCAAAATTAAAATACTTTTTTATAATAGTGGCAAGCATATTTTTATTATTTTTCATCTCATAAATTACTAACAAACTGACGGCTTTCCAGTAAGCTGCAGGAAATTAGTGTCAACTAATGTGTCTGCTGGGCAGGTATATAAATCACAAAATACATTGCAAGAATTTGTACTTTGTGGGTATTCTTAGCTGAAGGGGGAAGGACTGAGTGAATCCAGAAAAGGAAGTTTTACATATTAGTAGGACATGATTGAGACATGTCAGCACATGAGTACAGGGAGGCCATATGTAGCCTCCGTTCATCCTGTAGTGATTCTGCCAATGAACAAAAAGTGTGCTTCACCATTTTCAAGCTAAAGTGAAACTATAAACAAAACCAACTTAGAGTACTGACTTTAGAAATGCTCAAATTCCTCACATTTTCATTTACATACTTATTCATATATTCTTTCCTTTTGCAAATTTACATTTTCTTTAAATTAATATGTTGATATTTTAGAAGGAATTTGTATATAGGAAGTAATAGGGGGCATCACAGTATGTGGTACTTACTGAAACTTCTTCTTTAAATTCTTCCATAATTAATTTCCAGTCATGTGCACTTTCAATACTAAAAGGGTCAAAAGTCAGCTCTTCCATAGGACTAGTCAGTCCATTTACTGCTCTCACCAAATCGTCAATACGCTTTGGATCCCCTGTGACAGCTTTCAGTTCAGGACCAAACACATTGTAAAACTCTTCAATGATCTGTTAATTCAGAAGAACATACCGGAAAGTTGTATTTTTAATAGGTATTTTTCCTGACATTTAACACATCTTTCCGATATTATTTCCTTTAAAAAATAAAAACAGCTCAGAGAATGATCAATTTGTGCTGTGATTTACATTTCATATCTTTTTACACAAGACACTAAGTAGCTTTGTGGGGAAAAAAACCCCAAACACTCTACAGCCCCAACGCTTCAATGGTTAAAACAGATAATACTCAGTTATTACTCTTTTTTATTCCACTTTTTACATACACATTTTTACACAGTCTATAACACCTGATCATTCATGGACCACTAATATTGTAGTTACCCTGACGTAAATTAGCCTAAACATAGCATCTCCCCATCCATGTGTTATCCCGCAATTGATATACTGATTCATATATAGCCAAATTTTATTTTATAGTGTACTTAAATGGTTATTTTATCTAAAATTCTATCATTAAGTTAGCAACGCATAAAAACTGCAAATCTGTGAAACAGTTGTTACCAGTCTGTATGTTCGTAACAGCAATGTACAGAGCATTATCTTTCCTCAACCAGTACCTTGAGAAGAGTGATTTTGTCTCAAGTGTTAAGTTCAGCTTTGTTGCAATCAAATGCACTGCTCAGGTCTTAAACACAAAACCACTCACAAAACTGAAGGCTATTAACATTTCAACAACTACAATGCAAAAGAATCTCCTCTACAGAATAAGACACTGATCATACAATCCCTTTAATTATTGTCTATATTACTACCTGCAAAATATCATATAGATCTACCTGCAAAATATCATACAGATCTTGACACACTGAAGTCATATAATCTGTTTTTTCAAATAAACGTTTCCGGTCAAATTCCCAGTGTTGCTCTCTTCCTGACGCTTCAATTTGGGCACGAACAGCAAAATAACATTTCTTCCATTGCTCAAGAGTGCTTTTGGCTTCTGCTATTTTCTTTTTTGCAGCAGCTCTATCTTCTCTAATAATCAAATCAAAACAGTTAAGATACTATAGATAAAAAGACTATAGATAGAAAATCATATCTCAACTGGATTAATGTACCCTGGTTTAGCAGCTTGTAATTATAAAAGATCTAGGCAAAACATATAACTGTGAGGTCTTAATTTTCATTATGACTGATTTTGAAAGGAGATATTATTTCAGGACTGGTTTTGATTATATTTATGCCACCTTTTTACACTATAATTCTATTGGGTTTATTGATTTATGTCCTTTCGAGACAAAGGAGGACAAGCACCTATTTCTTCAGGGCTGATTCAGTAATTCATGAAAATTACAAAATAAATTGACTTTTAATTGACCTTCTAATACAACTTCAGATAGTGAAAAACACTGAAATCTACTTGATAAAAGTCTTATCTAGTGCATTTCCTGTGAAACAATCAAAGCTTTTAATAACTACAGCCTAGTTAAACAGGAATCCAGTACTTACTTAAACAGTGTGCGTAAATCCACAACTTTGTACACTCTTGTTGAAATTTCCCATGCAATTCGTTCCATGAGGGGTACCATCCGTTCATCCTTGTTGTAATGCCGTGAGATAATCCATACCATTCTCAGGGCATTCATCAGTGAAGGAATTGTATCCAAAACCACATTAAATCCAGTGCCATATATTAAGTTCTATTAAATGTATTATAAATATTGTGAATAAGATGTCATGAAAATATATGGATACATATTCTATAAACCAGTATTTGTTCTATAGATACCTGAGGTTAAGAAAGTCTGTGACATTATTAAATAAATAACCCAATCAAGGAGACACCCAGGTGCCTAAGTAACATACATGGTTAAGGATGAGCAAATCTGTATCAATTGCTTTTTAGGTCCTGTCTCATTAACATTCTCTTTTCTGTAAAAGATGTCCCAAGATTGGTTTTGGCTTAACTCTTTATTTGGATGTTTGGATGATCTTCAATAAAACTTAAAAACTGAGACATCAGCTGTAATCAGCGATAAAAGCTACTTCAAAAATGTAGTAGAGTTTTTATTTTCCCCAATTCAGCTATGCTAACAAATTCTCCCAAGGCTGTGATTTACAAACCAAGCTGTTCACAGCTCTGGGCTTCTGCTTTCAAATATTAGAACAACTTGTCACTCAATCAAAATAAGCAAGCTTTTTTTTATTAAATATAAAAAAGCTAGTGTGTATCTTTATTGCTGATAAAAAGTAAAAAATAAACAAGAGGTGATTATATCAACAGAGAAACCAAACTCAGGGAAGTACAGTTAAAACTTCACAAAGTTTTCTTAAGGATATATACCTTGAAGTGTCGTTCAAGAGTTGAAAGAAACTTAATATTATCTAGAGCTTCCACATGATGTTTTCTGAGGTCACTTAAGACTATCTGTAAATCTCCAATATGCTCAGATTCAGCTTCCTGTAATATTTCCAAGACTTTTTGCACTTCTGGAAGCTTTGTCTGTTCAGTAAGAGCACTTAAAGTATCACTTCTTTCACGCCAGAGGTCAACTTCTGCAAGTGGACTGTTACCCTGCAAGTAATGTGGAATAAAACGAAAAAATATAAACTATCATTACACAAGACTGAAAACCTATAACAAGGACTATATTTGTTCCTTCTTTTCAACACGCTGTACGCTGAGAAAAACCTGACATGATTCAGCCATGCAAAAAACCCAGACACAAGAAGATCCTTGAAATCAAGAAAGGTTTGCACACACTGAAGGGAACTGCTCATAAGGAGCATATCCCTAGACTGGAGCTGGAGAGTCCATATGCACAAGTAACTCTGTACACACTAATTCCCTCAGTATGTTCAATGACATTACTCATATGTGCGTTTGCAGAATCAGAACCTGACAATTGGCATTTTTTTTGAGAGATGACTTTTCAAGCAAAAGTATATTTGATGGCTATCTTTAGAAGAGTGCAGATAACAGAAGTGCCTTAGTTTTTCACAGTTACCCTGTGTGGGTAGGATCTGCAGTGAGTTACTTTATATTCTATTTATATTCTATTTCCCAGAGTCACACAGTTCCTCACTACTTTTGTTCTACTTTACATCAATTAGTAAACGGCTTTCCAACAATCAGACATGAAAATGGATTTAAAATGAGCACAAACCATTCAAAGAGATTCTTGTGAGGAAATTAAATAATGTTTCTGGGAATAAAAGAAGCTTGGTGTTATAGGCAACATTACCTGTGGAACCTTTTTCAGTTCCTCCTCTAGAGTTGTGGATATTAATTTCTGCCAGGCCACTGCATAACTTTCCAGAGCTTCAACCACTTCTGGAACTGTGGCAAGAGCAGTTGCTTCTCTATCTAGATTTATAGTTGGCATCTCCAGTTTAATATTGCCTATTGGAAGAAAAGACACATGGAATTAACGGTCCTGTTCCATCAGCATTAGTAAAGTACAAGCACTGAAATGGCTTATACCTTACATCTTGTTAGCTACTGGAGGACAGGTAACATATCCCCTGCTCTGCCTATTTGAGAATATGGCAAAAAACATCCAGTTGCTTTGCAGTTAACACAGTGCAAAGAAAGACATTCCTAGAAATACATGAAAAGCTCTCAGCTTTCAAGTCTTAACCCAATCTCTAATATCAAGAATTAGGATTAGGGCTTTGCTGAAGATGACTATCAGTCTGTCTATTGTAGGCCACTACACTCTCTTTAGTGGCATGACAGTAGCCCCTGTCAGAGAAGGGATGCCAAACAACACCCGAAAGTCTCATTCGGTCTACCACTTTCTGTACCTTGCTATGGCCTGAGCCCCTCCAACACTGGTAAGCAATGAGGCGTGTTTACCCGCTCTCCTACTCTTACTCCAGACCATTTGAAAGATTGCTACTGATTTCATCCATTTCTCCATACTGACAATATTATGCTTTAGGGCAGTAAAAACACTACTGTTATCAGCAAAGAGAATTTAATCAGGACTCAAGCTTCCCCAGAAACTATGTGTGTTTGTTATTCTACCTAAAGCCATTCCTAGGTGAAACTCTTTCTACTGTCGTATACTCTAACCACCACAGTGCTGGCACAGGCAGAACACTAGCCTTCCGTTTGTTGTATAGTCTGCTGAGTAACACTTAAATAATTTTGCTTGCTCATTTGAATCTCATTTGTCATCTGAATATCACAGTATTCCACAGGCTGTTCTTTCTTTTCTGCAAGATCAATCTTGGGCAAATTCCTTTTTTTAGAACCTGTGTTTTCGCTGTCTGGATGAAAGGAAGTTTCCTCAGTCTGCTGTTGACTATAGGAGACAGCTGGTGAAAATGCCTGTAATTCAAATAGGTACTATAGATTAGATGGTTCACATTAAATAAGAAAAGAATAAAAGTCAGGTTACTAGCAATTCACTGGATATGCTGTTCTAGAATTGAATTTAATTGCAGGTCCTTCCATTTCACCTCTTTAGCGTCATTCTCTCTGCCTCAAGTTCTGCAGGGCAATAGCTCCAGCATACTTTTACAAAAGTCTATTGGCACAAAAATAGAGGTATCTAGTGTCACACTCTTAAATGTTTGTCATATAGAGCCAGACAATGAAATAATGCCCGTCTCCACATCTCACAAAAATTTGGGAAGCAAAATATCAAATGAGGATTAACAAAAAATTCATTTTGGTATATGAAGGTCGCTCATTAAATATTAGTATTTTTTATGCGTAGTCCCTACAGTCAGCAGAATACTAAATAGGCAAACCACCCACAGAAACACTCAAGACTCCATATATAAAAGCTGTAACACATTTACCTGTGAGACGGCATTCTTTAGCATCAAAAGATTGTCATCAGTCAGTACACCAAACTTTATCACTTTAGGAAGAACTTCATTAGCTTCAGTCAGGTCATTAGGCTCAGTAACTCTTTCTAAACAGTATACAAACAATTAGCATAAATCTAATTATTTGGCACAGAAAGCATAAAGCCCTTTCCATAATAAGTTAAAACTCCAATAAAACAAACTGTGTTTGTAATAAACTAGGTTTGATGCAAGTCACTTTCAAAACTAGTGTTGGTTTTAATGGCACAGATGCTTTTTCAGAAAGGACAGAAAAATACATGTGTCATCATTTGACTAAATCTTTACAATCCAGCCTTATAGTTAGGAAATTGTTTTCTGTTCAAACAAAACAGTGGCCTCGCTTCGAACTCCTTTTCTATAGAGAGCAGGAAAATCTCACAGAGAACTGCCATAAAATGACCAAATACATTATCATAATTTTCTTTTTTTCTCAAATGTCCTATTTCTAGAAAAACTGAAACTAATAGACACATACAAAATGTTTTGTTGCTTCAAATCACACATGTTGCTGCTCAGTGAGTTCACACAAACATTTATGCTGGAGCCAGTCTCTGGCACTAAATTAGAGTTAGAATACTGCTGATAGTTTCTGGATATAGGTGTGGAAATACCTGTTTGGTTTAGTGTAGGAAACAGTGTAGAAACTGTTTCCTATGGGGTTAGAGCTAGATACTAAGGTCTGATTGCGACCAGAACCAGAGCTACTCCAGATGCTGGAATAACTATTGTCATTGGTTTTATGATAAAAGTGTGAACTCTCAAAATAAACCATGCTGCTGTCGTGCATCAGAATTTCAGTCAGATCAGGAAATCTGATAATCCAGTTGTGCTTATCACCACCTTATGGTCTAACTTTCACATACAGCTCCTCATCCTCAAAACACCATACACAGTTCTAGCAGTTGTAGTAACTAAATTTTCTGAGTGCAGCATGAAAGCTTCATCCTCGCTGGTAAAATGCAGAAGATACGTAACTTCCCATAAATTTCATATGAAGAGCATTCCTGATTCTTGGTTCTACTCAGAGAGTATTTGTCCCCACTTTATTAAGCTGAATATGTGCTATCCTGAGTCCCAGTCACTATCACCTTTCCTCAGTGTGAAGTGCTGTTTAATGCGAAGACTGAAAACGCTAAGCCCACAGTTATTCAAGGCGCATACCTTTCGCATCTCTCAGAAAATAAACAGTAAAATTGGATACAAATTCTTCAGGAATTTCATCAAGAGCCACGTAGAAACACACTTCGTCAACTTTCCGTTCTTGTAGCTGAAACAGAAAATAAAAAGGAAGTATGACTATTACTGTTTGCTGCCACGTTTCTTAACTGCAAGGAAATGTTTGCCTGCTGTGAGCAACAGGACAGAATCATTAGTTTAAGTCCATTGTCTTCACATTGCTGTCCAAGTAAACTAATAGCGTAAATGAAATGGTAAAAAAATCACTTGGCTATCAGAAAAGTCATGAGTTCTGGAAACAATGCTGATTTCCAGACCGACAGGACTAGCAGCATGAATGCCTGAAACATAAGAAACCAGAAAGCACTTCAATGCCCGCCCCCCCGTGCCTTTATGAGAAGGTGCAAGCACCTACTCCCCTTCCAGCTGCATCTCAGACATAAACCAAATTTAGTGAGAAACCCCAGATTCCATCCTGACCATCTAATCAGGTAAAAGACTTGAGGTACAAAAGCCTTTGCTCCCTGTTCCTTACGTGCTCCTCCCATGCTGTCTTTAGCTAGCAATTATTCTAACTGCAACTTTTCTTTTACAAGCAACTCTGGGAATAGCTAATGTAGTACCCGAGTACCTCTCTGCTGCATTTTCTCACCAAAAGTCAGCATTTTGCCAAGCAAATTACCTTTGCAATGTCTTGTCAGTCAATGTCAGGCTGTGGCAGGCCTGACAGGCCACAGCTTTTGAATGGAAATTCCCATTCTCGTAAAACATTCTGTTCTGCTCTGAGTACTTGCTCTGCACCTTATGTCCTTAACTTGCCTACCAGTTTTACAGAAACGTTTGCATCAGAGAGCCAGCATCTTCATATCCACAAAAGAACAAAGTGAAATACAACATTTACCTGTGGTGTGTCTTCCACACTGTCAGTTGTAAATTTTTGCTCCAGTTTACTCAATTCAGACCCACTAGAGAGAGCTGACACGTGACCTGACACACTTTCATTGTCTGTAGGTTGCGGAGGGGATGCCTTGCTTTTCTGAGTCATCCCTAAGAAAGAGTAACACAAGAGAAGTCAATTAAAGAACAGGTATTCCATGTATATTAGATGGATCCTTCCAATTTTCTTCTCAAACTACATGACCGAGTATTGTCTTCCATCTTCAGCATCACCTTTCAACAACCAGCCATCAAAACCTGGTATTAATCATACATTTTCCCAAAAGACAGCACTATTGCTGAAGAACCAAATCCAAATACGCAAGTGACCATACTGCATTCCACAGATAAATGGGCTTTATTTAGAATATCCTTACCAGCATTTTCCAACACAATTGCAATTGATCTTTGATGACATAATAAGTAGATTAACATGTCTCAAGATGAAACCACTTTGTAAAAGGAAATGCAAACAATTAAGGGATTTGTCACGCCAGATCTATGATGTGGAAAATGTTTATAGTTGTGTCATGCCCAAGAGGTGATGGTGAAGACACTGTAACAGGAACAACTGCATGAATTCCAGGGCCAGTCAAGAATTTCAAACTTTATTTTATACTGTCTTTCAGAAGGTGCACCACGCCCTCTTGCCCTTTCAGCACAGGCTTCTGGACACTTAAAAGCAGTGGAAAAGGTATAGTTGTATCCCCAACTGGATCCATTGTCTGCTGATATTATTATCAAGCAATAAATAGTTCTCCCTGTCCTACTGCTTTTGAGCATTAACCTGCAGCACTGCAGCCGCCCCCATTCAGAGGTGCAGTACAGTATGCAGTATGAACATGATTATTTTATGGACATAAAATATCAGGTCATGAGTCTTTGCTTCTGCAAGTATCTGTTTCAGAAACTTGTGGGAGTTACATAGATACTGACAGTAGAGAAGAGAATTGAATCTCTAAGCTATGGAAAATCGTTGCTCTCTTCTGACACCCCATCACTTTTTCTTCATTTTTTCCAATTTTTTTGTGAAAGGCTTCTCTGTAATACTACAGTTAAATACTGGACCTATCTTAACTCTTTACAGGATGACTTTTATTCTCAATAAAAAGAAGAGCTTGCAACTCTTAAGAGAATGAATTAATTCCTTCTAGAGGGAAGATACGCATTTTATTTAATAAAATTAATCTCTAACAATCTGAAATTACAAAACCAGTAAAAGATGTCACAGATAAAGACTGGATGGAAAATCTGTGCTTGTGGGTTGATTTTATTCTCAGTCCGTCTCTTTCTTTCCACCTGCTTGGAAAAGATGAAAGGGCCAAACTAGGGTAAGTTTCTTTCAAAGGAATATCCTGAGCGAGAAGGTCCTGAGAAAATGTCCTGCCTAGGACACTATCCACAAAATCAGACTCACTTTACTGGGAAAAGAACCTGTTCATGTTACAGGTACTGCTGGATCCGCTCGAGAGTCACATTAGCTAGTCCCAATTAGCTGTCACAGCAGTATGGCCTGCAACGATTCCACTCTGGCCACTCAAACCACCTACCTCCTTCCAACACCACAGAGGTGGCTGTTTCAGTCAACTGCTCGGGAAATGGGTTGTCTGGGCCTTCTTCCCGCTGCTCATCTGCAAACTCATCTGTGTCACCTGTGTCTGCACGCACACAAAATGGCAGGAAAGCGGGATGTAACCACTCCACAGTGGGGACAGCACAAACACCACCGAGGCACAACCAGAGAGGAGAAAAGTCATGGAAATGGATGGGATAAAAGGGGTTCAGGAGGAGGAAACCACAGCCCAAGGGATGGAAAGACAAGGAAAGGGGTAAGGATGGAGTAATGGGGCTAGGACTCAGGAGATGGGACAAACTGGGACTCGAGGGAGGGAGAAACAGCAGGTTGTGGAGGAAAGGACAGCGGGAAGGGGCTTGTAGTAAGGCTGGGCAGGCCGGGGTGGCGATGGCCCTCACCCCCGCCTTGCCGCTGGGCCCGCAGTAGCAGCAGCGCCGTGCCCCCCTCGCTCTCGCTGTCCCCCTCCTCGCTGCCATGGTCGAAAAAGCGCAGCACGGTCCGTCCCTCCTCGCCGTCGCGGCGGTTCAGCAGCTCCTCGAAAGGCGCCGGATCGCTCAGGCCCAGGACGGCGAGCGCTCGGTCCCGCAGCCACCGCACCCGCACGTCGGCCAGGCTCATGGCAGCAACCCCCGCGGCCCGACCGACGCCTCGCGGTGGCCACGGCNCCCGCCTTCCCGGCGCCCCGCGCGGCCTTGCTTTGCCTCAGTCCCGGGCTCGCCCGCGCTGCCGGCCCCGGCGCAAGCATGGAGGGCCCCGCTCTGAACAGCGCAAACGAGGTTTTATTGGCAATTAGTATGAAACGCGTGCAAAAAAATTTAACTTCTGCTGTTCTTATGGCACAGATGGTGAAACATTACGGTAATATCCCCGGTTTTGCACTGATACAAAAAAAAATAATAGCATACAACCCCTTTCCACTTACGCGGTAGAAATCATCAGGTAAGTAACGCTGTATGTATGTTTTTGCAGCCAAACGTAAACAGGGATTGAGGCCAATTCTTCATTCCCCAGGTCAAAAGTTATTCCTAGGAGCAGAAACTAAAAAGAGAACCCGGGATACAAACGTGGAGTGGGGCGTTTGGTTCTTTTATTGGAGTCCTCGCCCATGGAGGTCAGGGGCAGTGAGGGGCTGCCCACACCTGGCCCTGCAGAACATGCCGGAAAGCTCGCCCCAGGCAAAGAGGAGGGATACAGCTTCTGATCCTGCCTTCTTCCGTGACATTAAATATCACTGTGGCTTCTGAAAGATTAATAACTCCAGGCAGAACTCGGGCTGTTCCATGCAGTTTTAAATACGGCCCAAAAAAGAGCAGGTTGCATTGCTATGTATAAATTTACATTTCATAATCCTTCTGGAGTAGATATTGGAAAGATCCATTGCTTCTGTTGCATTACTGAATTGTTCCCAAAGTGCACGAGATGAGAGCTTGTTTAAGTATGGCATTAGTAATGAATGTTTAATACGATGAAAAGTCTTTCATGATAACTTAAAAGTAATCATTCAAGAAAATAAACAGCCTCACAAAAAAAACCCCAAAAACCACACCTACACTGGGTTTTAGGACAAGCAGTAACAACTTTTTTTTTAAAGAATAAAATTAATTTACAACATTAGTTTATCAAGAAAAATGTACATTTTATATCTATATACTTTACAAGATGCTCCAGATCTGCTATGTATTTCTATGGGAGGTATATATTACAGAATTATTTGGCTGCATTGTAAGGCAATCAGTGAGAAACACTTTGTCCTACAAGAAACCATTCAGAGGTGAGATCCAATCACGATTATTCACAGGCAATTCCAAACATTTCTGCTGACAGCAACCAAACTATGCCATATTATCTTTATTAAAATGTAAAGAAATGTGCTTAAAAGAGAAAGGCGTAAACTTGTATCCTCCACCAGAGTAGAATTTGTTCTGAAATTCCACCCTGAAATGAGACAAAAAGAAAAGCAAACAGAATCTGTATATTAATCCAAAATGACCGGTTGTCAAGGGATAGAACTGTGCAACACGAGGCTGAACAAAACCAATCCTAATCCTGTCACTTCTGTTTTCTGTGCAGCTATTTAACCTTCCTATCACAGACCCAAGCAAATTCCATGTTGCTCAGAGACACAAACACACCAAGGTTATGCTGTAATGGCTTGTTTCTCATTTCTGTCTTCCTAATTTGTTCTCCAGTCAGTTGCAGTTAATTGTTTTGCAAATATACAATATCATGAAGACAATACTCCATAATGCATATCACTCTGCCTCACGTGTTTATATACTATATATCTACCTTTTTTTATACTGTAAACTTCATCAGGTTTCAAACTAAGTATTTTCTCACTCCAGTGTGCAGAGCTTGTGGTATTAAGAAAGGATTAAAATACTTAAGGGTTGGCAGCCCCACTTTAGCAAAAGTTTTGCTCACTAATATAAATAAGTTCTGTTGAACAAAATAACTAAAATAAACTGAAGCTATTCAGGGATATGACCAGACTGAAATTAAAAATACTTATCCATGTTACTAATATTCTACAGCATGAAAAGCTGCAATACTGTAAATCAAATGTATTCATAGTTTGCACCAAAATAAACTCTGAATGTGGTAGGGGGTAATATGCATCATAAGCCAATATAATATTTGAATTTATTAAAAATATTCAGAGGAAAAAATAACATTCCACTAACGAGCCATGTATTTAATACGATTAAATAAATCTATTAAGCAGCATGAGGCTGTTGAATTTTACACTTTTCTTTTTAATAAGGCAGCTAATATTTTGACACAAAAATTCCTCTTAAACAAGCCAGTATATGCTGAAGTGGTATAAAGAAAAAAATTGAACTTACCAGTGAAGTCGTATAGCATGGAGAAAAGCAGAAAGCCCCTCCATGACCAAAAGAATAAAAACCGTTAGCACAGCAAAAAAGGCTAGAACAGGGACTAGCAGTAAGACACCGTATGTTGTATCCACACGAAGACCCACTCTCATCACCATTTGCCATAGAACTTCTGATAACTCTATAAAAAAAAAGAAGTTTTCATAATTAATGTTGATACTTCATACATTCACCCAGTGAGCTACTCTGACCTGTGTTCTAGTTTAAACATATTACAGGATCTGCTGCAACCCCCCACACTCCCCCAAAACACTTTAAAGGTTTATCTTGGTTTCAAAATATGATCCACTGATGGCAACATTTAACACCATGACACTATTAGCAAGTGCCTAAATACCTTCCAAACTGGTAAATCAATGGAAAATAGGAAATGGTACTGGGACTGCCAATACACCACTACGTGAGGTAACACTGTGCTCAGATAATCAGCCTCTTTCTAACACAGAGCAATCAATGAAGATGATTACTAGGTTCCAAACAGTAAGCCACAATTTTAGTTTGAGGGCTTTCCATAGATAATGATTAGTTCAAAAAGGGATTTTTTTTTTTTAATTAAGAGAAAGATGATTTCATAGTAGTATCACTTCAACAGGCCAGCCCCACTTCTAACCAGCATTAAAAAAAAAAAAAAATCAAGACACAGGAAAAAAAAACAACAAAAACCCCCACTTACGTGCATGAGCAAGACTTAATGCCCAGAGTCTCAGATATGAGGCTGTATTTGAAATACATCCTAGACAGTATTCAATGGTATGAATTGCTTGATTCATAAAGACATCTGCAAAATTAAGCTAAAATATAAAAATACATTATGAGAACAAAAACAGTCATCTGCAAATCTTAACATACATGGAAGAAAAATTCCATTAAAGGGTAATACATTGATTTCATATCAAGCAAAAAAATATCTGCTATGTGTAAGATTCTTATTACCGAGACAACATTACAAAAAACCCCACAGATACTATAGCTTTCCAGTTAGTTTCCCCAAATACTTTGTTGATAGATATTGTGATGTCATAAGTTTATAATGTCAATTTTTGCACCTTCAGAACCAGGATTAATTATTAGTAATGCTAGTGATTAACTATATTAATACTGTAAACGCTAAACATACTTCTCACTAACTAAGAGTTCCAAGACTAGTATTACTGCAAGTTTCAACATTTACCTTGCATGGAACTATGACACATTTTATTTAAGCAAACAATTCTTGCATTTACTATACGTAAGAAGCAAGAGTCTACCACCCCAGTGAAGAAAGTACCATACATAGTCTGCCCACTGCGAAATCAAAGCAATTTTTTGTCTTTTCATTCACATGAAATCAGTTGAATCAGTCAAGACCTTTAAAAATTTGGCCAAACTGGAACAGCAGTAATAGCTGAGGACTAGGAATGGCTCATGTCTCCCAACCCCCGTTAGCAATAATCCTCATCACAAGATGTGTTCTGCAGACATTAAAAGACTTTTGTCTGGATGAAAAGCCAAGATTAATTAACAGGAAGCTGGGCAGCCGTTCTCTTGCCTTTAAGAATCCATAAAACCACATAAATCCAAATATTTTTATCCCACTTTTCAATTTAAGAAAAATTACAGTCTTAGATGCAAATAAAGCACTCTTCCTGTTCACCACCACAGACAGATTCTGGTTTACTGGAGCAATCCGAATACACCGAGAAATAATGATAAAATAGCAACAAATAAAAATAAGTGCATTGCATTCAGACATCGAGGTCTTTGTAAAGGCTCAGCTCATTTTCTTGAAAACTTCCAGGAACTCAGCGTACAGGTTATCTTCTTGATTTTCTGCTTCTAATTTGCTTTTAAGAACATATAAACTAGAAGTTAAGTAAAAACGTCACCTCCTCTCCATCCCCCTCTCTGTGCCCACTGTCTGAATGACTGCTTCCTTCTTCCACATCATGAGATCTCAGCAGAGAAAGTTCTTCTTCGCTTTCTTTTCGAATTAGCTTGTAGCCACTCTGCAAAACGGAAATGCATTATGCCTTTGTTACAAGGACTGCCAGTGTAATTTTAAAAATTTAATTGCAGGCAAAGGCAAAAAGAGAGATCGAGGAACAAAGCATTATTATGTGTTACAGTCAAAAACTTTCCAAGTTGAGTAGAAATATCTAGTAAGGACATTATTCTATATGCACTACAACAGCAGATACTGAAGAAGCGTGTAAGTGTCTCTCAATACTTACCCTGTACATTCTAATGCCTCGGCCTCCACTGTGCAACCAATATAAATAAAGTGGTTTACCAAAAAGCATTACAGGAACAGAAAGAAAAGCAATACTAAGTAAAAACCTCTGTAGAGCAACCTGTTAGGGAGGGAAAGAAAGAAAGAAAGAAAAATCGATTAGATCACAATATCCAAAGCAGGAAAAGCCTTCCCGTTTTCCTTTAAAGGCCTGTTGAAGCATAAGAAAAGTACTACTGATTTCAGTGGGCATGTACTCCAAATTGAACATACACATTTTACTTAGTCAAGTCCTTAAATTGGGTTACAGACACCCATCATCTTCAGGACTGGGTTCTAGATTAAGGCATTACTGATACTCGGTTTTGTAAGATTATTTACAGCACATAGAAAAGCATCAAAATTACAAGCTTGAGACTCCGTTCTCTAGCCTTAATTTTAACATGGAAGATTTTGTTATAGAAACAGGTATTTTCACAAGTGACTACGTAAAAATCTTACAACCAATTAAAGAGTAAGTATGTTTTTTTAATCATAATGTTAATTCAATTTCCCCTTAGCTTGATACATTCCCCTTCCTAGGGAAACACTCGGATATCAGCCTATTGTGACTGGTAATGTGTTATCTGCATAAGGAACAACGGGATCTTCAGAAGCTCTTAAGAACACTACTAACTTGTCCGGCGTAGAAGACCTCTGTATCACCACCAGGAAATAGGAACATGTTAATAAATGTGATCAGAATACTAGGAGCAGACGTGGAGTCCTCTGCAGAGTACGCTAGCCATTTAAAGAAGATCATAAACACAAGGTAGCCAAAGATGCACATCATGAATAAAAGTTCAGGAAGAAAAACCAAATAAATATTATACTTCTTCTTGAAATGCCTGAAAGATAAAAATGGGGAAAAAATTAGAAATAAGTTTTGCAAAGAAAGATCAAGATAAATGCATGGCCCAAACATAATTTCAATAAAACAGAACAGTACCCAGCACTTTTCAGCAAGACCGAAATTACAATCCAGAACTGATTTCTTCATATTCAGTGAAATTTTGCCTGGGTATGTCAGTGGAAACTAAGACCACATGAGGCATGTATCTCTTCAGTAAAAAGTGAAGTAAAATCTTGTATTAATATGTATCTTTAGGTTTTTTGGCATAATACTGATCCATCGTCTTATTTATGTCAAGGAAAACCTCTCTGTTACTGTCTTTTCTTTTTTTAAAAAAAAGAACAGCTTTCACAATTACTATTATTCCATTTTTTAAAAATTGTTCCAGTTTCTCTTACCAGATTATCTGTTATAATTCAAGACTTGACAAAAACTATGTTAACATCATCTTAAGTTCTTGTACTTACAAGTGGTTAAATACCCCCAATACAACTCCAAATGTCATGTGAGTCACTCCAAAAATCACAGACATTTTCATTTTGAAAGAATTTAAAAAACTGAGACGGTTGCTTGCCAAATTCCATATCTGAAGAAGAGAAGACAAAACTAGCATTAAAGGACAGTCTAACAGAAGGAATAAAACAGCATCCTTTCTCTACTGGAGACCAATATGCTACCTCAAACGGGGATCACAACTGAAATTTGAATTTCACGGAAATAGTTAAGTCTTTCTTTGACTCATTAAGGGAAAAGCTCTTTTTTAAAAAGATTAAAATCTAATTTACGAATGACTGATCATCACAAGTGGATAATTTAAAAGAATAAAACTAACCGGATCAATTCCAAAGGGATAAGCTCCATTGTATACACCAGTAACATTTGGATCCAGCGTTAAAAATTGATGAGACTTCAAATCCTCAAGACTGCAGAGAAAAACACAGTCAGATCTTACATTGTTTAAACATAGTGACAACACATACTTTCAGTTCTGCAGGACACTGCTCCTGCTTTCCTTTACGTGACTAGATAACCCACCATCACATTTTAAAAGAATAAAAGGATTTTTAAGCACAAAAACCCTGGCTAATAGAAACAATAGCAAAAAAAATCTCTAGAAATCTACAATCTGGGCTTAATTCACACTAACTGCCTCTGAAAGAAACGTTTCTGTATTTTATTCTTCATTCCCCTAGAACAGAAAATTTCATTTAAAAAGTTCACAATTTGCTTTTCTATAAAATAACACTAACACCCAAAGAATAATAGATAATTATTTTCTGTTTGGTATTTGGATGAGTTTCCACTCTAACTTTCATATAGTATTTAACTAACACAGCATTCACAACCTGGTTCACATTTTAACCAAAGTCAGTGGTTTTCACTCTGCTATTTCAAGTCACTTCCTGCTTTTGAGCCAAAATGAGATGCAAGCTGTGAACGTTTCAATACCAAAGGGCCGTGACACCTCAAAACAATGAGGTTACCCCATTTTGTGAGGAAGTATGTTAAACAATTCACATAGCCTACATTTTTATCTCTCAAGAAAAGCTGTGCAAAGACTAATGATTGCTAGGTAATTAATTCATTTCATTAACTGTTAATTTCTTTACAGTAGATGCTAATGCTGCTTGGCTGTTCATTCCAGTAGCATGACCTAGGACAAAGTTCTCCAAAACTAGCCCTGTGTTTTCTATTCCTCTCAAAATTTGATATATAGATATTCAGAAACTTGTCCTGGAAAATATAGTAATTGGAGACAAATAAAAACCATTCATTAGCATAAAACCAAATCATCTCTAAATCGCAGAGATATGGATTTGATAGGTGGACTGTTCACTGGATGAGGAATCGGTTGCATAGTCGCATCCAGAGGATAGTGGTCAGCAGCAAAATGTCCAGATGGAGATCGGTGACAAATGGTGTCCCCTCAGGGGTCCATACTGGGACCAGTACTGTGCGGTATCTTCATCAGCGGCACAGACAGTGGGATCCAGTGCACCCTCAGCAAGTCTGCAGATGACACCAAGCTGAGTGGTGCGGTTGACACGCCTGAGGGATGGGATTCCATCTGGAGGGACTCTGTTCATTGCAGGGGGGATGGACTTGCTGACCTTTAAAGATCCCTTCCAACCCAAACTGTTCTATGATTTTGCTAGACATCACTACATTTACATACTCCTCTCAATAAAAGGATAGTTAAAATGGGTGACCAAGAGGCTTAAACTGTTGCAGGAAGTACATTTTTGTTTAACGATATAGCAAACAGAGGCATGCTACTCACCTCCAAACCTTCTGTTCAAACATTGCTGAAACATTCCATCCAGAACCAAATATATTTAATGACTTTGAAAAGCAGTCATTATAGATCAATCCAGTGTATACAGAAAACAAACCCATTAATAAAATAACGTATCGGCCCTCAAATAACATTTTCATTATCTGTAAGCATTGGAAAAAAGAACAATTGTTATCTATACATTTCTAAGAGAAACACATTTTTGGCCATACCAAGACTTCTAAAAACTAAAAACTCTTGTGAACAGTCATTAAGGAATACGAAGAAACCTATGGCCAACCAAAATGTAATACAGAGAATTTTGCTTTAAGCATGTAAATATGCAATTTACAAACAGCAGTCACCAAATGTGTACAGCTCATCTCCCCACATTGACAGCTTTATGTCAGGTGATTTATATGCAAAGGTTTATATACATTATGAAATAGAGCTAGCAGCAAGAAGTATATTCTGAGAGATGTTTGTGGTTTAAATTGAATGCAGAGATTTGAAGTCCCCATACAAGCTCCCATGACACAAACTGAGATTTTTCTCATTGGCATTGTTACACTAACGCATAGTCTTTTTAAACCACGTTCCCTTGTCAGGACTAGTTTTAAAGGAGTTAGTCATTTGCAGCCATTCTTAATTAAACATAATTCCAATGACAGATGCAAATATTCCCACATTCCAACCCCGTATCATTAAAAAATTAATTAACATTAAGTTTCATAGAAATTTCAAACTACAACTCCTTTTCAGAAACAATAAAAGATGGAGTTTGAAAAGTTTTTTCCTCCTCACAGTCACTGTAACCACATTCTGTAAAACACACACATCACTAGATAGCCTTAGCAGGATAAGCCCAACAGTATCAACTAATTTCTGTCAGTCTTTCATTCCAACTTGTTTATTTCTGCCCTTTCAAAAATAGTGAGTAGTTTGTTAAGATTATCACACTAATCAAGAGCAATATGGTAACTTTAAACACAAAAAACCCCCGAAACAAAGGAAAAAAACCCGCCCTCTAATACATGTGTAATAAATAGTACTTTTCAGAAACATAGTAACTGTTCAATTGAAGTTATCTTGCTGGATGGGGAGTAAATTATTTGTAATTCCTTTTACCTCATCTTGTGATCTTTGTAGTCTAGGGTGGTTTTCATACAGTATTGTCAGGAGTGCAAATATGAACATAAGCAGACCATGCCCAAAGTCTCCGAACATCACCGCAAACAAGAAGGGAAAAGTGATGATGGTATAGAGCGCTGAAATGACAACATCACAGATTTCAGGCACACAGCACAGTAGATGATGTTGCTACCTGAATTGCTACCTAAGCAATTCAACTACTTTTAACCTCTCAACTTTTCAGCTTTAAGTCTGAAATACAGTTCACCCACTGCTAATAGACCTTTGCCTCACACTGTAAATTTAACTCTGTTTAAAGCTTGCTTATCTATTTCCCTTAGTAATGTCAACTCTGCAGTTGAGCATTAGCCCACAATTCTGAGGACAGTAATGTGAGCCCAGCAAATAGAAGAAACCCAAACTGTTCTTCCTCTGTGGCTATTTTGGCTCTGTGCTATAACATATATTCTCCTGTACAGTATGACACAGACAACCTAGCTGCAGAAATACGTAAGGACATTAAACATAACTGGACTATACAACAAGTTGGATTTTTTTTTCCCCCCAAGTGAAGCTCCACGCTTCAGTAAGATCAATAGCCATTACCAAAGTTTTCTTTTTTCCCCTAAATATCTTATCTTATTCCAGGGTAAAGCATATAAAGAAACATTATACAGCTATTACCAGTATGTTTAATGCTAAAATAACTCAGTAAAATCAAATCCCATCTTACTGCTTGGAGCACCATTGGTATGAGCTACTGAAATTTTGAAGCAGCTAGTAATAAGCAGTACGGTTGTCACCATTTTGCCTTTACTAGTGTCTAATTCAGCAAGGTATTTAAACACATAACAAGGCAAGCAGTAACAATAGCACAGCGCACAGTTCAGATTTCAGAAGGACCAACCTGGATTCACTTCCCCATAGTTTCCAACTCCATAAGCATCAACGATGTTTTGGAACCCTGAGGTGAATTTATTGGTTCGTATCAGAGTTGGGGGAGGTTGTGTTGTTGGGATGGTGTTCATGAATGAAGAAATCGTAGCTCCACTCTTCCTCTAATTGCAGACAGAAAGGAGACAGAAAGGACACATTATATAAAAACTCAGTTGATACTTGATCTAAACAAAGTGAAAACATTTTCTCTATCAGCAGTTTCACTGATCCTGAAACACCCCTAAATTAAGCCCCAAGTTTAACATTTACCCCTTTGTGCCTTCTTAAAAAAAATTACATTAATCTGTTCCTCTAAAAACACAAATTATATACAGTGTTCTAATTCTTGCTTTATATGGAATACCAAATCAGAATCATCAGTCAATATTATAAAACAAAAATTTGTTACGCAAAATTCCCTCTTGTAAAACAAAAAGATGGATCTGAACTCAGCATAACCTTCTGCTTGACTGCAAATAGCACTGTAAGGCTTGGGTCCAACACAGAAGTTCTTATTCAAGGAAAAAAAAAAAAAAAAAACAAAAAACAAAAAAAAAACAAAACACCCCAACATAACCCTAAATACAGGCTCTGCTAAAAAAATTGGTTTATATGAGTTCATAGAGCCCAAGATCTGCCTATACCTACTTTTAGCCTATTTTAAATGACTAATTTTTTCCTTATCTGTATAGTTAGTTCAAGACAAGTTTTAACATCAGTGAGCATTCAGCTGACTTACTGAACCTTCCTCCAAGGCATGGCGCAAATTCTGCAGATCAGCCACCGGACACCAAACCTCAGCGATTAAACATTTATTTGTGACATCAAAACTGCACAGGTTGAGTACGTGATAAATGGCTTTCATCTTCTTCACTTGGATAACCCATGTATAGATGGACTCAGATGCTTTACACAAGACTTGGCGTAAATAATCCTCCGTTTTATGCAGCACCTTTGTCCAAGGAAAAAAAAAAAAAACAACCCAAACAAAAAGATTTCATTGAAAATGTACCAGTGGCTATGATAAACACAGTGAGAGCACCTAGTGTTTGTCCAATGCTGGATCACAATTGTAGGAGTGCACGTTAACCATTGCTTAAGACAGAAGTCAATGCCAAATGCCCTGAAGTTTAAGAGAGATGTGCAACACAAGACCAGGGACACAACATACAGCCATGTTCAGATCCAAAGCTGCCTGTATTTTAGAAACACATTCATGTATTGAATGCTGTGATTCATCAATCAATTTCCTGTGGTACAATAACTACAGCAAAGGGAATACTGTTATTTACTCACAGTATGAAGATCCTGAATACGAACATTTAGTCCTTCAACAACTGCCTTGCGCTCCTCCAGGGTATTTGGGTAGGGATACACATGACAGTGATAGCTACAGAAAAACAGAACTTTGTGTTAAATAACTAAACTAAAGCAAAACAAATCACCCAACCCCATGCCCTAGTCAAATCTGCAACACAGCATTTAATTACCATGGAAGAGATTTAACTGAGAGAATCAGTATTTTGCCTGTACTCAGTAAGAACTGCAGATAAAATGACTCATACATTTATTTGTATATTGCATAATTATAAAGCTAGATGCAATGGCGCACAGGGGGAACAAATTTAACTTCAAAAACCTTGCATAAAAATCAACGCTTACAAGGAAGGAGAGAAGAGGGAAAACCTAACAAGAAAGTAATCCAGGTATAAAGAAATTTTATACATATATAGTTTTACTTCTTACCAGTCACAAATCTTCTTAACTTTCTGGCCAATTTTTTCACCCCAATAGGACACTAAGAAAACAAACCATTTTGTGTTTTCACCCTAGGAAAAAAAAAAAAAAAAAAGTTAAGTTGATGAAGTCTGGCTTTAACCAGTAACTCCACTGTGACAAGACAGAGCAAGATAACAAATTTGAGTAATGAGAAAAAGCTGTGGTTGTGCCATTAACTTTCCACTATTTTAGCGAAGATCAAAAAATAAAATTCCAGTGTGCCAATTTCTTTTTTTTTTTGTATATTAGAGAAAAACAGAAAAGGTTTTCAGGGGAAAAACAGAAAAGGTTTTCAGGGGAAAAAATACTCTATTTTACCATTTCAGAATTATTAGTAAAAAAAGTCTTAAAAGTGTAAAATGTTACAGATTAGAATTGAAGCAAAATTTAAAAGTGACAGATTAGGCAGACATAATTGCCAATTTACAAAAAATGAATTTTATAAGTTCAGAAAAAAAACTTCATAGAAGGCCAACTGTACTGCAGACTTTTTTCCATAACTACTGATGAACAAATAAATTTACTATTAAGACGTAATGCACTGTACAGACCTAGTTAATAAATACCCAAGCAGCCATTTATGCCACGTATTTTGACCAAGGCAGCCAATCCTGAAGTCACTACTACACCACAATAAAGTTCTGCACTCATCAAGCTGAACCACGATAAATTAATTGCCACTCCTTAGTTATGGTGGTATCAAGACCTCTAATTTTAAAGTTCTAATACTTTAAAAAAGTTTTCCCTCCAAGGGCACTGGGAAATCATTGACATTCACTGCAGACCCAAGCAGCAATTCTCCTAAGTCTCATAAAAAGCACATAACAAAATAAACTGATAGTTATAATGTTTACTCACTGTATCTGGATCTTCCAGAGACTGATCCAGCTCTGCATAGGTAAGAATATGTAAGCCTTTGCAGACTCTCCACAGCATTTTTTCAAATGCTTCAACTTTTGCTATGTGAACTAACCCAGATATGAATCTATGGAAAGATAAAAATTTGAAAAATAAGCTAGAATCCACAAGAAAAGTTAAAAACTCAGAGCACCTCATCACTCAGGACCACGTAGTCACAATAATTTAACATTTGCCATCTCTAGAAAAGAAAGCATCACCCTATACAGGAAGTAACTGGGATATGAAATAGACTCAATTTCTATTTGGAAAGCAAACAGACTGTTAGGCCTGAGCACACAACTAGAATTATATTTGCAATTGTTTCTTTCTGTTACAATAAGGTTCTTAGTTTTTTCTTGGTAAGATTCATAATGGTGTTGTAGAGACCAGTATCCATATATTATTTTAAAGGCAAGTAGATAATACCATTAGTAATGTTAAATTTGCAACTGACACTGACAGATGATTAAAACACTGTGTTTATGTTAAGAAAACAGAGTTTGAACAGGAGAAGAAAGTACTGATTTAAAGCATTTAAAGATTTTTCCTTAACACACGTTTGGTTTGATGGAAGTTTTGTGACAGGTTTTTTGGCACTGTCCTACTTATGTCTTCAGATAATCCAGTTTTGTTACAAAGGTACATTTGGGCCAGACTCCTACCCTGTATAAAACTGTTCGGCTCATCTGAAATCACTAGTCACACTACGTTCCATCTTTTAAGAAAACAGTCCGTTATTTACAGCAGCTCATCAAGCAGTTTTGAAACAGCACACACTGACAACCCACCATTACCTACCCCAGCCTGGCACCCAGCCTGTGCATACAGTTGTAATCCATTAATTGCTCATTTTCCACAGTTGCAAATTCTTCATAATTTGTCTGTAAACGGGATTCATACTAGCAAACAAAAGAAAGATCATTCAAACCTTTCAGGGGAAAAAAAATATTTTCATTCATTTATTATTCTAAAGAAGAAAAGCTAATTAAGTAAATTATTTAAATAATAACCCCTTTCCTGGATTCAGTTCAGACAACAGAAAGATCTTGGGATTTCAAGTACGCTGCTCTTGGCAATTACAGTGTTGCAAAGATTCCATGGTAAATTTCTTTGCACAATTTTGCATCAAAATAACAGAAATATGCCTTCATTTTCAGTTGGCATCAGCAGCAGCATTCAGACAATTCAAAAGAGAAATTGCAAAGCTCCTGTAAGTTCAGGGCTGCATTTTGCTATGTATATGAACACAGCCCAGCAGACAAGGTTGCCAGCCAGGTTCTCTAGGTACTGAGCACAAATAATAACGAACAACGTACAGTGCCATAAAGCCCGACACCAAGTCACGCCCTTAACTAGAACTACTGACAGTATGCACCAAAAATACCACACCACACACTCCTTGTCAAACAACATAACCAGTACCTCAGTTGTTCTCCTAACAAATCTTTGCGTGACCTCTAACATGCATGTGTATTCTGTCAGTTCAAGCAGGTTTTTCCTCAGCTTCTCTTTGTTTTTAGTTACTTCCCTCAATTCTGTCTCCAGCTTCTGCAACTGTTCCTAAGACACGGAGGAAAAAGTGACATAGAATCAGTTATACTGTTTTGGAAATCAGGGGAGGAGGAATTTTAAGCACACGTTAATTTGTTGCAATGATGGGAGTTTCCTGATTTCTTAATTAACTTCATAGATACTCCATAGATTTTATCCCTCCGTCTACCAAAGATTGCTTTGTATTGAGTACGGTTGTGACCGAGCTAAGTAACACAGATTTGGAATCAGAACTTCAAATAGTACAGGGTCCAAGACACTTATCTACTCTATTAATAGAATTACAGCAAAACAGAATACCATTCAAAACTATACCTGCATTTTACAAGCTTCTACTTCTAACACAATACCAGAAAAAGCATTCAGATAAAATAGCACCATGTTTTGCTACGCAACCAGCACTGGAACCTGCAGAGCCTTTGGCACATAGAACTCCCACACTCCCTGGAAATTTTGGATGCAAGAGAACAACCTTAGGTAAGTCCTAAAGCAATAAATGAGGCTCAAGGACTACACCAACAGATAACAATTTGCCTGGAACAGTGTTAATACATCAATTCATCAAAATGAAAGACACAACTGCAAACCCCACAAGTCAGCTTTGACCCTTTCACGGGAATTTTGTGTTAATATCAAATCCTTACTGTCAGTCTTTGAAGTAACACTGGTAGAAAGATTAAAAAAAAAAAAAAAAGGACAAAACTGAAAGTAAATGCTTCTGCCCCCCCCGCCACACCTTTATAACTTAGGTCATAGGTGTAAGATAGCAAGTAATTAAGTTTGAATTAAAGTTCCAAGATCCAGGGCTACACTGTTGGCATCTGTTGTGTGGAAAAGTTACCTGGATTTCTAAAGTATGCTTCAGCAAGGGGGCAGGAGGAGCAACATCTCCTTCAGGGAGTGGAATATCCGCCTTTTTAATTTCTTGTACTAAATACCCTAAAGGGAGAAGAAAAACAGAATCAGAAAAGAAATGGCATTTCTTTATACTTCCTAGAATGCTGTATAGTTGACCTTCAGCTGTTATTGATGGTGCTGATCACACTGCAGCATCAGGCCCTAGCTGTTTCATTCATTTATTTTAGCAACAACACACACACTAATCTTCAAAAAAGAGGGGTGCTACGGGTTACAGAGTGCTAGGAATAAATACACAGAACACTTCTGTCTTGGAAGTTTGCAGAAGTGAGCTATCTTCAGAGCCCTCTGACTGAAATTTTCCAACCACAAGTACTTTTTAAGAAGCTTTTAACATTTCATAGTATCTCTCTGCTGCTGCAAGGTACCACTTTGTGCTAATCATGCCATCTGCCAAAAACTGAAGTTCTGCTCAGTGACCCACGTTTGGCATAAAAAGTGTTCAAACAAGGCAGCTTAAGCAACCTTGACAACAAACGCAACTCACCCTGGGCAGGGAGACTGCCAAAATAGCTACTGGGATGGTCTGGCATGACCAGCACATGCCTCTGATGAGATTCCAATAAAAAGAATCCTTTAACGGTAACTTTTCCACGGGACACGCTGAAGAAATCTGCGTCTTGATTGTAATGCTCTGCATACCCTTCTCTATTCATTAACTACCACCTGAATACAATTATTATTAACTTGTGATATTTTTGAGGGTGCTTGGAAGTTCAACAATATTGAGTTATGTAAGATAAAAACAGGGTTTATCTTATAGTAGAGGAAATACGCAGGGTAAAGCTTCCATTTTCCTAGCAGAGTTTTAAGCAGTCAATACTGTATTTATCGGCAACACATTAGCAATCCTCCCTCACCTCCGAGCTTAAAACAACCCCAACCTATATTTAGCACATACACATTGCAGTCTAAGTAAATTTTATAGCTCACAAAACCAAGAAACAGAGATAGGCAGTAAAACGCTGTAAGGGGCTGCCCAGAGAGATTTTGGAGTCTCCATAATTCAAAATCCCACCGGACACACTCTTGGACAACCTGTTCTAACTCCCCTTACTTGAGCTAGAGGTTGACTAGGTGATCACAAGAGGTCCCTTCCAACCTAGATGACTCCGTGATACACTCAATACTGATGCAGTATATCAACACAAATTAAGGCATGTATTTGTATGTCCTGACCCAATTCAGTACTACAGTCATCTCCAGCTCCAAAAATCTACATAAAGACTCTACATGGGTGTATGTATTTTTTCATACATATGAAATCTTTATAAGATTCTACAGCATGCACATCATATAAGACTGGGAAGATTAAAAACCCCCGAAAATGCCCCTGTAGTTCCACTCTAGCAAAGTAAACTTTAATAATGCCACAGACAAAAAAGGGCAGACATGAAAACAAAGCTCACCAAGTATTCTTTCCATTTCTTCACACTTCTTTACTTCATTCACAAATTTTCTCTGAAACACACTCACATTTGGGTTAAGCTGAAGGAGAAGGACAAAATGCTTATTAGGTATTTAAAACAGCAACCACCCCTATAAAAACACAGCTGTTTCCGTGACTTCACGGAGACAATTTTGCATGTATTCTGTGTGCTCTCTTCCTACAAAGAGCTTTTCAGCTAAGAAGGTATGAAAACCTAGAAAGATTAAGAAGTCTTCAAATAGCAAGGTTGCTTATTTTTAAAACAGAATTATCATTGCCTTTTGCTAGTTTTACTCAAATAACAAAATAACTAGCTCTACCATTCCTAATCTTACTTCTAGTTTTAAAATACCACTTAACGACTTCAAATTAACAAACAAACCCTTCTACAAGCAAGTTTTTGTGATGGATTTCCACAGAATCTATTTGAAATGTTAAGTTTTGAAAGAATCTTTTTACATACATCCCCATATTATGAGTGTGCAATGTCCCTAACTACTTACTCAGCTTTTAAATCAGACCCACTAATACATTATTTCCGTAATGAATGGTGTGTCAGATACCTGGAATGGCATCAAAATGTTAAACGTAACACCCGTGTAGTGATTCTTACATGTTTGTGTCCTCTCACTTGCCGTATTTACTAACTAGCCGTTAATTTAAATTCTCCCAGCTTTCCTTCAAACATTTTGCAACCTGTATTTCTGGAGAATACTTGGAAGAAATTTCAAAGTCTCAGTCAAGGATCATATAATTATGATGAGGCAATGCAGAAACAAGGTTAATTATTACCCGACCCAATTTTTATGTCAGTCAGGCACATAGTTTCCTCTAAGCTGAGCTGTTCCTCCAGGAACAGACATGTTTTATAAACCAGCAATCTGCAGTGTTGAAGAAATGAGCCTACAGAACAGCTAAGATGTTTCTTTCTGCCGATGGTGTGGGCCTATCTACGAGCTGTGCGCATACGCTCAGACTAAGGTCCGTGGGCTTCAGGTGGGCTCTCCCATGGGATCCTACTGCAAAAAAAACCCCGAATTTAAACTAATCCTGTGAGAGAGGGAGAGTACAGTCATCCCCAAACACCGCTCCCTAGAATCTCGGGGAGGCTGGGGCTCCACACCGACTTCGGAGACGCAGAGGGGCCGCACATCTGCCCCTCGCCGCGGGGAAAGGAGGAAGAGAAGCGGCCTCGCAGTCTCTCACATCACCCCGCCGGGACGGAACCCGCACCCTCCCCACGGCAACTGCCCTGCCCGGCTCGGCTCTCCCCGCGCCGGGCCCCCTCGGGGTCCTTCGACCTCCCCCCGTTCTCTCGGAAAGCCCCGCCGCCCGCCAGGGCCCGCTCGCCGCTACTCACGTCTCGGAACTCAGCCAGGCCCCGCTCGCCCACCTCGCTGAGGCATTCGTAGGCCGAGCCGCTCTGCAGGAAGAGCTGGGCCAGGCACATCGGCTCGCCGCGGAACAGCGAGCCCATGGCGGCCGGGAGGCGGCGGCCGGGNAGCGTCGACAGCTGCTTCCGGGGGGCGGGGCCGCGGCGGCGGCCAACCGGCGGCGAGCGCGGAGCGTCCCGCCCTGCCCTGCGCTGTCCGCGGTGGGGCCGGGCCCCGCCTTCCCCCCTGCTCCTTCCCGGGAGCAATCCCCTCTCCCGGCGGACCCCGGAGCGGGAAGGAGAAGGTACGTTACTAACAGAATCCCAAGATCCGAACCCACAGGGGAATCCCAAAGCGAACATCCCGTCCGATCAAGTGAAGAAAATCAGATGTTTTGAAGAAATCGAAGAAAAAAAGATGTTTTCCGTACCCTGTGTAGCCCAGAGCAGATACAGGTTGCCAAAGAGTTAACTAGAAAAGAGAATTATAGATCAACGCATAAAAATACCTGGAAGCCTTATTACAATCTGCCCACTGCTCCAGGAATCGGCAGTGTGAGGGGTTTGCTATGGAAAGGAACTGCCACCTTGGCCCACTACACCGGGAGAGGAGAACGCACTCGGCAGGATAATGGTCCATCCAGGAGGATGACCTCGGTCTGTCTGGAAGGATGACCTTGATCCCTCTGCAACCTCTGGGCCAGCCTCGCCACTGCAGCAGGTCCCGCAGAGCCCACCCTGCTGGTGTCCGCTCCGCAGTCCTGCTCCTCCCCGGGCAGAGCTGAGCGCTTAAAAACAATTCTATTGCTTTTTTTATTTTTTTTTTAAATAACACAACCATTTTCTGTGTGTCGCAAGAGTATTCATTTTGTGTATCTTTGAAAGTTTATATAAAATGTCTACAAAATCCAGGAATGTTTATCCATACATTTTACCCAAAAGTACTTAAAATCTTAACAAAAGCGGTTCTCTTTACATCAACATTTTTAAACCAAGGAACTATTCCATAATTTAGGAAACCAAGGGTTACTCATAATCGCTGCAAGTAAAACAAGAAACGCCAACGACAGGCCTTTAGCAAGACTCTGGGAATATGGTTCTCCTGGAAAAAAAACAACAAGAAAAGAAAGCAAAAAGAAGTATAAGTACACTCGAGCTAAATTTTAGTTTAGACAACAACCCAAAGGATACAGATTAAAGCATGTGTGTAGCCTGAATAAAATAATGGGGCACAAAGCAAGGAATTACGATGCTTCATATGCGCAAAACTTCATACTTTGTATAACTTCAGTCCCTGAAGTTGTGTGGATAATAAACACGGGCCGTTGCCTCTGTCCATGCAGCTCTGAGAACAGAGTGCAGGTGCCTTGATGCCCTTTGAACTGCCAGACATTGAACCTAGAGAGTCTCCCACAAAACATAATCCACCACAGTTTTACAGTGGAAATCTAAAAATTTACCTTCTTACCAGTATGGCAAATTTTTACTGGAAATCATGTGGGCTGACTGAAAACCACACACGGGCAAAGTGAGAAATGAAATCTCCCTCCACCCTTCGCGGGCAACAACATGCACCAACAATGCGACAATTACAGTAGGAAATGGAAACAACGCTGTCATGAAGTGATATATTCTCCCTCCCAAATTCTACAGGGGAGTGAAAAGAATCTCCGCCAAACAGATATTCACAAAATTTCAATCTTATCCACAAAGTACTCCTCGCAATTATTTTTTCCAGTAGTCTACCTAAAAAAATTAATGCATTTTCAATGAAAAAAATTAAACAGACTTTTTGGACCCTGCTTTCTAAAAGAGAAATTTTAATTCTCTACTACAAAGCATTCTTTCAGACTAAACTCCACACATCTAATTATGTTTCAAAGAAATATGGCCAGTTCACAGCGTTCCACACTGCTTATTATTTTTACCTGTGTAAAACCGTGTCAATGGATAAAAAAGTTGTGGCCAGCACACAGCATTTCGACTGCAGTCAAATTCTGTATAAGTCATCTGAAATCTGCAGAAAATAAAGAAAAAACAACAGGTTTAGTAACTACAGTACCAGAACACCAGCACAAGTGGAAAAAACGGAGCAAAAAGGTGTCCAGATTACAGGAAAAAAAAACCAAACCAAGCCACAAGCTTCTTGTTATTCTCTTATGACTTTTTTCTTCAATAAAAACAGGAGCCTTCCCTCTACTCCATTTCTGTCATTTTTAGTCAGATGTCTTTTTGTGATAAACATTTCTGCTATAACCAAATGACAACTTCGCAGGATAATTCACAGCCTTTCACGTTCTTCACGCTCCTGGGGAAGACTGTCACTAACAGAATTGTTACTTGATAGAGCTTTGAACCTCATTGAACCTACTCCACCACACCAAAGGAACCTTTTGATCAATGCTATCCACATCTGCTTAACATAATATGAAGTATCCATGTTTTTAAAAGTTACCTTGTCATTGGAACGGGTGGCTGAGCTGGCACTTTAATAAACTGAACAGAAGCAGTGATGGGAAGAAAGCTGATGCTGTTTTCACAGATAAGCCCGCACTGGAATTGCCATATGACTGTTGAGTAACTGTAAGAATATGCATAACTATTACTTGAGGGCTGTAAACAGAAATTTAGAGCCTAAACATAATCATGAAAGGACAAAATACACAGTATTCAGGAGGCAGTTAATGACCTCTGGATTTTCAACACCATACAGGGAGAGAACTTGCAAAGTCAGGGAATGTGATACTGTGGAACAGAATCCCACGTATTAGATTCGGGATTGAATTGGGAGGTGAAGAAAAAAAAAAAAGTGTTTGCAAAGTGAAAATTCCATCTTTCGGGAAAGAATAAAGAATTTACCACAGCTCTCAAGAAGTGCTCTACATTGAGGTAAGCCAGAACACAAGACAATGTTGCCGCTTCCACCATGTGACAAGAAATTAAAACATTCTTCTGATGCAGGAATGCCCTGCATAAGCCTCTACTGGCAGCATCATAGATTTTATTTAATATTTCAGTGAAGTAGAAAGATTATCTACTGTTAACCACTACTATTTTTGGATTATTATTTTTATTTCAGAGGGAGAAAAGCAAACCTGGTAATTTGGGCTGCAAATACAAACAAAAGGCATGTAAAAAATTAGAAATAACAAAATAACATTTTTATTTGTAAAATTTATCTGGATACGTTAAGTAAGCAATTCTCAAAATGAAACATACATTTGTCAGATTGCCAGAGACACAACTCTACCTGATCTGCACAGCAAGAATCTCTCGCTGGGGAATCCCTTGTACTGCACCCACATCAGCAAAGATTATGCGAATATTCAGATTTGCAGGAATATCTGGACAAATGCCTTTTAGGTTTCCATTGCTCACATTGGTATCAGAATTAAATGGATCGAGACCTATAGAGGAGAACAGAGTTATTTAAACTGAAATATTACAGAAAATATTATATTGTCCATAATTATATTATTGTCATAGTCCAGTGAAATACCAGTAACTTTCACACAGAAAACCAGCAGAAAATACACATAACAAAAAGGAGTACTTTATCAACAGAGAACTAAAATGCCAAGCCATATGTGCACTGGCTGACAGTAAAATACATGTTAGTGCAGTATCATATACATACTGAGTTATACACGTGTGCGCACACATATATGGACGGATGGATCCAGTCACACAGATCAGTATCTTTAGCCATTTGTAATTACAGTTTAGTTTTGAGATGCTCTATTCATCATATGGGCATATTTAGACTATAAACAATAACACAAACCTCACTTACGTATAATTTCCACCCAGTCATTTAAATCACTGTAACTTGAATTGTCCCTCTTTCCAACGTGAGTGGCTTTTATTAATGAATTCAATTTCTCAGTTACATTTCCTCTGCAAAATAAGAATGTAAGATTACACAAAAAGTAAATCTGTACTGCCTGCCACTCTGAGTTGCAATATCACTACATCGTAAGGTCAGCTTCCTCTGAAAGATGTTATAACTCAACAAAAACAAACCTGACCTTTTGAATGATGAGTTAAATGCAAGAAATGGCAAAGCATTCCACTCCAACATAAGCCCTATTTGAATACAGAGAGATCGGAGTGAAACCATTATTATAATTTCCTTTTTAAAAAAAAAGTGAGACTATCACCACAGAAAGCTGAAATGCACACATGAACATTTAAAAAGAGTGTATCAGTCCTGATAGTAGACACTTGTAAAGAATCATGCAATAAGGAACAAGAGAGATGCAAAGGAAAAACAGTTCAATCTATGTAGCTCACCTTAAAAGGCTGCAATCTTCATTAATACCAACTTCTAGGATGCATCCAGAGAATGAATCTAGTCCGAATAAAACTGGTGTGTAAGTTGCCAACGTACATAAACCTCTGCCAGCTATGAAATGAAAATATCTTGAGCTTTCTTATATCAACCTTTTGATCTCTAGCTTGCAATTTTGTGCAAAAATACCAAACATTAGAATGCAAACCACCAAGTGGTATAGTTCAAATATAGATACAAGTCCATTCAACCTAAGTTTTCCAAGAAAGCATTAGAGGCTTACTCACCAAAGTTTAATAAAAGCTAGGGAATAGTCTAGAAAAGCAAAATTTGGAAGAGATTCTTAACTAAAATATGTATTTAAAAAAAGCATTTTAGCATTAACTACAGTTGAACTTACAACCTCACAAGCCAGTACCTGGTTGCCAAAGGTTTAGGCTTCCAAAAGTATCAGAAGCATTCATATTTGCAGCTTTCACTGTTTTTCCAACTTGATAACCTAAACATAGGAGGGAAAATCGTGAACATTCTGTAAGAATCTTTAAACATTAGCATTGTTTCAATAACAAATGTAATCAATCCGGAAGGAAACAAACAGACATTTCCATTACAGTAGGAATAATCATGACTTTAAATAACCCGTATCTATACAGCAAAAACTGAAGAACCAATCATGGCTATTACAACTGCCAGTGCATTAAGACAGGAAGGTGGGGGCCAGCAACATGAAGATATATGGAAGAGATAAAACACAGTCACCGATAATGGTCTGTACAGTACCGAATTTTTTTATTTTCACTTTTAAGAAGCAAAAGAAAGTATTAATACCTGGATTCCCAAACAGTTCTGTTGCATTCGTACTCTCTAAACTTTGAAATTTGACTGTGAATCTCTGTGCCAGTATTTCTGGTAAAAGAAAAAAAAGATTACTTTTAAATAAGTAAACTAGCAAAAAGTATGCTCTATGTAGGATACAAACTTCCATCCTTCATTAGTAACAGCAGATTCAAAATAATACAAATTAATGGAAATCAGCCCCATTAATTTTCTTTCCAGAGTCCAGAGGAAGTTCTTCTTAAGAAGTATTCGTAGATTAGAGATTCTATCACAGAATTTCCATGCTGAAGGTAAAAAAGTGAATAAAAAATTGTAAAAGGAATTTCGCGATACCTCCATCACATAAAGTTCCGACGAAGACTGTGACATTTATTCGCTCTATGTTCTTGTCTTTCCAAATGAATGTATAATGCTCTCCAAAAGTTACATTTTGACATAGAACCTCAGCAGTATGAAGGCTTTCTGGTAGAAGGAAAAAAAAAAAAAGGCCATAATGAAAAGCACTGCTAATTAGAAAGCTGCGTTACTGTAGCTGAAAAAGAACACACTAAAAAGCACTGGCAAAATTCTGGAAATTATAACATTCATCTTTTTGAGAATTTATTTTACTGTTTCGGTTCCATCTTATTAGGACAGTGCAACAGTGCAATCCCCTAGCTTATCAATATTTTAACACCAGGGGTTCCAGGTCCATTTGTAGCCAAATCTCTCCTGAACCCAGCACTGGACTTTACATCACCAGCTGATGTAAGGGACTCAATTTCTCGATCAACTTTTGATGAAGTTTGGATAAATTAAATACTTTCTGCTTTGCAGTAAGCTAAACAGTATACTTTTAGGGCATTGGATAATACATGAGATCCCTCCTAAGAATCACAGCAAGGGTTTTAGGCATCAAAATCATTTATTTCTTATATAGGCCAGGCTAGGTAAGAAGCATATTTATTAAATGGAAGAGACATACCACTTTCAGTGATGAATTTGCCCATGTCAGCGCTGGTCCTATAGATGACATCTGGTTGGATGAAGTCTGAGAATAAAGAAAAAATGCTGCAGTAATCCTGACTAATAAGAGAGACAGATGTACTGTTTTCACACCCAAGGTACAATCCCGGTTGTTATGAAAATGGAGTAGAAAATTATTTAGAAAATTAATTTTGGTAAAGGACCAAGCAGGTTATGTATTTTGAGAGCATAGCTGGTTATCTTCATGCAGGTAGTATCTCAGACTCCAGAAGGACACTTCATAAATATATGCTTTTGTAATGCAGAAAGTAACCACTTCTTACTCATTCTAAAATGATGATACTGCACCCTCTTGACAGAAAAAGGGCTCTGCAACAGTCTGAAAACAGAAAGTGGGAGAGATGCTGTTCTGTTATGTGTAGCCATAACCAGTAAAAGAGTCACCAGAAACAGGTAAATGGGAAACAAAGGCCAATCCCACTATTTTTTATATCCTAAATCCTGGGAAATAGTGGGACACTTGCTGGAAGGTCATCAGAAAGAGGACTAGAACGTCCCCAAATGCTGAACTACAGCCACCAAAGATATTGCATGTAGCTACTACGTCAACAGTCCTCTGATATGTTCTGTTGTAGTAGCTGTGAGAAGCACGTTTCGGGGGGGGGTTTATGCAGCATACCTCCAGCACCACTGTTTATCCGCATGTCACTGAGCAGCCTTTCCTTGTAAGATGCTAGATTGGTGAGGCATTTGACATCAAAGTTCTGGAGATAGGCTACAGGGGCATTTCCAACACACTGTCCAGCCATGGATTGCTGCGGGTAGTTCAGCAGAAATAAGAATGTTGGACCCTTTTCTAGCCCCTCGCTTTTCATTCTAAGACCACCTGTTAGCAAACTGCTCCAAGTATGTACTACAGCCATATGACGCTAACAAACAAGTAATCTGACGTTATCAAAATACCTCAATCTGTAATAGGAGAGAGGTTAAAATTTAAAAAGCACAGCTTTCAAAACAGTTTCAATGTACAGTAGGGCTTCATCCTAATCTGTCAAAATAGTTATAACCAGTAAGTGTCTCTACAATGCAAAAGTAATTCAAATAAAGTACAACCAGATGACTAATATTCAAAAGGAAAACCAACTATAGTGTTCAGTAATGTAGCAGGCAAATCAAAAAATACAGAAATATGATAAGCCATAAACTATTACTTGGGTTGCCAAGCTTGATTTCACCTCTTGAAATAATTAAAACTTTACCATTTGGGGGGATGGGCAGGGGGATCAGGAAGGATATTTTCTTTTAATAACAATTTGGTGCTGGGTTTGGTGTTTTTTGGTGAAAAATATATTTCACCACTTCACAACAGCAAATTGCACAATCTGGTTACAAAGCCATAAGGAGTGTGATGTACGGAGAATATCAAACAAACCAAGAGGAACTAAAAGCTCCTAAAAATGAAATGATTACCTGGGGAATGGTAAAATACTCATTTTCTTCTGTCATAATTGGATCTCCTTGTCGGTAACCAGTGAAAAGTTTCCCAGGAGAAGTTTGTAAAGGGATCTTAAATGAAGGAAATCTGGGTGTAGAGCTGCAAACAAGTTTAAAAATTAAACAATTCCTCGTTACATAGAATCACCTAGGTTGGAAGAGACCTTTAAGATCATCAAGTCCAACCATAAACCTAACACTGCCCAAACCACCACTAACCCATGTCCCTCAGCACCACGTCTGCCTGGCTGGTAAATACTCCCAGGGATGGCAACTCCACCACTGCCCTGGGCAGCCCGTTCCAACATTTGACAACCCTTTCAGTGAAGAAATTTTTCCTAATATTCAATGCTCTCTACCTCACACAAATAATTATACATTTGCTTTCATGTCCCATGTTCTCATATAGTACCAATGACATTTGTCCATTTGCATTTAAAGTTCATATCCTAAAATTCCAATTCCAAAATAACTGTCATTATAAAAACAGCTTACGTTTTCGGTAGCATGCCTAATACGTGTGTTGAGAAAATAAAATTTCTTAAGACTTACATAGAGCCATGATAAAAGTAGCCAAGAAATGGTGTATTGTTAAGAGAAGACTGTACACAAAGAAAGGGAAACCAATCAGGGATATATTCCATCGACTGAGAAGAGCACAGATGATCAAAGGGTGGGTTTACATCCCCACCAAACACTCCAGTGAAACACGATTCATTGAATAACTGCTTGAAGTCTGGGGTACATTCCTGAAAGGAAAAAGAATGGCCACTTTTTAGCACAGTAGTTGCATTACCATAGCCACTATAGCCATACTTACAGGTAAATCAAGCCAATTTTGTAGAGAGAGGCCACATTTACTACCAGAAATACTTGAAAACCCAAACAAGCCCTCTAGCCCCATTTAGTCTGAAGCATTCAGTACCTCTCTCCCCCTCCAGACAATAGAACAAGCCTAGAAATTTTGAAAACAATGAAAATTTAATATGAAATAATTACCGGATCGCAGCAACAACGAACATCACAAGCTCCAGCCGTCAAGTCACAAGGACAAGAGCCCAATGGCTGAAACACCTGGTTTGGGATGATAGTTGCATTTTCTGTAAAAGAATTTAAAAAAAAAAAAAAAAGAGAAAGAAAGAGAAAGAAAGATTAAATAGACTGGAATCCACATAAGTAGACCATGCACATTGCAGTAGTTTATTCTGTGTACAAACCTTTTCTTTTAAATTCCATTAATGATTATTCAGTATCTCTTATTGCTACCTAAATGCTAATTATTTTTTTGAGAGAGAGAGAGAGGGGAAAAGACCAGCCAAAATGCCTTTTCTTCTTTAGCATAACTGAACACTTACCTGACACATTTCCTGTGAAGGAAGAGTTGGCATATATTTCAGCTTGAATCAGGAGGTGGGCCAACATCACTGAATCACGGCAAGCTAAAACCTGAAGTGTTTCAACCACGCAGAGAGGTGTTGTGCAGCAGTCAGTGGCATTGGGCAAACACAACTGTAGATTTCTAGTCAAGCTTACAGTCACTCTGGAACTGTTCTGAAGAAGTGCAAAATAAAGTTTGACAGCTCTGACAGCTTGTATTAAATTACTCTTATTTATACTACTCATCAGCTTCTGAAAGAAGAGTTTCAAGATGACTGCGTTTTGTCAGCGCTACAATGCAATGATATTCTTCCTATATAAAACTGAACATTTGTTGAGAGTGGAATGACAAAGGGTTTGCTACTGAGATATGCACATACAGTGAGGATATGAACTGCACACAGAACTTTAAGACACGCACACAGATTGTTACCTCAGAAATCACGTGCCCATTTCTAAAGAAAAGAACAAATACCAAAAAGCGAATTTCAGTTTTTACAGCTAACTTCAGCTGAAAACTGGAATGACTGCAGAGTTGATAAAACCCCTAAGGGAATTATGTATAAGATAACACTGAAGGCAAGTCTAATAAATACAGGTGTTTCAGAGGTCATGAGTATAAAAGCACCACTTTTTTATTTCTTTTTGCTAATTCCAGCAGATCTGAAACGCTCTCAAATGCTACAGCCAGCCAGGAAGTACAGGCAGGTCTGGAGAGGAGAACAACAAGGAACCAGTGTTAAAGCTGCACCTCAGCAAACTCCAGCAAGGGCATCCACACAAAGGGATATGCCGGATATGCCAAGGGAAAAAAGGCAAGGGCAAGACATTCAAATTGGATTGTTAGTACATTAATGTTTTGCTACTATTACATTAGCCCTTAACACATGACAGTTCAATCCTTCCCATTTTGAAGAATCAGTATTTTACATACCATACCAGGCGTTACATTCAAATTCCAATCACCACCTCTTTTACTTCCGCTGCAATTTGCAAGTTGCAATTTTCCTATATCAAAGTAAAAAATTTAAAAGTATTCCACTGTCATTGAGAAAAGACTAGAAAATCAAAAGTACATTTAAGCTCCTCTTGTGCCTTCAGGTAGGCATATCGTCAGGCCCAGCTGACAAGAAGTCAACAGAAGACTAAGGGCTTAATCAGGTGAAGTTTTTTGGAGTTCCTAAGTAACAATTTAAGCACTAGTAACACTGCTTAAATTTCAGTATTTCAATTCAGTAACAATTAAAGCACTAAATGAAATGCATTACTCTTTCTCCAGTAATTTTCGTAGCAGAAAAAATATTCAGAATTTAAACATTTATTTACATGCCCTTTGGATTTTTAAATAAAGAAAGAAAAAAGGAAAGAGGGACATGTTCTTACCTGTCTCTTCATCTACAGAACTTAAAATTATAGAAAAATTAACTCCTGAAGAATTTCCAAGAAAAAACGAATTTACTCTGGGCCCCGACATATGGATAAACGAAGGCTGAAAGACTAAAACAAAAAAGAGGAAGAAAGAAGTCTTAAGTCTTACACTGAGGGTAGATTCTTACCTTCCTATACTTTAAATTGTCACAAATAGCACAAAAATATCCGATGATGCCTAGCACAGAATTGAATTTACATTCTTGCCAAGTGCTAAAGCAGCGGGTTCAGCACTGCTTGCTTTCAGTACTGCAAGTTTGCACTTGTCACGACGCGCAGTAAACACTCAGTAGCACAACACTAAGGCAGGAGACTGCAGCAATAACTGGCCCATGCAGATACTACCCAGCTCGGGCAACAACATACTTAGCATTTCTGGTGGACTTCAGTTCACACCACAGTTCACACTTTTTGGTGCAGCGCTACCTGTGATCCAGTAACTGCACGCTACTGCCCTCAGCACGTAGACACAGTTTCAAGTTTAGGGCTCCAAATTGGGAGTTTCACTCCCATTTCCTTTCCAGACTTTACCCGCGTTGAAAGGGCCAACAGAAGCAGCTGCATGTTCCCCCTTCTGAGGTTTCCCCAGTAGCAGGACCCTCCATCGCCAGCACTTTCATGTTAGACCACTAAAGGCCCAGGACCTCCTAACCCCAGGGACACCCCCCGGCATCCCTCGGGGCCTCCCCTCACGCCCACCGGGCCAGGCCTCACGGTCACCCAGCCAGGGAAGGTCCCTCCGCACGCCGACCCCCTCCTCCCCTCCCGCCCGGCCACCCTTTCGGCCCCCTTCCCTCAGCAACCTCGCAGCCCCTGACGTCCTCCACCCACCGGGGTCCCAAGCCCGCTGCCCGGGGCAAGGTGCCCCCAGCAGCAGCAGCAGCAGCGCCCCGAGGAAAGCGGCCGCCATAACGCCTAAGGAGGGCCGCACCGCCCAGCCGGCTGCCGCTCGCCCGCCATCTTGCAGCGCCGGCGCGGCGCCATGGCAACGGGAAGGGGCGGGAAGCACTGGCGGCGGGGCGGCCTGAGGGGGGACAGCGGCGGGCGGCCGCAGGGCCCCGCCGCCCGGGAGCGATCACACAGCCGGAAGCCGGATCAACCACATCTGCCCTGACAAGTGTGTCCTCATCTGCCCACCTCGCTCCAGGCAGGCCGCGTCCTCCCCCAGGCACCTCCTCTACTGCCAGGTCAGGGCTGCTCCGCTTCCACACAGCAAAATCGCAGGCAGGCCCTGTCACCCACCCTTAAAAACATCTGTTCCTAGAGCAATATCTAACCATATTTGAAAAAATGTTTTATTACAAACGTTTTATACAAAGTAAATTACAAATCCAGCCTTCAAACAAAATGGCTTTCCGCAATCGATAATCAAGACCGGCTCTTATTACAATTGTTAAACACACAAGAAAACCGATGACACAAATTCCCGTGCACGCCAAAAAGAATTATCTTTTTCTATGTAGGAAACAATTACTCTCTGTATTCTTTTCAGAACATCAGTTACTAGCAGCAGGTAATATATACAGTAACCTTTTAAAAGTGGCAGACTAGTTGTTTGTTTAAACCAAAGCCATGTTCAGAATTATGCGGCATACCCTCATGTTCCGAGATAAAAAACACCAATCCAAAAGCAATTTTTCTTGCTTGTCAAATGCCAAATGTAAAACCACATACTAAAAAAAAAAAAAGTATGCTAGCTGTCATATTAGGTAGAACTGTTTGGCTGATTTTTTTTTTCCAGTTTCAAAATACAACCTTAACACCTAACCAGCTAGTTATTTTATAAAAAGGAAGGCCTTTTTATTCACAAATGAAGAGATATACAAAGAGATATACAATTGAGAAAGAAATACCACAAAGACAGAGTCAAAGGAAGATGAATACAGGTGAGTGCACGTGCAGGGGAATTAGCACCTTTTTTAAAAAGGAAAAAAAAAATAGGTCCATTCTAAGCCATCTTGAAAATGTTGATTTTTTTTAATTTGATGTTATTTCACTCCAAAAATTGCTAGCAAAATCTAGCAAGAAGTTTAAGTCCCTGAATACCACAGCACCAAGTCTCTGATCCTACACACCAGAAACGGTCATTCTTACCTTTACGCCAACATGGAAAAAAAAAAAAAAAAGAATCAGAGCTTTCTTGCCTTTGAAAATAACTTGGAAGTATGAAACTCTGTAGTGGCTCTTAACCAGCTGTAACTTCTGGAATTAAGAATTACTATTTAGAACAGCACAGGCTACATGGTAATACAGTGATTTGTTACTTAAAGGGCTATGTAGAAAACATATGATTTAAATACTTATCCCTTAAGAAACAAGTAGTAGCACTGCATACAGTTCTCTTTTATATCCAGTAAGAAGTGCCATCAATTTCTCACATATATTGCATTTCATGGAATTACTGGAGGATGTATGCATTTCCATAACGTTGCTACACAGCTAACTTTAATTTCTTCTTCTTAGCTTTCATGACAGGCGGCAACGATATTTTGAAAGCAGTCCTGAAACAAGATAGAAAAGGAAGTGTCAGATACACTTAACATATTCCCACACCCACCCTTGAAACAAGAAGAAACACTTACTCGCAGGTACTACAGATAGGACTGAAATTGCAGAATACTGGAAAATAAAAGAATCGGCTTTCAGTAAAACAGTTCATTTGAACATAAGAAATCAGACTCCTAAATATTTATAAACTTACTTGACAAGCACACAGAGCACACGTAACCAATCTCAATGAGATTTCGATGACAGAAGCACGCAGCTCTGTAGTCAACATGAATAGGAGGCGGAAGGACAAGCTGTGATCTTTGCTCTTGATCAGGGAGAAATACCCACTGCATGAACAGAGAAAAAATACTTTGCAAATTGGAATGGTACTGCTGTATTACCTTGTCAATGAAGTCAGGAAGATTTCACATTTGACACAGGAAAAAACACTGAAGTTTTTTTAAAGGACTTACCAACAAATACTGCAGAAGGGATGGCATGTGGGGCACTTTCAAATATATACCACCTGTAATGTCACAAGCCTGGAAAGAACATGATCAGATTGTTACATTTTATGAGATTGAGAAGATATTTAAAATACCCACACACCATGCAAGGCCTGCATGTTGGAACTGTCAGAGTCACTGAACATATTTCCGCACCCACTCTTGAAACAAAGGCAGGAAGAGAGCTTAAGAACATGGCAAACTATATAGCATCAGCTACAAATAATTGTAAACAGCAAATAAGAATAGGAAGCCTGTACCTGTTGTAGAAGACCTGAATCAGAGTCCAAGACACAGGCATCAATCAAAATACTCTGTGAGAAAAGAAACACATGAAAAACAAATTCAGCTAGGACCAATGTAGCCTCATCAGTGTTATTATCATGATCTGTTTCTGCTATAAATACTCCACATATAAATGCACGTGCTTTAACAGCTGCAGGACCACCACAGCCATAGGGAAGCTCTTTCACACAATCGGAATACAAATCCAAATTTCCAGCATCTCCCTTTTAACACATGGTAATAAAAGAATTGTCTTCAAAGGTACCTTGTACATGTTATCAGCAATGTGGGACAAAAGGCTACTACTATCTGTACTTCCATAGTAATCTTTCATTCATCCAGCAAACCCTTTATGGTATTTTTTTTTAACTTGGTTACCACCTTTCACCCTGGCCATGACAGACTTCAATTCAAGGAGCCTTTAACTAGATCATAATCATAAAAGACATGAACGATTTCATTCTCTTTGCACATTAATAAAATATATATCAAAATGAAATGTCAGCTTCACCTGTTTCTGTGCTGCAAAGATCACATTCATAAAATTCATATATTGCAATGCACTGTCTTCTGCAGCTTTTATAACCTAAATAAAGCAATTCAAACGTGTTAGCTTACATAATATCACCAGATTTCAAGATTAAAAGAAAACTGACAGCAGAAGTTCTTACCAAAATCCTTGATTTCATTTCTTGATTGGCTAAGTATTGAAAAGAAAAAGAAATACATGAGTACCTTGCTTCTATCACCTGTAGTTTGCCCTTTCAGTTTCGAGGCACCTAACATCTCAGATGTTAGATATCTAACATATCAGTTAAAATATGCGTATGAACTGTTCTACAGTCACAGTGGCATAGAGACCTGCAGAAATACTTGGCAAGTATCTGTAGACTAATTCAGACATCTTGTGAGAATAAACCCATTTCATTTATTGTCCAAAAGCTTACATGTCGATAAGGAAATAAGTGTTCAAAGTTGTTCATTACCAGCTCACTGCTTGAAACACGTTATCTGTATTTCTCATTCATTAAAGTGATCCGAAACGTACAGCTGATTCTAGCCCAATCTGCTCCTTGCAAAACTATCTGCACAAATAGCACTTTTCCCCATCATAGAAGTCACGAGAGGAAGACCAAAACCGAGTCAGGAATTCAACTACCATCACAGCTCTGCAGTTACAAATCCTTTGGAAGAGGATATGTGCATTTTGTGACTTTGAAAAAAATCCCTCTCAACCTCCAGCTGTTCTAAAAAGATTCCAGTTATGGTTTTACTCATTTTATTTGCACGCAAGAGAAAATCAAAATAAAGACGTGGACTAACGATCAAGTCCTTTACTTGTAATTGTCACCCAGACCCAGTCTAAACTGGGCAACTTCAAATGATTGCGATAAAACTGTACTTATTATTGCCAATTTTGGAAATGGCAATGTGTCAAAACATACGCATATTTGTTTCTATGTACATATGCATTTACGTCTGTTATTCCGACTCAAATATTCACATAAGTACTCTTACAGAGAGGCGTTACCTTTTACCTCTTTGCTCATCTTGTTGATATCTACATTAGCTAGCATTAAGGAATCTACATTTTGTTCTTGGAAGTAACTCGTATCCATACCACACAGTCACCACCTTGGCCAACACCCATCTCAATACACATGACCCACAGTTATTAAGCCAAGATTTCAGTTTTGGAGTGTTATGACAGAACAGGAACAGTACAACCTGTATTGAAGCATAATTAGTATTCTAAGAAACAGTCTTCAAAATACATAAAAGCTTTGAAGATTCTGCAATCAAAAGGATACAGCAAAGCGCTTTAGCAAGTGATCCTGCTAACAGAGTTTCTGTTTGCTGGCCCCTCATGTCAGCTGCAACACAAGAAAAGTTGCAAAAGTTACTTTTACATATAAACACAGTTGCTGAACCTAACCATACCAAATGCCACAAGTTTTATCTTTGGCTAATAGAGTTAATGCAGAGGCCTGAAGCATCAGCATAATAAACTCATTTACTTTAAACAGATTAAAATTGACCTGAACCAAAAAAAAGGAAATCCTTACAATTCCTTGAGAGTTTGAGTGTTTTGCAGTTCCATATATTAAGCCTAGAATTTTCTTTTCCTTACTTTTTGTCATGAGGTCTTTAATCTCTTCTGCAATTGCATCATTTATTGCTGTTAACAATTCATATTTTCCATCCTTGCTGCCAGAGCAATTAGATTCCATGGAACTACCACCATCTCCAAAGAGATCTGCAAAAGCCCAACGCTTCCCAGGGTACAAGAAACGGCTGAAAAAGAGCAAAAAAACAGTATTCATGTTTTGCCTTTAACCTCCTCAGAAAAAATGCCATAAACTAATCATCTGTAGACAGCAATACTCTGAAGTATAGTTTCAAATAATTTTAATACTTTCAACATTAAAGAGACTATATAAGGCAGTCCATCGTCAAACCGAAAATGGAGCAAACCCCGCATTCACCTCCTCTACTTCAAGACACGTTGTAAGAGAACTGGCAAATATACTATGCGGGCACTTAGGTGTATATCCTGAGACTCACGAATATCTGGGGAAAAATATCCACTAAACAAGAAACTTCTGCTACTTGGGTGGTCCTTCTCACTACATCTCTACCATCCTCTCTCTCCATACATTTTTAACCGAAAGTCTGTTTAACTCTTCCTTCTGTCTTGTAAGTCTTATTGTTGCTTTGTCATAAGGCACTAAATCAGATTATTTTTCTCCTACATAGTTTTAGTTAATTTCTGTTCTTAAGACAATGCTGTATTATGGTTTTGAAACCCAGTTTCAATTATATACTGCAAACCAACAAGAAAATCAGGAGATACATATAGGAAAGCGCACTTTAAACCTTTGTTAAGAAGCTACTATACCTTTCTTGCGTGTGACTCGCTATTACAGCGAGCCTGTTGGTACGATTCATAAATAAGTGCGAATTTCCCAGCACCATCACTGCATCAATGCATTTGGACAGGGTGAACTGCTGAAAAAGAAGAAGAAAGTAGATATAGTACAATAACATTTACCATTAAGTAATTTAGAAGAAGTCTCCTAAGTAACTGCAGTTAAAGAATTTGCGTTTTAAGACGTAAAAAGAGCTTCCTTTCTTAATGGGATGCATTTAGGGAAAACGCTTTGAAAAATACACAATGCTGGGTTGCTATTTTGAAACGAGCATTCTAAAATCCATTCTACCCGTTTTAGCAGACAACATTAGCATAGCTCAGAAATCAAAGACTAATCCAATCCACCGCCTACTTACTAAGATTTAACAAATAAATAAAAAAAGTTTTTTCCCTCAGAAACTGCCCTCGGTAGTGCCAACACGCAGACGTACCTCGGCTTCTCCCTGCGCCCTCTTCCCCCACCAGATGGGGTTGGTGTCGATGACGATGACCAGCAGGCTCAGCTCATCATCTGAAAAAGCGAGAGGCCGGCAGGGTCACCCCGAGCTCCGGCCGAGGGCCGGGCAGCACCGGCCAGAGGCCCCCGGGCAGCCGGGCGGAGCCCAGCCCGTGG
>VZSF01003594.1:369663-447119 GCA_013398295.1 Chionis minor | reverse complement strand
AGGCCAAACCACGACAACTTTCCTTGACATCTTCTTATTCTACAGGTGACTGGCTTCACCAGGTGATACGGCATCTCTCATGCTTCTCTTAATAAGCCCCTTGTTGGAGTACGGCCTCATCCCAGTAGCACTGTGAGCAGTCGGTGGTGCTCTTGTATCTCTAACAATAGCTAACACGTAACCACGGAGAATGGTTTTGCATGAATGTACACAAAAGACTTGGTGAAAAGCAGCTTATAAAGTACAAAACCCATAATAATCTTAGTCATATTCCACAAGGTAAATTTGCTTTCATCTCTGAAGGACAATAAGATTGTCATGGCATATGGGGAAAATAAAAGCAACTCTAATATTGCATAAACTTTCTTCCTTTTTTCTTCTCCTGGTTTGTCTCAAGATTGCTGCAACAAATCCTCTGTCTGAGAAAATCATCCAATGTGACTAGACCTTGGATTCCTGCTTGTAGATGAGCCTAGAGGAGAATGCCCAAAATCTTTGAAGCTGAAAATTGAAAAATGAATAGCAGTGAGAAGCTAGATCTCTCGAAGCTCATGTATAGCATTTCAGAATGCTTCACAAAGCTTATATATAATTCCAGTTAGCACATAAGCTGCTCGTATGGTAATATGTTGGCTTCTTTTGCTGTTTCCTTGCAGCTGGTGGAGCAGGGAGAAAAATCAAGTCATAAGCATGCTTTAACCTCTAAATTTCACTATACCTCTAAAACAAGAGGTTGCATCAACCTTTGCAGGAGGGAGTAATAGCTGATAATTTATATGTGCAATTTGAGGAAAGCACAGTTCCATGGGGTGATTACTGCAATAAATAACTGAAGTAGAACACCCTTGTCCTAACATAAACCCAACTTTGTTTTTCCCAGTGCTCTGCGTGAAGAACCTGATCTGGGGCTGGGAGAGTGTGGGCGAGGGAAGGGAACTAGAAGAGAAGCATCTGTAACCTTCCCGTGGAAGTCAAAGAGTTCAGAAAGTAAGAATTTAAGATCCGATAAATGAGATCCCAGTTCATTCTGCAGTAACATCAGTGATGTTCTCGTGTTATGATAAGTAAAAATAGAGAGGCAGTAGTACAGGCAATATATGCTATTGTATAGGTAAACTGTTTAGGGCAAGAACTGTCCTTTTGTTTTATTGGAACATTACCTGACACAACCTTGTTCAAACTGATGAGTAGAATTTCAGTGAGCTGCAGCCCCAAATGATGGCAATACTATTACACAGCTAATAATAAGTTGATGACCTTTGATAAATAATTTTGGCTTAGCTTCATTTCAATTTAAGAATGTCTATATGTAGCAGAAATATCCATCAAGTTAAAAACTCCTTTCTAAAATAACTAAAATGTTAGTTCCTGCTGCCAGCCTGCCCCCCACTCCCAGCATGTTTTGCTGCAGGAAATGGAGCAGTATTTGTTTTATCTCTTCACTGTGGCTTTTGCAATTATTTTCCCCCACCCCCAGTCAGTTGCTAAACTTAATAAATAAGATAAGGGAAAGACCAGTAGGGAAACATATTCCAGAAAAGAATTTGCTGAGGATGTGAGCAGTTGCAAGGGTGACTCTTCATCCTCTCTTCTCTATTCCCTACCATGTCTGCATCCGGCTGTCCTCCTTCCAGGGCCCTTGTCTTGTCCTCACTCCAGCCATGTGCACTCAGGGACTTCTTGGCTGAATATCTCTGCTGGCATTATGTGCTCCAGGGTGGCAGGAGCAGGGATGAAAGGACACGGTCTTGTTGGTGGGAACAAAGCCTACCATGAAAAGCTTCAAAGGTCAACAACAGCTTGAGTCCCACCTGGAAGCCCAGAGGCAGCCAGCTCGCCTGGCAGAGCAGCAATGGGACATGCTCCGAACAAAGTTCTGCCGACCAGGCAGGTGGCCACTGGCTCGCCTTCCAAAGAGCCTCTGAGGGCAACCGTGAGTGGGGCTTGCCACTGTACGCTGAAGGGGCAGTCAGAGGAGGAATTATACTACATTTCTCATCCAAAACTGCCTGGCCCAACAAATGCATGTCAAAAAGTCTTCTCTTTGGTCTTGCTGCCAACTGAGCATCCAGCAAATTCCCAAAACTCTGAGCTCAACCTACAAACCCATGGCTCCGCGCTCCTGGCCCTGTGATTTGTGACTGCTACCCTGCACTGTTGCCTCTGCCAGCAGTGACCCAGCCAGGCTGCCCTCACCCAGCCAGACCTCATTACTCGTGTTGCTATTATGGTAGAGCCGAGGTGGCTGCGATTACTGTGATTTTTGGTGGTTTTTTTTTAATGTTTAAAACCCAGCAATAGATATCTAGCAGGCTTGTTCCACTGGACTGGTGCCTGTAGACATAATGAACATTTCTAGCAGGGAATTACCACACACGGCAGATGAGGTAGCCTGTAGCTTCATCCTCATCATGCTCCTGGGTGTATAATCAAAGAGAAGTTGACAGAGAAATTAGAATTGAATGCAGAAATGATTTATTGGTTTTCTGCCCACAGTGAAGATTTTTTTTTTTAATTTAGCTTAAAATATTTTCTTTGCAGAAAATCAAAACATGTAGTTCATTTTTTCATTTTCTCACCACTTTTTGAACTCTCCAGTAAAGAGTTCTGGAAATATCCTAAATGAAGAAACTCAGAATAAAACTCTTGTGTTATTTTTTTTATTTTCATCAAATGACTATTACTCAGACATGACCCACCTGACAATACTTCATGATTTTGTTCCCCCAAACTGTATTTTTCAGCACATGAGCTCTTCAGCAAGAAAAAACCCATCCCAAAAGCCCACAACCTGCTCCATCTCTGAAACAATAGCACTTAGCCCTGATGTGTGAAAAAGGACAAGCATCTCTTAGTCCTCAGGGTCGAGATTAATACACCTTTTACCAGTCAAATAATCAGTCTGAGAGATCCCATTACTGTCTGGCTTTTCCCCCCTTCTTAGCACGTTCACTGCACCAACAATTGTTCCGGTACTTTCACAACACACGCTTCAAACTGCATTGGTGAAATAACAAAGGTTAACAGTATCTCTTTTTTCCACCTTTTCCACCTTCCCTCTTCCTGCTGTATTTCAGTCACTATTTATCGACCATGGTTGAGACTGGAGCTAGCTGCCACAGAATTATATATTATAGATGCATGTTTTGTACCCCCAAATTTCATAATTCTATGCTAAAACAAGTTACCTTGCCCAGCTATCAAGTATCAATGCTTGCAATCAGCACTTTGTCACATAAATCCAAGTAACAAAGGTTAAGTCACTAAGAATACAGCATGGTAGGGAAGGATGTTACTTACCATCTGGTCCTTTCAAGGATTTATTTTTTTTTAGGCTGAAGTTTGGATTCACACAGAGACCAGCAGAAAAAATGAATGTCCTACATAGTGTAGATGTTCAAGCTTTGAGTAGATCTGCATGTTGCAACTAGTGGGTGAAATAAACTGTAAAGGTGGTGTTTGAGGCAGACACTATCTGAACTTCTGCAATTTGCTGTTGTGACTATAATGCGGGATACAGAAGATTTAAGTCATTTACAGAATTGGATCTTCAGACCATAAAGACAATCTGTGTTCTCTTGTCCTGTCCAGTGTACTCGATGGAGTACGTGAGCCACAGTGCCTGTTAGCACAAAAAAATAGCTGATGACAGGTGATTTTACTGAAGTTGACAGTAATGTATGGGGAAAAAAAAGTATCTGACCTTCTTAGATATTGTTTCTGTGTCTGCTTACTTTCACAAGAGTTAGGGAACTACTCTCTTGCCATGCCCACTGGTTCTGCGCTACTTCATTTTACAGCAACCCCAAACTGCATCCTCAAATTATTCATTTTCTGCATGCACCTGCCTCACTATATTTATTCCATCTGTTTGCCGCTGGAAGCGGACTGGCCCAGAGAAGAGGCACTGGTGCAGGAGTTGGGGGCTTTAGGTCGTGAACGATGATGTGTGGGAATATGAACAGCTTCGTAAGTTAATTCCAGATCCAGAAATGCGCTCTGGATGAAGTAGCAGTCGATGCGGCCATACGAGTGTAGAGCAGGGTCCAGGTTCATGAACTCTTCTGAGAAAAAGGTTAATTTCTCTGAATTTTGAGAGATCTTGCACTCACTCAGGAACTTTCAGAGGCTGTACAATGTAGCTGGGAGGCCAAACGTCAACCTAGATACTTGGAAGGTTTTTCCTTTCCATGTTTTTATTTTCCAGCAGGGCATAAATAAAGAGCCTAGTACTTTGTTGTTGTTATTGCTGTTCAGCTTCTGTAAACAGCAGCTAGGAAATAAGCAGCAGAAGCTATAAATGAGATAAGTACAAATGCCTTGGTCACCCTCTACTATGGGAATGTTGTGTAACGAACAGCTAGATAAGCAAAGGTCTTCATTAGTACTGGAGAAACTGCAATAAAAAGTCATTTTCTGCATGCATCTCATAAGATAGCCCCCATTTTTTAATTGAAAATATATTAAAAAATCTTTATATTTACACGATCCTGCCATTTTGGTAAATCTCTTTTCCCTGCTATTCTTGTCAATGAAGATGCAAAACTATTAGTAATTACCACCCTGTATAAGCAGTAAGATTGCAGAAGACTTGCTGTGTGAAAAGCTGACCCACTGGAGACAAGCATGTCTGTGTCCTCACTAACAACACCTCCAGGTTCCTGTCCCAGGTGATAGGAACCACAGTGAAGTTGGTTAAATTACATCAGACTTATGGCCTCCTGGCCAAGTTCTGTTTCATGCCCAGTTGTGACTTTTTTTCAGGTAGCCTTTTCTTGTTGGCTCAATCACTCTGTTAAGCTGGCTTGATATACGCTGCTCATAACCCCTGTCAGGGCGTGCTGTCCATCATTTTACCTGCTCTCTACAGGCGTACATCAAGATGATAAAATGCTTCATCAAATCCAACAGGATCTGCATTAAAAACTATGATAATTACATCATTTACTACATAAAACTACTTTTATGCCTGTATTTTTCAAAGCTCTTGCATTATCCCTTCAGAATTACTGTTTGTTATCTTTTCCAACATGAAAGACATGGTCAGTACAACAATTATATGTTACACCAGGGTTTCGCATCACCTCTGTTTATTTCTTCTTAGTTTCCCCAATAAAAAGGAAAATAATCAGGAAACCTAAGCTTTCCAGGCATTGCGTTTTTGGCATTTGCTTCTTGGTCTCTCCAGAGAGGTAAACCAGACTTGTTTCCAACTGTGGGATAATTTGTGTAATATAACAGGATTTCTAGATTTATTGTCTTGCGTTTTGCTTAGCTCATGACAAAAACATTTTGTTGTGAGGAGAAATAAATGCATGGTGATATAGGCTTGAAAGGGATGTGGGTTGCTTTGTTTGGGGATTTTTTTGCTTGCTGAATTAACATTTTGTGCACAGTTGAAGATTTGCTTGTGAAAGATTTAAAATTGAGGTAGTTGAATTGTTGAGAAATGAGAGGGAGGGGGTACTAAGGCACATGGGAATTTAACAATCAGGTTTGCACTGTTGAGAAGAAAAGATTGGTGATTTTTTATTTAAAAGGTTTGTCCAGGTGGCAGGCTGCATGTGTTCAAATACTGAGTATTTCCTTCTATTTGCTTGACACAATACTGACTTCCACAACGGATTTTTTTTTTCTTTTGCTCATTCCCATAAATACTGCATGGTTTTTTAATGGAAATTGTTACATAAAGCTAAAATTAGTTTAGATACTGTCATACTTTCAGAAGGAAATGTGAGTGCTGTTCAGTAAAAGTGACATTGGGTTATACTGGAGCAAATGAATAGATGATGGTTTAAATGCCCCACTGGAACGTGAATACAGACATTTTGATTAATGTCTTTGTCATGGGCAAAGATTATTTAGTTAATGATTTGCAGTTTCCATTGCCTGGCTCTAGGAAAAGCATGCCAAATCCCAGGGTGAAAGGGAGGAACCAAGCAGCTTGAAGTCATTGGGTTATTCATGTGTTTTCAGCACGTGCCCAAAAGATCTTCTGGATCAGGCCTGAAGCTTACAGGGAAATAAAGCTCATGAAATACTAGAAATAAAAATATTATTCATACTCGTTGATTTATAGGGCTCAAACCTTAAAAGACCCATGAGGGTGTGCAGACTTGGCACGGTTGGGTGCCTGCTTCCAACAGCCCCGCTGGCCCGTGGGCGCAGCACAGAATCACTTGGGTTGGAAGAGACTTTCAAGATTGAGTCCAACCATAAACCTGACGCTGCTAAACCACCCCTAACCCATGTCCCTCAGCACCATGTCTACCTGTCTTTTAAATACCTACAGGGATGGTGATTCCACCACTTCCCTGGGCAGCCTGTTCCAATGCTTGACAACCCTTTCCATAAAGAAGCCTGCTCCTTCCCAGCTGTACCGTACCGTGTGCCGCTGCTGCACAGCAGCGATCTCCGGACAAGGAAAGGGATTCCTGTGGTTCACTTGGAGGCATGGCACAGGGCCCCAGTCAGGCGCTTCTTGCAAACCTGTCCTGCCTTGAGAGCGCCACTGGTGAGTCTCCGCTCCCCGCCATGAGAAGAGGGGGTGTCCTGGGCACCATGCGGCGCTGTCCTGGCTGCCACCCTTGGCAGGGGGATGCAGAGCCATCACCATCCAGTGGCTGAGGCCATGGGACAGAGCAGCGGTGGCCTTGTGATGGGGGGGAAGGAGGTGGCAGTGTGTCCAGGTCACCTGGGGCAGCGGTCCCAATGGAGAGGGGAGAAGGCACTTGGACAGCAGGACAGTGCCATTGGCATACTTCTGAAAGAATGACCAAAAGTTTGGGACAGTTGTGCTAAATGACAGTGTCTTTATCAGTAGGGATCACAATGGTCACTTCTATCAGTAAAACCAGCTGTGATCATAGAATCATAGAACCACTTGGGTTGGAAGAGACCTTCAAGATCATCTAGTCCAACCATAAACCTACACTGCCAAAACCACCCCTAACCCATGTCCCTCAGCACCACGTCTAGTTTCAAAGATAATTTAGAACAAAACCTTTCAATGTTTACTTGTGAAGCTCTTTGTAAACAAATTTATTTTTCAAGCCTTGTTGTGTACAACCTGTCCCCTTCTGTTCTACATGCACGCTACATTTTTCCTCTCCTCCCTCTTCCATTCAAAGCTTTCACAAAGACTTGAAACGGAAGAAGCCATTAAAGGTTTAAACAACTTAAGCAGTTACTTTTAAATTATCTTAACATGTTCAAAAACCTTGCCAGATTTACCCTTTGGAAGGCAGTAAAATAATTTTGAATAGAATGTGACCAGATAAAATGAATATGATTTTATTATTCATGAATACTTTAACCTGAATGCTTTAGTGCCTACATCTCTCTATTATATTAAATTATGGTGAAACATAAAACTGTCACACTGGGGTTTGTAGATTGATATTCCCTATGGATTCCCCTTATGTTTTTTCTATAGCTATCCCTGCTGCTGCTAATGGAACCAGTCCTTTGATACTTTTCCCTTCTAGTTATGTTCCACCTCTCTATTGACTGCTTGGAAGCACCTTTGTGGCTGGCTGGGAGGTGAGCTACCTCTTTTCACAGCGCACACATGACTAACCCCTCTGTATTCCCACCCACACGTGTGCTTTTGTATCTGCTTTTTTGTATTTCTCTTCTTTTTTTTTATATGTTCTCTCTGGGCAATTTTTTTTTTCCCTAGACATCATACTTTAGGGTATACTTTCGAAGTGATGTTCAGATATTTAGGTGAGACTCCCATTAAAGTTAATGAGACATGTGGCTAAATGCCTCTGCACTGCATTAACAATACCCTTTACTGTTTATTGTCTGGCTTAAAGAAAAGGTCACATTGGCTCCTAACTCCTAGTCCTGGATCTTTACCTTCTCCTTTAGATCTTGGAGGTCACTGAAAGAGAAGACTGTGAGGCACAGGGCCTTGCCATGCTATTTTTTCAGCTGGCAACATCGTTCCTTTAGCTCAATTTTCTTTTTATATAGAGCTGTAGAAATTACAGACCTAAGAGGAGCTTTTATCCCAAATTGTCAAAAGCGCAGTGATGACAAGTTATTGCTGAAGCACCACAAGATTCACTACGGTGCTTTGTGCCGAAAATTCCACTGGAACCAGGAGGAAATATTAGATCTTCAGAGAAGGGACATTTTATCATGCTGTGTGTTTACTGAGTCTAGCACAATAGGATTCTGGCTCTTGGCTGGGGGAGATCTTGCTTATTCCAACATAGATAATACATATTAACCATAAATATTTGCTGAGGCACACTGATGATACTGCAGTATGCGTTTTCACCTGTGTCCTCACCTGAAAATTTTTGATTAGAAATTCTGATGCTGTAGCAGGAGCAGGAGGTGATAGTGAGCACAGGTCTGAGATAAGATGGGAGGAGAGAGAAAAAGGGAAAGAATTGTGACTTTGCAGCTGTGTCCTGCGAAGGGAAGTGCACGCAATTCCAGCCCCTGCATCTGGGCTTGGGGTAGAGTAGCACAAGGTTGATCTGGAAATTGGTATTCCTAAACAATATTACTAAGTGTTCTGAAAAATAAATGTTATTTAATTTCCTCATGCTTTAGCCATCTCATGTGGGATTATGATATTTAAGTCTTGGTAAACATGAGCAGAGAGCCTAAGGTGAAACATGCAGTAAATGTAATCTTTGTAATGTGAGCAAGAGTCCAGCTTTAGATCCTTTTTTCATTCATTTTATTAGCCCAAAGGTAATCTCCGAACTCTATTATAATGGAACTCCTCTGCTATAATGAGAAGTTAGCTATTCAATACAGTCCTCATCAACATCGTGTTTTTTTCATCTTTCTAAAGCTCAGTAGAAAATGGCATTAACCATCGTATTGAGACAAGGAGCTGAAGTACAGCAAGGTTAAACACAGCTTTTGCACTAAAAAGGAAAATGAGAATTGGATTAAAATTCTGATGTGAAAAAAAAAGTTAAATATGTTGGGTGAAATGAAACATTAAAATTAAATGACTAGCATGGGTGGGTGAAGTTCAATATAAGTAGGAGTGTTTAAGATGAGAAGGTTTTTATCCAACAGTGAATTGGCTAATGATGTTGCTAATGTGGGATCCTACAGTTGACAGTTTGTTTCTGAAGGCAGATACTGTCCTAATGCTGCTGCTTTGAGAGCTACAATTATATAAAAAGAATATGTCATTCATCAGTGCATATCATCAATCACTACGCAGTCCTTTTTGTGTTTCTCATCTCTATTGTGGGTATTGTATGGGAGTGAAGAAGGAGGGACTGTATTTGTACGGAAGGCAGACTCGGAGATGCGTACAGATCAGAATCTGACCAATGTTTTCTTTTAAGCATTCCTTTGAGGAAAAAATTTAAAAGAGCTGATAAAGCCAAGTATCCGATGAAAAGGATTTCCAAACAGAGATAAATATTTACTGCTTTCTCTGGCAGGAAGGTGAACTGTGGCATTAGCCTGTATGGACAGAAGGATTATTTTGACTGTTTTTATACAGGGAAAGCTCAAGTATTCCATTGCAGAAGGCAAGAACTAATTATTTGGTTAATTAATAATGGTGGCATTAATATGCTTATTACTCATTTCCTCTGCAGTATCACACGGGTGTTCCAGCTGTACGCTAAAGAGCTGATGTGCCAGGCTCTGTACACACTGAATGAATAATTTTTTGCAGGAAAAGCCTTCACTAAATGCAATGCCCTCTGAGGGCTCTGATCTTTCCTTCCCAGACACTCTCTGAGGGTAGCTGCCCTTTCTGTGGAAAGGGTTATCCTGCATATTCTCACAAAGCTGTTGTCTTCCTTGCATTGTTCAACATCTGAGCAAAAGAAATACTGTGTAAATTGAATTAACATCTAGCTGTAGGTCTTTGATATAAAGAAAAGCATCTGTTTTCTGTTTCCAGCCATGATTGGTCCCTGTTTGAAGACTGGTTGGTCAACTTGTGCGCTGGGTGGCACAATTCCCTGATGTTTGCTGCAGAGTAACGTATGCAGAGGGTGGGCAGCTCTTTCAGATCCATCAGGGTGACTTGGGAACATAAGTCCTGATGTAAAAAGGGATATGGGAATTGCAGCTGGGCTGGTAACGACTTGCGAACAAAACACTTCTTTTCAACACTTAATGAAGTTTCACTGCAACTCTGGTAGTGTTTTATTTTTATTAGAATTTATATTTCTAATAAAAACCACATTGAAGATTTTTGCTCATTCTGAAACTGAAGCCTGGGGTGTGAGAAGTCATTGCAAATGACCTTTACACGTAAGAAGCTTTGAATTACCTGCAAGAATCTGAGAATCAATGTTTTTAGAGAGGGCAGAGACAGAAATGGAGATTTAAGGAAAAATTTCAAATCAGCTCTGTTAGGAATATTAGGACTAGCTTCACTGAAAATTGATGGAAATTAGGAAGTTTGTTATTTATGTGTCTCTAATTCAGATTATAAGCAAAAAAGGAGATGCACTCTGTGATTTTTGAAGTGTATAAGTGAAATTCAGAGAGAAGATTGATCTGCAAAGCTGACTTTGGTTTTAGCTATTTCACTGGTTTTGTGCCTTTCCCCATGTCTTGTCTGAGGTCAACTGAGACTACAGCTAAGAGATGTAACCCAGAGTGGGCTTGAGAAATTGCTGGAATCGGGTTTACTGGGCAAGTTTCTTAATTTCCTTGGTCTGCCTCTTTTCTAGAGTAGTGAAAGGAGGATTATTTTGCCCTTGCCTCTCTACTACTTAATGGATGTAAATTTGCTGCATTAGAAACTTTCATATGTCCTGAAATGTAAAAGGCAGGACACACCTGCTACACAGGAATCGGTAATAATTGCATGACTAATACAAAAGAATTGTTGATGAGTCCTCAGTGGTATTAACAAGTGATGAGGATGCTCGAATGAACTTCTCCATTTGCTTACAGATCACTGTGCTCCTAGTTCTGCATTTTAGCAGTTGTTGGAGTGTTACATGGGAGTTTGGGATGCATTTTTGGACTCACAAGTGATAGGTAAAATGTCAGGTGTGTTGAAAGATGCCCTAGCTTCTCACTTAAGACACAGTGTTGATTTATGTAAGACTGCATCACACTCATTTAGAAAGCTATTCTGCACGTTGTATATTTTCTCCAGTTGATATTTTTCCCAATGTGACTGCTGCCCACAGTCAAACTGTAGCTCCGAGTTCCCATGTCAGCACTGAAGTGTAGTCTTTAACTGTAAGCAGCATCTGGCCCTTTTTACCTTGTGCGTGTCCCATCTGAGGTAAGTCCCTCAGATGGTGATAGGGAGCAGCCTTAAATTTGATAAAGAAGTTGGCTACAATGCAGTCCTGCAGTTTAAATGCCATGACATTTCCTAGTTATTAACATAAGAACATTAAATTAAAATTATGCTCCATGGGGACTGTAGCTTCGTATGGCTTGGGAGAATTCACTTGCTTATTCAATGAGACTCAAAGAGCTTAAGCTGATTACATTTACAGTTAATACGTTCTTTCCAGGGGTACCACTTTGAGTCAAATTTTGCTTTGAGATGCTCTGATATGGGTCCTCAGAGTTCTGCCTAGCCCTTGTGAGCACACCTAATCCCCATTGGCTGGAAGCCGGAGAAATCACCTGAGTAAGCCTTCTATGGCTGAGTCTTTAAATAGCCAAATACTTGGACTCATTCTCAGCTGCTGTAAATTTGCATCAACTTGGATCTGCCCTATTGAGCTCTGAATGGCTTGAAAATGAATGCAAATGACAGCTTTGCTGAAGGTGGATATTTAAATGTATATATGCCGCTCAATACCCTATGATTAAAACTCATTGCAATTAAACAAACATACATACTCCTAGCTTTCATGTGCAGTGATTCATGCCCCGAAAACTGAAGCATTGGCTTTCAGTTATTTGTTACCATCAGATAATCTAAGAGTTCTGCTAAAACTGGTAGATTGTTGCTATAGTTATTATGAAATAGGATCTGCTGTTTTGCAGTAAATTGGAAACTATAACTTGTTCTTTGATTAATCTTTCTCTGAAACATGGAGGTCATCCCTGACTTCCAGATATTTCTATTCTCCATGTATATTAATTTCTAGTAGCCTGGAGTTTAATACACGTATCTGTTTCATTTCCACAATTAATGGTTATAAGGCAACACAGATAAAAATGCAAATGAACAACTTATCTTTATGCTTTTCAACGGGATGTTTACAATTGCAGTTACAGCGAGCTTTTAAAACTGCCCAAACAACTTTTCCTGCAGATACGAGAATTATAAAGATACCTTTATAAATTGCAGATTTTAAAAACTGTTGTCATTTAAATGGCTATATTTTTGTATTTATTGAAACTATTTTGAGTATAAATGCAACACATTTTTTGTTCTTTTTTGTAATTCCAGACAAATACATATTAGCATAAAGAGAAGTTCATACACATATAAATATGTATATATATTTTTCTTTTCCTCTGCAAAGATTTTAGAGCAGAGACCCATAAGAGTGAGCATTTCTTGCAATGGTTGCCTCTAAGTTCTTCTCCCGGATGTGCTGCTGTGACAACACGTTGGAATCAAATGTAAAAAAGAAAGAAAGTACAAGAAAATTGTGGATCTTGAGGAAAAACACGGGGCTGTTACAGCTGCAGCATAATAGGGGCACTGGGAAATTAAAATTTTTCAGTTTTCCCTTAGCTGCATTTCTACAGCTGGTAGTGAGAACTTAATTTTTGATTATGTGTTACTTAAAAAAGATCTGATACAGTCGGGAAGAGTGAGTTCAAACAAGCAGATAAAGTTTTCATTCACCTTGTAACTACAACAAGAATTCAGCTAGATATTAGAAATCTAATAAGGAGCCCATGAACGTTGTAAATCTGCTGTGTTAAATGGACTATGTTGAAAATGTCTTTTTTCCAAACGCAGAGACAGGCCAGTCTTCGGGAAGAATAAGATTTTCCTGTCCTTTTTGACAGAGGGTCTTCTGTTGCTGAGAAGGGTTTTCATTTAAGAAGTGACCTGTTAATTCTTCAAAAGACCTTATGGCTACATCTAGACTACATACAAATTACGAGCCCTTGGTTCATCCAAACTGGCTTCACAGCTACAGATTTTGCTGTGGCACCTGAAGGTGTGTTGGCAGTACAGCCTGGTACAAGACTCTACAAGGAGACAATATTGGCAGCCTGAAACCCACATAGTCCATTCTGCTTTGCAGGTTTTTACCTCCTCTGTGCGAGGTAAACTAAGCTAACTGGGTGGCAAAGATGATTTACAGTGGGGGCCAGACTACCAGACAGCGACAAGAGAGAAGTAAGTTCAGAAATGACATCTGCGAGCCGAGTTCCGGGAGTATCGGATGCCTGAGGTGGCATGCGGTTTGCCGTGTAGGCTAAGCATATTTGAAGAGTTTTGGTAGAGTAAATTCCTCATTTCACTATGCTGCATGATGTAGCTATACTAGCCAAACGTCGCATGTCTTTTATCGAGATTGTTTCCATAGGAAATTATATTGTTACTACCAGTCTTTCCAGGTGATAAATTATGCTGTTCTGTATTCCTGAATGTCTATTCATCCTATCTGTCAGTCCACAGTTTTTGTGCTTGCTCAGCTCATCGGTGTGGTATTTGGAAATAGTAATTTCCAAGGCTTTGGGCAGGGCAGCTTGGAGCTGTGAGTCTAAATGCAGAGGCTGGATCTTAATATACTTATTTCACATGAGGGGAAATAAGATGGCTGTATCCATGAGCGTGGCACACTGACAGAGGAGCATCTCTGGCACCACATAACCTCACAGTCTACTGACACCTCCCTGATTTCAATATAGGCTCCTCTTTGGTGTTCTAACTCCAACAGTGATGTTAAAATTTGAGTCGAAGTTAGAAAGAAATGAAAGCACACGAGGAGCATTTTCTTTAGACAATTAAGGGACAAGAAAAGTAATGGAATGTATACAGAAGGCAATGCTGGGGCAAACAGAAGCTCACGACAGCTCTTAGCAGGCTGTTTTATGTGAAGATAAACAGGTGGCGAATGCCTTTGGAGCGCTGTATGTTTGTGTACAGAGCAGGGATTCCAGCATCTGAATCCAGGAAATCAAACCCAACATTGCATCCTTTCAATTTGTCTTCAGACACTAGTAGCAAATGGTATTAGACCTGGCACAAAGGCCGCAGGAAGGCTGGCCTGGCTTTTAGGTTTCCCTGTCATTTTAGGTTGCTGTTTCCATGCAAGCTTCCACTCTGTTTGCACTGACAAGCGTAATAGCCCAGAGTCAAGCTGGCACCAAGTTGTTGTTAACTCCATTTGCCTGCGATTCCACTTTTGTGGCAAGATGTATGTTAGAGCTCGGTATGATAATAAACAGTTCTGCAGGATTTTTTCGTACCGATTTCGCATCGTCTTTTGTGGCAGCTTCAGCTGAGCACTGAAAGCTGCATTAAGCACGTGGCTCACAGCCACAGCAAAAAGGGTCTAAATCTCCCCTCTCTTCTCTGATCACTTCTTCATGACCATGATAATATTTCTAAGTTATGCCCTACTGTCACATCCTACCTACTTTCCTAGAAAAGGGGATTTGTTTCATCTTTTATGTTTAGCCATTTTATATATGGGGAAGGAAGCGTCCCCTAATTCTCTACCTCATATTCAAGACTTGATAGCAGTTAATAAAATACTTGCTGTTTCTTCCCTATCTTACTTTTTTCATTTTTCTTCCTTGCTGCTTACACAGAGGATAATACACGTGTTCTGAACTCTTACTGGCCCTCTCATTTTTATTCTCAAAATAAACAAAGTATGCTCAAGCCACCCACATTTGCCCATGGAAAACAGGGAAGGTCTGGTTTCCTTTGTCAACATGACTTCAGTGGATTTGTGGCAAACTTCACTCTACACCAGCAGTACTGCAAGAGGCAACACCATTGTCTGCTGGGGAGATAATGCCATGGTAGCACAGCTCTTGTCACCCATCAAAACTAGGAAAGCTTAGTCTCTCAGTGTGGTTGGTTTGCAAGGTCTATCATTCCTCTGGTCGTCATCTATCACCCGGGTACTACATTTCCTATCCAAGGCCTGGGCAGGTTCTAGACTGCTCTTTTGCTGAGATAAAGCATATTCAGCTTGCTACGACTAAGCTTGTACCCTGGATGGTATTGGGAATAGCATGGTGGGCAGGACTAGGCCAATGACTGTCCCCCTGTACTGGGCACTGGTGAGGCCCCACCTTGAACACTGTGTTCAGTTTTGGGCCACTCACTCCAAGAAGGACATAGAGGTGCTGGAGCGTGTCCAGAGAAGGACAATGGAGCTGGTGAGGGGTCTGGAGCACAAGTCTCCTGAGAAGCGGCTGAGGGACCTGGGGTTGTTCAGCCTGGAGAAAAGGAGGCTGAGGGGAGACCTTCTCGCTCTCTGCAATTGCCTGAAACGAGGGTGTAGGTGGGGGGGATCAGTGTCTTCTCCCAAGTAACAGGTGATTAGACAAGAGGAAATGGCCTCAAGTTGCACCAAGGGAGGTTTAGGATGGATATTAGGAAAAATTTCTTCACCAAAAGGGTTGTCAAACATTGGCAGAGGCCACCCAGGGAAGCGGTGGAGTCGCCATCCCTGGAGGTATTTCCTAGCTGGGCAGACGTGGTGCTGAGGGACATGGGTCAGTGGTGGTTTGGCAGTGATAGGTTGATGGTTGGAGTTGACGATCTTAAAGGTCTCTTCCAACCTAGACGATTCTATCATGCTAAAATGCAGGCTTTCTGCTCTTAATAATTAACTCAGAAAAGCTTGAAGACCCTTCTTGATATCAATATCAAGGGATCCACATTGAAACAGTAAACCCTACTTTTTCTGGGTTTGGCAAAATCCTAGTCCTGAGGAATTCAGTTGCTAAGTTCCTGGTTATTGGGGGGTGAGGGAAAGACCTTAAGCCCTAAAGTTGTGGCAGTTCACCTGCTTATGTACAGATATGCAGTGGCCTTTTGAGGAGTGGGAGAGAAAAGAAACAAAAGGCATTGAAATAGACTTTTTTTTTTGAAAGGAGGCTTTATCAATAAAGGAATCTAAATTTTTTTTAGCAGAATGGTTAGAGATCCTGAAAATGGTACCTTATTTTGTTTACTATAGCATTTACTACAATATTATGTTTTCCTTTCTATCTTTGAGTTTAACAGTACCATCTGTCAAAAATATTAGTAATGGAGAAATACACTGGATAGGGCAAAAGTAATTACTCGCTTTCCTTTGGTCCAATTTACAACAGCTTAGGTAAAATAAAAGAGCAAATAATAAAGTTCCCAGGCAAAATCTGAGCTGCTTTGTATCACTTTTCCTCTAGTATCCTCCACAGAATATAATTAAATCTGCCCTTGGTAGATAAGAAGTAATGCTGCTTTTTCATCTCATGTACATATGTGTGCGTTTTGCTTCTCTAACGCTGTTTTTCAGAGTTTGCAAGAGAGATCGCTGCTGTTTGTCTTCCTAACAACCTTTGGGTTAATGTTAACACCAGAACTCCATCTATAGATAGCTGCACAGCCTTCTCAAGCTGTCACTGCGTTCTTCCCACCATCTGTTTGCCATCCCGAAAGACTGGCAAGGTTCTATAGGCCTTCTGTATGGGAGGATTATGTACTACTCGCTCATCAGCTCTGAAACAAGCTTCCAAGTTTGTTTGTCGTTGCTGGGTTTTTCCCTGTAATGCTTTTCTCTGAATGGGAGAACGGGAGGCAATTCTATTTGTTCCTCAGTCCCGCTGCAAGCTTCCAGCTCTTTCTGGTGTTTTGTACTGTGTTGTTGCAAACAGCGTGTTCCCATTCAATGCAGTGATTGCAGAAGTTTACAGGGATGTCCAGATTCTGGAGTAAGATGAGTTTGCTGGGAGCAAACAATGAAGAAAATAAAAAAAAAAAAACAGCTTCCCAGTCTGCTTTTTGCTTTGGCTGTGAGTTGCTTGGCAATGAGCTTTCCTGAAGCCAGGAAAGAATATCACTGCAGCCCTGAAATTCTCTCTAAAGCCCAGATAATGGCGCAAACTCAGGAACGCGATACCCCCTCAACGGGAAAGGGAGCTCGTGCTGGTTCTGGTTTTTAAACTTGCACACTAAATGAACTGGGAGGAAATGCCATCTCCTTGGATTGCCTATTGGAGAGATGGGTTCTGGAATTAAGTCCGGTAGAATTTATGCTTGAATACTGCTTCCAGCTTCTGCTTCTTGCTGAATGAAAATATTTAGGATCTAGTACACCTAATTTGGCGTACTAGAGAACATAATGCAACTACTAAAATATACGCTTTCCTTATTATTCTACATACACCATCATTTATATCGCTTATAATAATACCCTAGTTACATAAATATTTAACAACAAATAGTCTCTATGCATTAAGCAGGAAAATTCAAAGCCACTGAAGCAATGTGAGGTATTTCTATTTAGTGCATTTTTTTCTGTCAGTAGAAAATTTTAGTAGACCATTTTAATGATCTTTCTGTGCAAGTAACCTAATTATCTCAACAAACTGACTTTCTGAACTGAACTACTTTTGTCGGGGGGAGTGGAAGGGAAATCATAACAACAGGAAAGAGAACATTGAGTTCATTTTAGCTACAAGCATCTATCTGCAATGTTATTGGTCCCCTCCACCATTTTTTTTCTTTGATTTTGTGCAGCATTGGGTCACTCGCGCTCCTCCAATTGCTCTGTTTGCTTCTGTCCTTTTCTTTCCTGACTTGAAACAGCAAAATAAGATTTTTCTTCTATTTCTAGTAAAGGTTTTTAACGTATGAATTTAAAAAATATCATTAGAATTTGGTATAGAAAGCAAGATCATTTCCATTGTTTCTTTCCAAACAGTCTTCAACCTCAAAAAGAAACACAATTCGGATCTTTCATGAAGCCTGCTGGAGATACTGTGGCTGTTATACATATTATGTGGTTTATCAATTGCTTGAATCTTCAATAATGTCATAGTGTTCTTGGGAATGTTTTTCTCTTTCATATATACTGCACTTTGTTTCCTTCAGTTCAGCTAACGTGACAGAATGCAGTCTCTTCGTCAATAAAATGGGCAGGTTATGGTGGTGTACAGCCATCTGACGATGCGAATGTTTTCTCTGTGAACATACTGGCTAGTTTCTCAGTCAAAAACTGTAACAACGATGAAAAAGGAAAATGTGTCATTAGAGGTATGGCACTGCACAAATTTCTCAAAGTCTATGCCTGCTATTTTTTCATCTTGCCGAAGGAAATAATGGTGGAGGAGCTACTGCATCTTGGGGTGTTGGAGAAAGCTAGCCCTGCTTGGGCACCCACTGCAGAATGGAAGGGTTTAACTGATACAGTAATGCAGGTAGATGCTCTACGTATTAAAGTAATTTTCATTTAAATGTTTTATGCCCTTGGTAGAAACAAACACCACTGGTTTAGAGGTGCTATTTTAGCTCTTGTATTTCCCAATGGTCGCAGACTCGCCAAGAGGAATACATCAGTTATTGATTTCCATCAGACCTACCTGTAAATGCACTGAATGCACAGATTAGCAGTGTGCCAGCTTAGGAGTAGATGTGGAGCATCGTGGCCAAGAGGCATGACTTAAAGACAAGAAAAAGGAATCCACTTAAAGACAAGGAGGTGGCAGGCAAAGATATAACTAGCCTTAAACCGCTATAAGATTAATGCCAAGATTCTCAGGGAAAAAAATAAACCATCAAACGCTCACAAAAGATCCACCTAACATACTTTTTATCAACAAAAAGCCCCTATATAAAAATAGCTACTGCCACTACTTGAGCAAAATAAACCATCTAGGCAGAAACACGTAGCCCCTCTGCTAGGCAAAAAAGAATGTAATAAGGCAAAATCACATCCAAAATTATATTAATATACTTGCAAAAAAAGTCATATCAAGAAAAAGGAAATAAAAATGTTAAAGAGAAATTTCTTGTGTGGACTTGGTGTTGGATCTCAGGAGGTTTATGCCTATTCACACACTTTTTAGAAATCAAATTACGGTGATAAGATATTGTTATCTCATGGTAGAAGTCATACAAAATAGTCTACATAGTCAGAGGTTCATTTAATATTTCAAAGTAAGCTGTATAATTTGAAAATATTTTTCAACAAATTTAGTCCAGAGGCTTAACCAGTTTTTCTGTCTATATTTGTACTATTGAAATACTGCACAACAGGTCATGTATTATTCCTGCAGTGCTTAAAGATAAGTGGAAATAGTTCCTGAAATCAGCCAGGTCTAGGTTCACTCCTCTGGTTTCAAAGATTGACACTCATTCTTTATGCGTCGCTGGGACATGGGACAGAGTTCTGTTACCTGCTGAATGTCTCCCGTGTTGTCTATGACAAAAAAATTTCTCTCTTTCATGATGAAAATCCCCTTTAAAAAAAGACAGCTAAAGAAAACAAAAATGACTCCAGCATGAAAGCAGCAAAAGAAGATCTGCAGCAAGCTGTTCACTAGTGAGTCAAACCAGTCTGAAAAAAAAATCACTTTTTATGTCCACATCTAGCTCTTTTTAATCACACTATTACTTTAATCACACCTGCTGCCTGACATCCCGTTACGTGCATTCCAGCGTTGCCAGAGAGGAAAGGCTTTGACTTGAGGAAATAAAATCTGATTTCTGAGTACTCTGGTATTACCTATTGTTCTTGTGATACCGAGACTCTCTTGAGCTGTCCCGAGGATGGGGGAAGGAGATCTTTTATTGCTGTTCTTGATGGGAGCTAGGTATGCTTTTAAGTGACAGGTCCAAAATCTAAAGAGACCTTTGAGCATTTTTCTTACTGAGCCAATAAGAGTTACTCACAATTAAATAACTTTTTTTTAATTTTCAAACTACAGTTGTAATCCAGCAAATACTCTCAAAAACATATTCAATTTCACCTAAATCTCCAACATTTCAGATCACTTCAGGCTCTAGGGACTTGAGCTGGGGCAAACTACTTACCTCTCTGTCTGTCTTCACGGTCTGGCAAATGGGAATGAGAAAATTTCTAGGATTTCTCTTTTTTTGAGGGGAAGGAGGCGAGGCAGAAGCAGTGGCATACTATATTGCTATCATAACCTGCTTGCTCTGCAAATAATTATCATCTCTGGAAGTGTTGCCATAAGTGGAATTCATGCGTTCTCACAGCAATTTGCTAAAATCCAGTATCATTTATACGTTAAACGCTGAACACCAATGGCAGAGCTTAGGGCAGTGAAGATTTTTTATTTGTTGCTACAGCTCCACCAAAAAATCTGCATTACAAGAACGTATATAATTATTTCATCCAAGTCTCAGGAATGTTGTCGGACTTCAGTGACTCCTGTACTTTTGTCTGCTTTTCCTGTGTAGACTGTAAAGCCTTAGAACAGCCTGTAGCCACTGCCTTTGTATAGACCACCTGGCGCAGCTGGGGTTTCAAAGGGCTTCTAGCCGCTACGGATCTAAAATAACAAATTTCTACAACCTGAACCGATGAGTCTTAAGAGTTTTCTGCTGTCTGTGGCTCAGAAGAGGTTGTGTGATGCACACCTACCTGTGACTTTCCAGGTATATCCATGGGTTTAGATAATGATCTTCTCAAAGGTTTTGTGAGAGTACAGATAACTTCTTACAGGCATAACCTAAGTGGGGTTTGTATTTACTCAAATAATTGTCCAAATTATCTTTGCCAAACCTGTTTTCTCTGTTATCAGACTGGTGTTTTCATAGACAACTTAGTTTCATTTTAAGTGATTATTTCTATTTTGGAACTGTTGATAATGCCCTTCTGTAGAAGTTTCTGGAGCTTTTGGAGCTCCAGGACTGCGATGATGACAAGAGGAGGAAGCAGAAAAACCCAAATATTCACGTAGTGCAAACTTAGCAGTTACCTTAGCAGTCTGGAAGGGACTCACCAACAAGGCCAGGCAGAAGGATAGCTGCCTCTAGAAAATACTGCTTGATATGCTAACTCCTAAGTGTTGAGATATCAGAATAACATTCAGATTTGAAAAGGGAGTTAGGTGGCTCAGCTGGAACCAAATTTTTTTTAATGCTCTGGTATGGTATTCTGTGTTCCTTAAAACCAGTATTTCTGCTCCAACTATAAATACTATTACACCAAATGGGAATAAAAGAAGTGACAATCTCCATATAAAGCCAGCCTACCTAATGAAGGCAGATCATTAGGGAAGGGGTGGAGAAAGAAGAGTAAATAATTGGGGTGCTGGATTCAGAGTCCCAGTTGCAGTCATTTGGCTTAAAATCTATGAAAGTAGAAAATATATTTTCTTCTTTGTTTCTTGTTAACAGTGAACAATGTCTTTTGATTTGTTTTTCACTGTAGGGTCTTGCTATGATTAGGGTGGTCAGGAGAAGACTGCCTTTTTTTTGCAAACTATAAAAGATAATACTACCCTTCAAACAAATTAGTGAGAGAGAACAGAATGAATGCAACACACGTGGTCTGAAACTATAAATCAAGTGATTTCTGAGAGTTACATGAATATACGTATATATTTTAGCATTGCTATAAAGAAAGTTACAAAGCAGATAATAGTGCCTTAGTTAATGTACATAGGTCTTAACTCCACTCTGTTAAACAGCCTCAATTATTTCAAGCATGCCTGGATGTCTAAAATGGAACAGTTTTACAGAACTGGAATATATGTAAGATTAAGTGTTACAAACAACTTGAAATGCTCCTGAATTCTTGCTGGTGCATGCAATAACAACTGATAAAATCTATAACTAAAGTGTTTCTATACAGTGATACCCCTGTGGGATACTTCTGAATGCATTTATTTGAAATATTCTGGAAATGACGTTGGAAGTGCTTTCAGTAAGTGTGCTGCAAAATCACTTAATTCTTTTCCTCGGTTCCTTTGAAATCATCTCTGATACACAAATAAATTTTGAATTTTAAAGGTAAGATTTTGACTAGAAGCTAAGCTCTTAGAACAGAACGCAAAGGGGAATGAAACACACATTGGAGCACTGTACCCCCACACTTCCGTGCTGCTACCATCAGCGTCTTACATGATCTCATTAGTTTGAAAGAGTCTCCGTTTCTCCACACGCTCCAATTTCCAACGTCTGCCTTCTGCCCAAGGTTCCCTACTGCTCTGCCCTTGCCCAGCAGCAAGAACGGACCCGTGCAGTGAGTGGGACAACACGAAGGAAGCAAAAGCTCCGTGCGTTTCCTGGCCATGCCACCCGACTACCTGCATGCTCGGTCGTCTGTATTTGCGATGCAGAGGGCAGTTCTATAGAGGCACCTGAACTGAATCACCAGGGAGTCCCAAAGGGTTTAGTCCCACCATATTTGCATATTTAATAACTCCATGAAATTAGCATAGAGTTTGAAAGGGAGGAAAGGGAATTAGAAATTGCCTCCAAAAATTATGGAGCAAATTAGCTGATCCTCTGAATATCCAGGCATAATTAGAAACCAATAACAGCTAGAAAACAAATGTCAGCCTCAGCTGGAGGTGTCAGGAGGAAGTCATCAGCGAGCACTTTTTTTCTTCCCCCAATATAAACAGCAGATGAGGTTATCCCTAAAATAAACATAGCCCATCTGCTGTCCTCAAATTTAGCAAAGAGGGAAGGTGAAAACAGGCACAGATCAGCATTGGGTGGTATGGAAGACACTCAAACTCAGGAAGCTATTAGAGGTAGAATCAAGAAGCTCTTTGGGACCTAGTGCCTTGCATGGCTCAGTTCCCTCCTGCCACTTCTAGCAACGAAATTTTGCTAAAAGCACAATTACAGGCCACTTTCTTCTGTGTATGCTGCAAGCTCCACACCTATGAGGAAGTCTCTCAGAAGGAAGCAGACCTTCTGTAGACACTACAAGGTCTCTCTGGACCTCAAGGGACTCTTGTCCTTTGAGACATGAAGCCTCTCTCTGTCCTTTAAGGAGGAGGTTCCACTCATGCAGGCAAAGGAAATGCTGAAAGTGGAAACTCAGCTGATATTCTGAAACACCTGTGGGAAAAACTGATGCTGAGGAATTGTCTGGCTGTTGGTGAGCAACCCAACAGCTCAAACTCTGAACAAAGGGGCAGATTTAAAGCAAACACAAATTCAACACAGAACCGAAGGGTGGGTTTTCTGGTATAGTTAGAATTAAAAAAAATATTTAATCATGGACTTACAGTTTTCAATAAAAAGTAATTGTCTAGAGATAAGTTTTATTTTAAGATTGAATTTCACAGGCAAAAGTTTTGTACTACAAACAAGCAAACTAAAAACCCTCCAACCCCAACCCCTCCAAAACCCCTTAATCTAGAGATGGAGGAAAAAAGGTGAGCTACCAAGTTTTGGGAAACTGATTTAATTTTATATTTGCGAGATATTCATAGACATCTAATGTCTTGGGAAGTTGTACATGATATTCTGTCATTCATGAACAGGTGCACAGAAAATGCATACTACTTTATTTCAGATTTGTATTAGAGCAGCATCAGCAGCCTTAATCAAAACCACAGCCCCCTTGTCATGGGTACTGCACAACTGCGAGAAACTGTATGCACGTCAAGAATCTCAGTGGGCTTATTTATGGCTGTGGAGTTTCTTGTGTGGTTTGGCAGATTCTGAATTCAAGAGAATCAGGCATGGTCCTTATCAGAGGGTGAAGATATATGGACACAAAGTCTGTGGCAGTCTTCTCCGGTGATTATTTCAAATCTAGCAGAGATGTTATTCTGAAAAATATCCTTCAATTCAGTCAGCTAAACCATTTAAATTTTACACTCACCTAATAATTTTCTGATTGATGCAGACAGAGATGCAAATCTACTGACGATAGACTTGGATTTTGTCTCAACTGCCTGTCACAGACTTCTTAGTTACCTGCACCCCCTTTCCCTCGTCTGGTTTCCTTCCAGGATCTATTGGTCCCCAGCAAAAAATAATTTAGGAGAAATTATGCAGGACTGAGGAATTATGCACTGGAAAATCATCAACAGCTCTGTCATGTTTGGCATCTATGGAGATTTGAACTGATATTAGATAACAAAAAGAATCATTGCTCACCTAGAAAATTCTTGACCCAGACTTGAAGTTTATAAAAGAAACAGAATATCCTCTAATTTAGAATAAGTAATAGAGATCATACTGAATGGTTGATGGTAATATAGGAACAAAAATTTTAAAAGATTGCAATGTTTAACCAATTTGGTTAGGTGGCATTAGTAAAATAGCTCATCATGTTGTAATCTTACAAAAATCCTTTAGGTAAAATGTTACGAAAGATATTGTCATTCTTAACTTGTGAATAAATAGTTTTAATTTATCACGCTGAATGCTCTTATTCAGTCTTCTAAGCATTCATTCAAACTGCGCTGCACGCTTCTTATTCCACCCGCTGATGATTTGCAAGGGTTAGAGCAGGGATTTTTCTTTTTCTAAATGTGTTTCTCATCTCTGAATGCCCACCTCAGCCACTGCTGATAATGTCATCCAATAGACTATCCCAACCAGAAGGAGAACTAAACAAACTTTTCTTCCAGGACTACAAATATGTCCAAAAGTGTTTCCGTTTTTCTTATGACTTCAACAAGACCCAAGGAAAAGGAAAAAAAAAAGGACTTTCTCTTACTTCATGGAAGCAGCTGCTCTTCTTCCTTTCAAATTTAACAGAGATCAGACAACACCAGGGTACCTGAGGGCTTTGTACCACTTAAAAGCTTTCCAAACCATGAAGATATACAGAAACACATCTACAAGGAGAATTACATCCTCCTCTCTCTTTTTTTTTTTTTTTCTTTCTTTTTTAAACCGAGTCACTTTTGGTAACATCATAGGTCAAATATTGTAAAATATTTATCACTGGAACAGACTGAAACATACTGAAGTACATTGTGTATTTTATTTCCTTGAGTTTGTTAGAACATTCAGCTGACTTCATTAACTTATCCAGCACTGGAGTTGTATCCTGCACTCATTGACACTGATAACAAAAACTGTAATTACTTCATTTGAAGCATATTTTTTTATTAATGAGAAATATAATAATATTTTTCCTATTTGCAAAAACCAGTTTTTAAATTTCATCTGGAAAATTTGACAAATGTTTTTGAATTCCTTTTAATTCCCCATTCATTAAAAAGCCTATATAGTTTTTTGATTTATTTAGTCTGGATTAAGCTTTTAGAGCTTTGTTTCAACGCTATTGTTAGTGTTTTGTGATTCAATAACCATGAACTGGAAACTGTTCAAATAGCCTTTTTCTTCTCAGGAATCATAAAGATATCCAGATAGCTTGGATTTCACTTATATTTAAATTCCAGGCTATTCCTCCAATTCCTACTGTTCCTATTTTTGCAAAGCTCAAAATCCACATGAAATGTTTGAAATTGAGGCAGATAATGGAAGATTGTGTTTACATCTGATTTGTCATAAAAGTCTTATCAATTTTGAAAGATCTGCTTCATTTAACATGTCAGTAATTTATGCAGCTGGGTAATTGTCAAAGTTTTTACACAATCTTGTATAAAAAAAATCATCTGATTTATTGAACATTCTGCTTATTTATATTTATAGTATTTTACTTTTCAAAGAAAAAAATTTGTGTTTCAAAGTTTAGAAATCAATATTTTTTGTCTTTTCACATAAATGTACAGCTCTGTATTTTTTTCCCCAAAGATGTACACTTTTCATTGGGGCATGGAAAGGACAAATCAATGAGACAAGTGTGCACAGTGAATCATCAAGGGTTTAAAACTGCCTAAAGATACATTAACTCGGAGTGAGTTATATATTAAGATATCCATTCTACTAAATATCTGCCAACACGAATGCTGGATAATGGAAAATTATAGAACCAATTCTGTAATCCTTACTCCATATAGCAGCACTGGGACCAAATTTATGAAGGCCAGTTGAGTTTTAATGCAATCCATTCATGAAATCACAAAGTGTTCTAAAAAATATCAATCAAATTAGAAAGAGTATTTTAGGGGAAAAAAAAAAGAAAAGAATGCAAGGCTAATATGATGGATTTGGGATGTTCACACAACCTTCTTTTTTTTGCCATCATTTTAAGATCTCTTTGAGGAACAATACTTACAAAGTTTACATCTGACAAGTAGCTGGGGTTGTTATTTGCAAAAAATGTGCCAAACACTGTCCAAGGGGAAACTCTACAGAACTGGCACTGTGCACAGCGTCCCTGCCTCATTGAAGACATGACACATAAGAAGTTAGCATTGTGGACTGGTTTGTTGTCTTCTTTTTTTAATACATGCTTCAGCTATGAAAAAAGTTCTGACAGTTATATACCACGTTACATTGGAACTCTGAGACTCTTTAATGAGACTCTGAACATTTTAGGCTGAGACAACAGCTTCCTCTTCCTCTCCAAACACAGAGTTTTCAAAGTTGAGTGATGCTGCTTGCGCTCATCTATAAGATGAATGTCATATTTGTTCTCATATTAAAAGAATCACGAGATTTTTATTTTTTTGAAATAATTTGCTTAGGCAAATGTTTCATGTGTAAAGCGTTTTCATGTGTGATTGATGGAATCAAAAAAGGGAAATTACAGAACTTTGATAAAAAAAAGATCTGCCAAAATCATGTAGAACTTAAGAAAAATACTTACTGAAAAAAGCCTTGGTCTTCGTGTTCTAGAAACCAAAAAGACAACTGTCACATAACTTCACCACAGCAGTGAAGGAGGTAGAGAAAAAAAAAAGCAATATTCCACAAGCCCTGATTCCTATATATCATTTGATTCCTATCTTAATCTCAGTAAAGCCTCGTAGACATCCGTTTATACATACAAGTAAATCTATTGAGTTATATTTGTTTAATCCACTTTGGGTGTAAGTTTCCTCTTATTTTTAGACTACTACAGTTTTTGCACTGTAGCAAATGTCAGCAAATGAACTTGTCAGCAAATGAAAAGAGCTTTTCTATCCCTTTCTGAAATCTTTTTTGCAGTTGTCTTCCTCTTCTTTGTACTCAAGATGAAATCATTTTTTTTTCTCTATAATGCTCTGAGGTTTTTTTTCACTGAGCTGCAAGAGTAAGCACTTTAATTCTTCATTATCATCGGAATTCAAAACCGACTGCATTTCCTACAGCTAGTCAGTGAGCAGTTCTGGCGTGCTGTTGTACAGGGAGGCCCCACATATTTCATTTAACTTAAGGAGTCCAGATTTGACTGCAATTTTTTAAATTTTTTTTTTTTTTTTTTATGTCCTTGAAGGAAAAGACAGCACCATCTGCTCTGTCTAAAAAAACTCCTCGTTTAGGAACTCTCAGAGTTCTGAAAATAAGGATAAAAATGATTAAATTATGTAGCCACCTCAGGTTAAATTCAAGCCTTTGTAAAGAAATGCAAGAAACATCCCTTGTCTTAAATCTATTTCAAGTCTTCAAAATATAGCTATAGTAGGACTCAAACAATGCATAGAGCTTATACTGCTCCTAAATAAAAGCAAATTTCACTATTTGTGGGAACCTGATTCTCAGCGATTACATATCAATGTGGAGACAAATTTAGTACAAACCCTGAATAGCAATGATACCTGAAAAAAAGAACGAGACGAATGAATAGTAGCTTCACCATCAGCCAAGGAAAATAAAAGGTACCTGGAGGGTGGGTGGTTTTAACCTGGGCACAACACAAGGACTGGACCTAGCCTCCTGGTGAGGATGTCCTCTAAAAAAGACCCACCACCACCAGCTGGAAGAATATAAACAATATAGTGGTGATTTCTGCTTCAATAAATGCTATCTTTAATGTTTAAAAGGATGTGTTTTGTGGCAAAACTTGCAGGCAGACCGACCCAGACCCTCAGTGGGGCCACTGGGGTCTTCAACTGGGTGCTGGAGGCTCTGGGTGTCCATGGTGGAGCTGGAGCCCAGGAAGCCGCTGGATCCTGGTGCAGCCCGCACCAGGCTGGATCGGGAAAGCTCCGTCAGCAGGGCTTGCCTTGTGCCAGGAAGGTGTTGGGTGTTACAACCTGTCCCCTTCTAGCACACATGGGAAGTGTGTCCCGTTCATGGAAAACTGACAGAAAGCAGAGGGTGAAACACTATGGATTTCTGGTGGCCATTCCCACACTTCGCAGGGCTCGGGCATGGGGCAGCTGATGGAAGGAGGGTGCAGCTGGTCCTGGCAATCCTTGGTGGAGCTCGTACTCCACCGTCAACCCTCTCTGGAGCATAACAGTTGGGAGGATAAATTATTCTAATTGCTGTGCACATATATGCAAATCATAGAATCATAAGATACCAGCTTGGAAGGGACCTCAAGCATCATCTGGGCTAAACAACAATGTTAACTAAGTTTTCCAACCTCACACAGCTCACGCGTTGAAGCTTCAAACAAGGAGAGAGGCTGATGTTAATTGTACGTAACAACAAAACTCAACATAGTGTGGATCATGACAGCAGTGCAAGTCTTAATATGTCCTTCAAAAGTAGGAAATTTACCATATATCCCCTCACTGAGGATGGATAAAACTCCAGATTTTTATCAAGATACTCATTATAGTTACATATATTAAATTATAATTTCAAGGAAAGCCTGTTGATGTAAGTCAAACCAAAACAAACCCTAAAAGAAATCTTACCTAGGGTGCAAAAGAGCAGTTGAAGCATTTCTTAAAAATCAGCATTTGTATTCATAACATGACAAAATAACCTGTTATAGAAAAAAATTTTAAAAAATAAGCAGATTTAAAAATAATATTTTAAAGTCAAGAAGGGAGACTCAATGTGAATGCTGTTCCAGCTCTTTGAAATGCAAATGTTAGTCATGAAAGAAAGAAGATAATTTATAATTTTAAGGAAAAAGGAATTTTACATCTAAGTACTATTTTTAGCTGGACTTTGGCATTATTATGTTACGTTGAATTATCAAAATCCTTAAAATATTGGCATTTTTTTAAAAAATTGTTCTGTTCACTTTCATTTTTCATAAACGTGAGTCACACTCGTGATTTTTGCCTTTTGTGCACATAATTTTGAATAGTTTTAAGGATCTGTGATTAATATAGGGAGCAACGGTCATTCTTTTTTCTCCCCAGTGTAAAAAATATATTTATATTTTAAAAGTATGCTTTCAAAATTCATTCTATGTTCTAGCCTAGTTTTGCTCAAAGTATCTTTTCTCTGCAGTTGCTCAGTGTTTTATTTAAAAGTCAATAAAGAGCATGGAGTCAAGATTCTCAGACTGTAAGAATATTAGACTTTAAACAAAGGTCTTTATCACCATTTTGCAGTCAGTGTTCAAATAAATGAATGGATATTTGATCCAGTGTTAAATTAAAAAAATATTTGTAAGAGTCTTTATAATGAATTCCCTTTCCTTTCCCAAGTGCTGTGAAAAATAATTCAGATTTCAAGAGAGTCTATCCGACCAGGAAAAAGAGTATGAAAAATATTATGCAAATACATGCATAAATATGAATCTTCTTTAGTGCTTGCAGTTCTGATGCTTGTGATTTTAGCCATTGAGGGAAGAAATACAGCCTGTCTGTAATCTTGGCTGTCTTCATTATTTTAAATCCTGCTATGATAAACTGATCCAACAGTAAAGCCTACCTCTTCCTCTTACTTTTTGTGTCTGCATTACAATAACTATTGTCATTTAATACGATTTGATATGGTTCCGTTTGCCCCTAAAATAAGGGCGGTTGTCAGTGCAGACTTCCCAGTGAGACTGCTGCTCCTGCCGTGGGAGGTGGGGGCTCGTTGCAGGCAAGGGTGCTGGGGAAGCACTCGGTCTCCTTCCACATTCCTTCCTTAAACCTTCGTATTGCTGGAGCCAGGGGACAGGAAGGGAGCTCAGGACAGGCTGTGAGACAGCTCCCAGGGAAGCTGTGGCTGCCCCATCCCTGGAGGTTCAAGGCCAGGTTGGACGGGGCTTGGAGCAACCTGGTCTGGTGGGAGGTGTCCCTGCCCAGGGCAGGGGGGTGGAACTAGGTGATCTTCAAGGTCCCTTCCAACCTGAACCATTCTGTGGTTCTGTGAAATGACAGTGTTATTCTGCCTGTGTTAAGGAACCAGTGGGGTCTGCAGCTGACCTTCAGGTTAACCTGTTAACGTCGGCATCAGCGAGTTTTATTTGGCTTGCTTCCTGCCGCAGATAAGGATTCTGAATGCTCAGCAGCCCCGGCATCTTCATCCTTCTGCTGCTGGTTACTTGAATAGCGTACGAGGTGTGTGAAATAGGAGGCATATCTGAGATCTTGCAGAAGACAAATGCTCATGAGCTGCCAATCCAGAGGTTCCAGAGGTTATCCTGAAGATCCAAATGGTGGGTGGAAGGATTCACTTGTATGCTCCTTATGTAAACCTCATGCTTCTGCAGGCATGAGGTTTTGTCTTTTCCACACCTAGAACAAATGCCACTGACAGACAAAGTCCAATGGACTTTGATGTTAAAAGCTCTAGGATACAAACTTTTCTATTCTTCGTTTTCCTCCTCCTTGTCACAGCTTGAAGTGTTTTCTCAGTCATCAGAAGGAGGTGATCCCACTGGGAACAGCTTCTTGTGAAAGTGTTAATCTGCTGACTGTGACTGTGAATGTGACTTCCCTGAGATGTTATTTAGCATCCATATGTCATTTACCTCATTCTTCTCAAAGCTCAATGCACAGCGTCTGACACATGCTGCAGTGCCGTGGTGAAAGCTGTTGTTACCAAAATCGTATTTCTGATTATTGTAGAATAAAGAGATATCTTATGAATTATTATATGCATTTAAAACTCTAACATGGCTACCTCGCCTTTCTCAGTGGCTCCCTCGCCAACATTCAGCGCCTGGAAAACCTGCCATGGAAGTGTCCTTTTTCTACTGGGAGCCCTCGTCTCCTTTTAGCAAAGGATGTCCCATTGTGCTCTTTGTAAGAAAAGTCCCTTAGGTCATGACCAATTAATTGTCCCAAGTGAGTTGCTACAAAACAGGTAGAAGATGCTGTTGCAGTAACAGCTCCACAGCCCAGCTTTGCAAGATGTGTTGTAGGCAGTTTATACAAACCGTCCCTCCTTAGCTTGTTCCAGTCCACGCCAAGAAAACTGTAGCCCATCTTGGGCTTTGACTTGCTTTTAAAATGCAGTTGGTAAGTCTTCACACATCCTCAGTAGAAGCTCTGGCCTTATTTCCCACAAATAAGGGTCATCATTCAGATGCTATCTGTGCTCTAGAGCAATTCTTTATTGCCTTTTCTTCACTTGGTACATTGTTTTCTGAGTTACTTGATATTCTGCTACCTATAGGCATTACAAAGGATGTCTCATGATCTCTCCTGACTCTTATTTCAGTGGCCTTGAAAAACAGACTTTGTCCCCCAGAATATTTAAAGTTTTTAGTCTATGTTTAAAAAGAAAAAAGCTTAGCTATAACATCATCTCTTAAACACATTGTTCAACCTGATATGCGGTAGACGGAAAGTCTGTGACAACGGAGAATTGAAAGGAGAAATTAGCACTGATTTCCCTTGAAGGCCCAGCTTGCACTGTGGTAGCTGTCTTAAATTAGTCACTAAATAGTGGCATGTGGCAGGGGCTGTAAACAACTACAAGAAACTCTTACATGTGAAATTAGCCTTACTTTCTGTACACCTAGAGCCATTGGGAACACTGTGGTACTCCAGAAACAATGGGTATCAGGAGGGAGGAGAGACGTTATGAAAAGCTTTGCTATAACTTAAACATACAAAGTAATAATTATTTCATTTTACTTGTATGTGAAAATGATTTACTAGCACATCTTCAATAAAAAAAAAGCTCTTGCCTTTAGTGAACACACTCATCTGTGCTTGCAAACATAAAGCTATTTGCCTCATAAGCTCACAATGGAAAGAGAACCTGTTACAAATTCAGTCAATGATCCAACAGGAAATTAAACCTTTTAAAAATGGATGAACCAATGGACCAAGAGTAATGGAAGAAAATGCACAAAATGGGAAGAGTGAGTCATTAACTTGATTTAAATATGATCTTTTATTTTTTGGCAGTAAGGCACCAAGGTCTGACATAATTTCCTTTTTCAAAAATTCACCAAGATGAGAACTTCCAGAATCAGAACTAAACACTAAAAGGGTATAGGACTTTTTTTTAATTAGGAAAAATAACAATCACTGGGCAAGAGAAAAATATCAGAAAACACATGTATCTATGAATCTCAGTTTAATGCATAGTCACCCTTTTCTATGACTTTTGAGGAGAAAAGGACTTGCTCTTGTTTTATAGTATTTAATTATATGAAAGGACAGAAAAGACAGATCCTTTACTCAGAACCTGAAGAATATGGACCTAGCCAAAAATACATGTTTACTGCATGGTTCCCACTCATAGACCCCACCACTGGTATCTGATTTACAGAATCTCACTACCGTCTTGATTTAAGGACAGCGGTGCTCTTATTACCAATAATAGTACATTGTTGAAAGAAAAGAAAAAAATTACTTGCTATTTGTAGAGATGTTAGGTCTGTAACATTAAGACACGCAGCCCTCCAGTGTAAGAATCTACACTTTCATAGAAATACATCCAAAACTATTTGATGGAAATTGGTACATTTATGACAGTCTCGAATCTCCGGGTGTGCTATATTCCTCTTTGCAATACTGACTTTCACTGCTGCTATAGGGAAGTGATATAGGGAAGTCATCCCAAGATGACTCGGGAGTATAGATTATGTCAGAAAACATTAAAGGTCTCTTCTTGTTTTCCTTACTTTTCCATTGCTAAGTGGTTTGAAAACTAATCAATAACAAAAGTAAAGGAGCTTCCAGGTACCCAGTCCCAGTTATTTTTACAGCTTATTGCTGGGACATTTGTTTCATGGTACTGTATTAATTAATGTCATCCACAAGTAGTTAGCAATGACATTGCTTATGAAATTGTCAGGAAGTCTAGTGATAGGACAAGGGGTTATGGTTTTAAATTGGAAGAGGGGAGATTTAGATTAGATATTAGGAAGAAGTTCTTTACTGTGAGGGTGGTGAGGCACTGGAACAGGTTACCCAGGGAAGTTGTGGATGCCCCATCCCTGGAAGTGTTCAAGGCCAGGCTGGATGGGGCTTTGAGCAACCTGCTCTAGTGAGAGGTGTCCCTGCCCATGGCAGGGGGGTTGGAACTTGATGATCTTTAAGGTCCCTTCCAACTCTAACCATTCTATGATTCTATGATTCTATGAAATTGGCATCAAGTTACGAAACTTTCAAAGGTGATTGTTTTAAGGGTGTTTTTTTTAAAGTTGCTTTTTAGGTTTTCCTTTTCTTTTTGTATTTGCCTCCTCTGCACCCCATTTTCTCTGCCCATATGAATATCACCTTTGTAAACTCTTTTCCTCCTCCATGAAAAGCCTTGATAATTGCTTTTTTAGGGATGCGGGAAAGCAAGAAAGCAGCTAAACCATCATTTGTCTGCCTTTGAAGGGAGCAGTCCTGTCCACAGAAGCAAGAAAACAAAGATATTTCCTTCCCGCCCAGGATCTATAAGACCTGCTGATGAGGATGAAAATGGTAAAAAGAGGATTTACTAAGCTGTAGGTTCCAGAGTTACTGGAAGAGCAGTTAGTGGGAGAAAAGCTAATTTTGTTTATGTTCTATAAATATGTTTTGAGATGTTCTCTTTGTCACTTATTTCGATGATATGCTATGAAAAACACATTTGTATTACTGTAGCATTTAACACTTTTTCACACATTCCTAAACTAGTAAGAACATGGTTAGATTAACAACAATAGAAAACTATCTTCTAGAGGAAGACTTTTGAGCCACCTCTTTGCCACTAATGCTGATAAATTCCCTGATAAAGACCAATAAGGGTAGCATCATCAAAGTACAGTGGGGACTGGAGAACCTGTTAGTTGCTTGGAAGCTCAATCCCAAGGTCATCATGTGGTGCTCAGGAGCTTTTACATCATGGTGCCATATGTGGAGCCATACACATGACCAGGCCTGTTTGGAGGTGATGGTATTGCCAATAGGATTACTCTGTAAATGAGATAGAGCTATGCATTTTCAAAGCAATAAACAGAGGGATGCAGACAAATCCTATTAACAAATAACAGGATTTGTGCTTGCACTGCACCTCCTACTCACCACCTTGAAAATTTACCCCATGCTGTCTGAACCGTTGTTCTGCATAAAATCAAGTAAATTATAGTCCATTTAAAAATAAGCTAAAAACCCCCATCGGATTCCACTGAAGTGTGAATAATGATTCAACAGTCATCAGCTGTGGTTGCCATAAGAAACAAGATTTCATAAATCTATAAAGTATAGAAGACACAGAAATGCCACAAGCAACATTAATCTAGTAAAATGAGAACCAAAATGGGATCTTATTTTCAGTGCTGGGTCTCTTTCAGCTCCTACGGTTCAGCTCAACAGAAGCTGCTGTCTGAATTCCAACTGTAAAACTAAAGAGTTTTAAGAAGCCTGAAGGCTCGGTCTGATTGACTGTATTATCCACCCTTTGTTAATAGTCATAAATGGTTTGTTTCTTATGGAGAAAGCCAAAAAGAAATACAAATAAAGGAATTGTGTCTGAGTCGTAAGTCGATTCATATCACATTCTGCTGTTACACAGTCAAAAAGTACCATGCATAAGACAACATCTACTCTGAATGTTTGCAGTGTTTCATATTTTAAAAGTCCTTGCATATAATTTTCAAGGAGATATGTGTAAATTACCATGAACACAGAAAATGTTTATTTTATGAATAAAAAGAAATAAAAAGTAGACCAAGCAAGTAGAATAGCACTGATCCTAAGAGCTCGCTTGCTGAATTTGAAGCAGAAATCTGTTTTCTACGCCTTAATCTTATTTGTATGATCAGTATAAATTACCACAGCCCAAGCAGGTCACTGGATGATCCGTGCGTGAAGACAAAGTACCGTATGACACACTGTCAAGAATAAAAAAGGTTGACAAACATTGGGAGTCATAAACTTTGAAACAGGATATAAATTGTCAGAAAGGAAGCAAAAATAGGGGTGTTTCTCTGCAGTCTTTGATCGGTATGGCTTTCAGGAAAACATTGTGTTTAGATCTGCATAATGGCAGGACCAGCGGAGAGTGTAACTAGTAAGGGGATGAGATGAACTGCCTGGAAGATTTCTTTAGAAGTGTTTGGATAGGGAGAAAGATTGTTCTGGAGTAAAAGAAAAGCCATTGAGCTTTCTTTTCTGCATTTAATAAACACCTTTGTAGAGGAAGCATGCTTTTGAAGTTATATTTTTATGTTTGAATACAAATGTGTTTCTTGATGTTTTCTATCCTTCTAATGACATTGGACATACGTTTGATGTAGGCTTCCAAGAATGCTCAGAATAAAATAAAACTATTCAAACTTTCCTTTCACCTTAACAGTTAAAAAAGGGTTGCAATTAAGTAAAATTCATCTTCTCTGCATGTACATGTATAGCACTGTGGTAAATTTAAGACACTGCCTTATTATTACAACTTCAGGTAAATAAAAACGGAGACACTTCATCAAATGAAGTAACAAGCTGAGAGCAAAGACGTTAGAAATTTTGTTTTATTTAATTTCCATTACTTTCATACTTGATTTTTTATTTATTTATTTTGTTTTTCTCTTGCATAGTTCCATGTTTATACAGACAGACCCAGGTCTGGGTATGGCATACAGACTTAAAGTCGCTCCTGTTACCTGGTGTCGTGGTTTGATCCCAGCTGGCGGTTAGAACCACACAGCCTCGCGCTTACACTCCCGTTTTGGATGGGGAAATGAATCAGAGGAGTCAAAGCGAGAAAAAACTCATGGGTTGAGATAAAGACAGTTTCATAGGTAGAGCAAAAGCCGTGCAGGCAAGCAAAGCAAAACAAGGAATTCATTCCCAGATTCCCATGGGTAGGCAGGTGCTCAGCCGTTGTTGGGATGTAAAATGGTGTATTTAGAAGTCAAGCATCCCATTGCATGCATGCACACTTGGTAGCGTACTTGGACTTCAGTATTGCCTGAATATTGTTTAAGTCTGAAAAGCAATTTGTTAACATTGCATGTGTTCATGTAAAGGTGTTTCGCGGTATCACTATTTCTGATTCGGATCCTGTGGAATGCACGCAATACTTCCAAATAATTTCTGTTTGTCTTAGCTACTAAAATGTCAATAAAAAGGTCTGTTCTGATGGCCCCTGCACATTAATTTTTGGTGAGGCCTGCTCAAAGCCTACTGAAATCAGAAAACTACCCTTGATTTCCAGAGAATTGGATGAAGTGTATTCAAATGTTTCATTAAGTTAGCTTATGTCTTCCCCCTTCAGTTTCCTTATACATACTTGCCTTCTCCGTCTGCCTCTTTTAATTCTTCATCCCCCTTCCTCTTGAACCTGCTGTGAAATTAAAGTAAAAAATATTTGGGGAGGAGAAGTGCCCTCATCTGACTGTAAATTCCATCGAGTGTGCTTGGCAGAGCAAGATAAAGAAGGATAAGTAAATGTAAGAACACATTTTATGGGCTTGATATTTAATGGTGTACTTTTACAGACATGTGATGCATACACCTGTCCTAGCTGTTTTGCAAGATAAATTACGTAACGAGGTCTACCAAAAACCAAACTTTTATATGAAATGTGAACTTGGGAAATTTGGGTAGGCTGACAATATTGAAAAACTTCTAGGCTCTCAGTTGCTGATGGCTCTTTTGACTATTTTTTGTCCTTGAGTGTCCAGTTAGAATAACGTGAATCTTCCTAGAGCAGTTTTCTGTGACTACTTGACAACAAATCACGATCCTACTCAGTAACTTGGAAAAACTAATCTATGTATGTTCATTAGATGTTTGTCAAAAAAATATAAACATTATTCATGAAGCTTAGCTTTTGTCCATGATTAGTTTAGATGAACAGACTTTCATTGTGTTATAAGAAATAAATCCCTTTAAAGACTTAAAGCACTGCTCTTCAGATCCAAAATTATTAATTCTCCTACTTAAGGGAATAGAGCTTTTGTTAAGCTAGTATGAATGCCATAGATAAATTATTAATGTTGTCTCTTGCATAATTGGATGGCCAGGTGAAATGCTTATATATATGTATTTCATTTATATAAAATGTGTATGAATCTATATATTGCATTTTAAAGGAAAAAACAAATGACAGCTGCAGCAGTTTCTTGCACAGAATGAATTCTACTTTGCATTTTGGAAGTGCTCTAAATCATTGGAGCTATGCAGTCAGAGTTTATGATTTCCATCAAAGAGCACGAAGGACATATTTCACTGTGGTCTATCCATTATTCTGCACATACTTGAAAAGAGAAACTCAAACAAAGCTCTCATTAGGAAACATTGAGATAAGACTAGCAGAGAATTCATTTACTTGTACATGGTGATACAGCGAAGAAGTCAGTGAGAGTCATATATTACACTGCCACGACAGGTGGAGGGGTTGGAAAGGAGATGTGCATCTAGACATGTCTTTTTCGTACAGCTCTTCCAAGGTTTGTGTTGGTTCTTATTTCTGGTAGTTTGAAAGCAAATGAAAATTTATAGCTGAAGCATCAGGGAACGCTGGCTGCTCCTTAAGCAGCAGGAACTACAGGTGGAGCCCAGATGGTACCATGGCAGAGCCCAGCCCCATGGCACTCTGAGGGTGGCAGTGGGGAGCAATCAAAAGCCCTGATCCTTAATGGGTCCATAGTGATGAGATAAGACAGGATTCAAATCATGGTCAGGTCCAGTGAGGGTAACTAGTGTCGGACACAGTCCAGTAATCACCAGGCAGGTCCACAATGACAAAGGGAAGGTCAGGCTGGGATATCAGACCCCTGGGTTAGGATCTGGATCAATGAGACCCATGGCCAGGCACAGATAGGGCTGTGATGGAGCTGCAGGTGGGTGATCCTGTGGTATAGCTCAGGCTAAGACTGAAGACCCAGACCTGAGCTGAAATGGGATGGTGGAGGTCCCAGGTGAGGCCAGTCAAGGCTATTAAGCCCTATTAGTGCTCTCAGAGCCCTGAAATAAAGCAGATAAAAATCTGATAAGAGCCTCTTAGCTGCACAACAGCAGCAACTTTTCTAGTGGTGGCTGCGACGAGTGTTCTCGAGAGTGTGTTACTCAAGGGGGTACGTGCGCTTTACAAATGTTCTCTTGATGTATCTGTACCTGTTTCACAGCTTCCCTGTCTAGAAGGGGTTTGGGTTAGGGCTACTGTTGTGGTTGAAGTCCTGCCAGAGTAGCAGTGCGGGAAACACTTATAGGCATTAAATGGGCTGGCCAGGATAAATAGAGGAACAGGCAAGAGAAATAGTGTCTTAGCTGTATGTATGTTGTTTTGGGTGGTGGTATCTTTTTGGGGGGTTTTTTTTGGTTTTTGTTTTTTATTTTGAAGATTTGAGAAAACTTCAAAAAATGCTGTAAAAGAAGGAAAAAAAAGAGTGATGTGTACTCTGGCAATATTATTTTTAATTTATCTTGCTGAATATTTGTCTTTATTCTAGTTCTGCAGTTATCATGCAAAGTACGTAGAGCCTGAATCACATTTAAACTTTAATTTACACTAAATGAAATTGATCTTGTCAGCCTATATTCACTGGCTTTTATTGAATCTGTTGCTCTTAGAATGATGCGGTACATTAATTTTGTTTCTTTATACTGCTGATCCTTATTTTAGAGTCTCACTGGTATCATATCCTGTATGATACCTGCAGACATGGAAACTTTTCTTGTAGTATGATTTTTTCAGGGCCTATTAGGACCTTTTTCTCTGCCACCCATTAAAACTGTACAGTTATCAAGTTCACCAAAACAGCAGGTTTGCCCCCTCTTTGTGGTAAGTGGCTCTTCTTTTTTCTTTGTTGGTGATTTGAACTTGGATAATTGAGTTTTGGGCATGCTTTTGTCAATATTCAAAACATACCATTACATTCCCAAAAAAAATTGTTAAAAGTTGAGGATTCTCTGAAGTAATATTACAGGCAATGCTGAAATTTTTTGCAAGTCCACGTGTTTCTTCAGTTATACGATAGTGGTTATAAAAGGTTTATTGATAAAAGTGCACAACATATTTATGTTTTCCGTAAAAATTGATCCTGAAGTGTTCTGTGGCACCTCAGGAGAGGTTTAGTCTGTGAGCTTGGAATCCTATTCTACTTCACCTGCCATATCTCATAGTTCTTATTGGAGCCAATGGACTTCATAACCTTAGCAACAAGTGAGGAGGTAACGTGTGCAGGTACTGTGTGTGTGTGGTCAGTCTGGATGAACAGTGGAGTAGGTGTATAAGTTACCTGACCCGTATTGTCCTTAAAATACCAAGCATTTGCCTAAGAATGATCAAACTGTTTCTCAAATTAACTATGGTTCTCTCTGGTATCCTTGTTGGGGGCATGGCAGAAAAAGGGGCAAGAGGAATTTAATTAACTTTTCTTAATAACTGGAAACTTGACGCTATGGATGTGTTGTGGGAGAGGCAGAATGCCTCAGAAAACCTGCTCTGTAAGGGCCTGTGGAAATGCACAACTTTGAGACAGGCTTAAACATTAGTTGGCTTTAATTGTGTTCCCGGCAAGTAAGCATACTGCTTAGTTTAAGTAGATAGTCAGTAGGTGCTGAACACGTTTCATATTGTCTGAACTAAAGCAAACTTCAGGATCCTGGAAAATGCTCCTTTGTCTGGCATAAGCACCAAGACATCATAGAGGCAAAGCGCTGTAAGGTTAGTAATACCTGTGACCTTGTTGAAGATTTTTCTGATCAAAGTTGTCTTGATGTAGGATTAGATAATGTCTTTGCTGCCAAGTCTGTGGGTATGTTGATGTTTTCTGGATTTACGCTGTGGAAAATTCAATCACAAAGCTAACTAGGCGTACAAAGGACAGGAGGAGGAGGAGGAAATGTACTGGAGATATTGCGTGTCTGGTTGGTCTGGGCAGCGGACCTGGACTGGAAAGGTGATGTGGATCCTGGTAGCGTTTTTTGTAAGGGTGTGTATAGACCATGTTAGATATACATGCTTTGGAGGCTAGAGTCTCAAAATTAATAGTCTACTAAGTGAAATGAATCCCAGTGGTATCACTGATGCAAATATTTTGGTGATGGGGAAATGCCCAGCTCCTTGTCTTGTTTCTGTTCCTTTTCATATATGAACATAAACATGAAGGAGCATTATTTTTTTTAAATAAAAGCAATAGAATTAGAAAACAAGATTATTACATACTTTGAGGATACATCAGTGTTCAAATTGACAATTATTAAATAAGGAATTAACAGTTATATGAAATGGGAACACTGAACTGCATGTTTAACATCCTGGTAGATCCCTTATTGAGGGAAGTTATTTTGACTTAACAAAAGTCAGCTCTCAAAACTCCCAGGGCCCAATACATGAATGAGCACAAAGCACCACTGAGCACGCTGCTGGCTGGTGCTGCTTTCTGACTGACAGCGGAGGTGGGGGGAAGGGGTTGGAAAGGGAGAATGCGTCATGCCAAGAGTGATTTATGAATTTAAAATAATTGGTGTTTCAAACCAGCATTCACTTCTTCACCAGTGAGAAGCAAACCCTGTTTATCACATTCTTAAACGGATGAAAGGATATCTATGCATATTAATGTAATAAAAGCTTTATAAATGGTTGAGTGAGAACTTTTCAAACAAACCTCAGCGAGGATAAATAATAAAATGGACACTTTCTAGCTAAATTTCAACTGTTTTTCCATCCTGCCCAGAAGGAACACATGGACATAGTCTTGTATAAGGTTTTTCTGCCAAGGAAGGGGTCCAAAGTGAAGAAAGGGTGGGTATGGATGAAAAAGGACAGATGAGGTAGGCTGCATGCTGACTGTAAAGGAGTGTAGAGAAGAGGGAGCAGGGCCTGAATGCCAGGCTTCTGCCTAATGGATATTAAAGTAGTCGGGGTCTGAAGCACTCAGATACAGTATTTAATATGTGAGCATTAACTGCAGCTGTCATGCTGTATAGTGGAATAGCACTATCATCATTTTATTACCTTTGATTAGTTGAAATTGTATCTTATAGCAAAAAATCCCCACTATAAATGCATTTACCAGCAGCTGTATGTATGCCCAGCACTGGCATCATAAGGAGATGCTGCATTACACAGACACCATTCATCACACTTTAGATTTGAGGCAATATCCTCTTTCTAAATTAACGTCATCACCTTATGACAGCTGTGACCACTAGCTCAGTTATAGTTGATGAGCTTGTCGCTGTTTCCAATATAAATTCTGTCTTTAATAGATTTATTTGTAAGTTAGATCTACTTAGCTATAAAAATCTGCTCTGGATTGGAACTTGGCGTATAGGGCTCTCCCTAGATGATTTTCTTCACAGTCCTTCTGTGCTTGATTGAAAACTTTTTGCCAAATCTAGTCAACTATAATAAACTTCTGGAAATAGTAATTGAGGGTCTTGATAGCCGTGTGGCTGTGTTTTTAGCCAAATGGTTCCTTCTGTGGGGAGCAGGCACAATCTATTTATTGATGATGTGACGTTCCAAATCCAAAGGGTGCTTGGATATTATCCTGCACTAAATGGTTCACTGAGCAATTTTGGCCTCCCTTCTCTCTCCAAAATGCAGATCAGCTCTGTTCCTTCTCCTAGGAATGTCAGAAATTTTAACAAGAAAATTTCCTACTGGATTCAACAAAAATGTAGCGCTATGTGTTTATTTTTGGTTTAACATATAAAATCTTTAAGTTTAGCAACACTTCAAAAATAAGCTGAAATGATTCATTATGTCCAAAGTAAAGGAATTATTTTTCTGTATTTTTTCCCTGGTTCTTGGGTGAAAATACACCTAGAAAATTCAACCTATAAATATGCAATTTTATTTAGCTGGAAATGCATTTTTGCTAACATAGTACTTCTCTGGAAAAAGAGAAATTGCTGTTTTTAGTCTTGAGATGACACTCTGTCACCTGTTTAAAGAAAATTTGTCCAACAATGCTGAAAAAATAACAGCTGGTAACAGCCACTCACTCAACACGTATTTATCAGCAAAAATTTCAATATGAACATCTGATGACCAGATGTCTCCATTCGTATTGCAAGAGGAGACGTTTTAGCAATCTCTGTATTTGGGAAACAGGCAATTCATCAGAGTTTTTTGCTGGTTTTCATCTCGGTGAGCTAAAATTTCAGAACACACTCCCATGTCAGAATACACATAACTGCACAGAGGGTCTGTGTTTACATGCAGGCTTTTGGGGCTGTGCTGCACACCCCCTATGGAAAATAGAAGTATGGAATGACGTTCTAGTGCACGTTAATGTAGAGCCCAGAGGAATCCTACATGGGCTTTCATGTCACTTGTGTGACTTCTTTGAGACAGTTCCTGATTCAGCAGACTCTCAAAAGCTTACATTTGCACTCACTCTGCACTTCTTGTGGGCTTGAAAAAAGCACCCTCTCTTCCAGCACATGCAGGATGATAAACCAGCTTGCTCCAAGTATTGTCCGGGTCACCCCAGATTCAGCAACAGGTCACCAGCTCTCCGACAGGAGCTCTCTTAGGACGGAACATCCTGTCAGTGGGTACAAAGCCGGGGTTGTATTTTATGTCTTTCCTTGTGCAAGAGGCTTGTATTCTTCTTCCTGGCCATGATCAAATCTTACGGCAGTTCTATCATGTGGGAAGTCCACTGCATTAATTCCTACATATATTAACTACCTTTTATGGTTGGACGTGATAATCTTGAAGGTCTCTTCCAACCCCAGTGACTCTATGATACCTCAATGAAATGCTATTAATATTTCATAAAATGAAAATTATTTTGGTATTTTATATCTTAAATATTTACGTTGCATCTTTTTATCCTTGTAGTAGAGGAAAAACTTGTCCCGAAGCTGAGAGGGTTGTTTCTTTCCAGGGTGCACCAATGTTGAGAGTGAAGTGTGGTTACAGCAGGGCAGTTTTCTTGCCTGTGTCTTTCAGCGGGCTGTGCAGTCGCAGGATGATCACGAGATCTTTCTGTAGCAGTTATTGCCATGTGGGAAGGTCCAGTGGACACCTGCCAGCCAAAGTGTGGTCCATGCAGCATGCACGTTCTTCACCTCATCTTGATTTGTATTTCTACTCTGCAGGTTATTCAGTATCAGAGGAGCGATCAAGCTTTCAATGGAAATGGGAAAAGCCACCAAGGCAACGTTCAGCTTAGCAGCTCATTCACATATATCTATCTATTGTAATCTGTAATTAGCTACAGTTTACTGAAATGCTCCTGGCTCAAATATTTTCACATCTATGCACTGTTCCACTTTAAATTCCATCTCATTAGAACATCATAAAAAGCAGTACCTTGACACGCTTCCCATGTAACTGTATGATTAAAGCTGCTATTTAGTCATTCACCAAAATCTCTTCTGCACATACATCTGCATGTTATGGCCTGGAGGGATGAACAACACCCGAGGCTTGAGGCTGACCCACAGAGATCGGTCTGATTCAAATACCGGGTGTTGTAGCGGTGCAAAGTGAACCTCCCTTCTGCTCCTTAGCGTAGCTTTAATGTCTTCACAATATGTCAGTGATGGGAAGAGGTGTAATGTCTGCAGAAGGAGGCACAACTCAAATATTCTTGAAATACTAGCAGAAAATGGAAAAAAAGAAATGGGGAAAAAAAGAAATGGGGAAATATTTTTACAGAGCAGTAATACCATGTGATATAAGCTTTCTTGAAGCCTGGTAAACCTGTCAGAAACAGTGTCTTAATAATAGTTCATAATACCTTGTTGTAAAAAAACCAATAGGTGATTTCTGGATCAAAGTGGCAATTCGGAAATGAGTCATTGCTCACGTTGATGTCCCCTCTCCTCCCCCTGTGAGGTCGGCACGAAATAGAGTAGCAGTATGTTACCACTCCATATTCACAATTATGGTTCCGGTTTCAAACAATAAGGCATGACTTTGACCCCTTCCTATGCAGATTCTTTCCTAATATATTTTGATAGGTTAGCAAAACATATTTTGATTAAAATTTGAAAGAAAGGCTATGACTAGAAAGTCATAAACCATTTAGGGCTGAAACTAATAATTTGTTAGAAATTCCTTATCAAAACCTGTTCTTAAAGATTCTATCTATTAAGAACATAGACTTTGGGACAAAGTGAACCTATATTTTCAGTCAAGTGACAAGTGCACACCAGTGGTTAACACAGGCATGTAAGAGTATTACAGGACATTTATCTAGAGATACAGGAGATTTATCTAGAGATAAGTAATATTCTTATTACTAGAGATAATATAGAGGTAATATTCTTATTGTCTAGAGATAAGTAATATTCTGATCTGTTACGGATGTCTTCTCCGAGTTTGGAGTGGCATTCACAGTATTGATAGTTCAGCGACCTTTACTATAATCGCAAATTTTTCACAGTGAGAAGAATCAGCCATTGGAATAACTTCCCCAGGGAAGTGGTGGATTGCCCATCATTGAACGTTTTTAAGAACCAGCTGGACAGGGTGTTGGACTGTATTGGTCTAGACCATGCTTTTGCCAGGTCAAGTTGGACCATGTGATCCTTGAGTTCTCTTCAAGTCTGGGATTCTATGATGAAATCTCTTAAAAGCTTCAGCCAGCTGTAATATATTATTTTTCAAAGCTTACAGTATTACTGTTGGAGCAGATCCAGAGGAGGGCCATTAAGATGATCAGTGGGTTAGAGCCCCTCTGCTGGGAGGCCAGTCTGAGAGAGTTGGGGTTGTTCAGCCTGGAGAAGAGAAGGCTCTGGGGAGACCTTACAGCCCCTTCCAGTATCCAAAAGGGGCCTACAAGAAAGCTGGAGAAGGACTTTTTACAAGGGCATGTAGTGATAGGAAGAGGGGTGATGGCTTCAAACTGGAAGAGGGGAGATTTAGGGTAGATATTAGGAAGAAATTCTTCACTGTGAAGGTGGTGAGACCCTGGCACAGGTTGCCCAGGGACGCTGTGGCTGTCCCATCCCTGGAGGTTCAAGGCCAGGTTGGACGGGGCTTGGAGCAACCTGGTCTAGTGGGAGGTGTCCCAGCCCGTGGCACGGGGTTGGAGCTAGATGATCTTTAAGTTCCCTTCCAACCTAAATCATTCTATGATTCTATTGCTTTCTTTCACTGTCAAATGGAATATTTGAAGTTGTACAACCCCCAGCCCCGAGCACTGACAGTGTTGTGATTGTGAGTTATATTCCAGGTCTAACAGTTCACAACTTATGTGGCTAGAGGGGAGAATGGAACAACATAAATGAACCCTCTGGGTCACGGGTCCGTAAAGAGCAGTCACTGAGACCATGGGACATTCTATACCACACTGACTCTGTTAGCCGTGCTGTAGGGACAAGAGCAAAAATAGGAATTTTACTGTAGTGTTGGCTTTTTTTTTTTTTAAAAAAAATAAAAAATCACCAAACATTTGCCTGTATGGTAGAACAGGTTAAACTCAGGACATAGAAACATTTTCCTGTGAAGGCTTGAAAATGGTCACCACAAAACATAAGGATTTCACGCTCTCCACCAGTGTCTGTCTTGAGAAAATACAGTCTGTGTCAATATTTGCAGAGCTGAGAGCTGACCAGATATCAGAGATAGTCTGTAAAATCGTTGCAATCTAAAACCAAACAGGAAACTCCCAGACCTAAAACTGTAATTGTGAAGGAAAACACTCCCACAGGTGCATGCCAGGAAACTGGTAAAAACGGAATAAATGACCATTCATAAATTTATCACAATTTTTGCTTGATTCTAAGTGAAAGGGACTATGCAAAATTATTGCAAAACACAATCCCTGGATTCAAAATAAATTGTCACGTGGAGCCATACTTAAAAAGGTATCATGAGTCTACTTAATCAAAGAAAAAATATTGTTAAGCATCTTTGCTTAAGGTTAGTTTTTTGGGGAATAGAGAAATTGTAGATAACATCTTAAATTTCATCTTGAATCATGCTACTTCTTCTGTTCTACCTCTTGTGACTGTAGAAATGCATCTGTCTTCTCAGTATAACAAATGAGTTATTTTTTTATTTTCCACTCTCACATTGAATTACAAACTACAAAAAGTGTTAGAAGATGAAATGACTTTCTTATTGGTGGTTTAAGAGCTAGTGAATATTTATTTGGCACCTTAGAGATCATTAACACTTGGAGACAGAGCTCACAAACAGGCATGAAACTTTTTTTAAGAGAGAAAAAAAAAAAAGAGAGAGGAGATATTAAACCAGAAAACTTCTCCCCTTGAGATACCCAAGGAAATTCCCATGTCTTAATTCTAGTTTCTTTAATATAAATTTTCAGAAGGCTTGATCTTTCTGTGTATAAAGGAATTATCTTTTATTAATACGCCCATAAAGCTGTGTGTATTGAGCTGTTCATACTGGTGATATTTCTTAAACTTTTAAAACCATTTCTGAAATAGCTTTTTCAGTTAAATATACGGCATATACATAATACATGATAGTGTACTGTGGTATAAAGATTTTAATTGGTTTGTAGTTTGGATCATCTGGGTTACTTACTCTTTAAGGCATCATTTTCTAACAGAACTCTCTTCCTGTGCTCTTCTGTGTCCTTTCTCTCAAAGATATGGTAACACCCCACTCCTGCACCCACTGAAAGAAAATAGGTTTTGCTATTGCTGAGAGAAAAGTAGGAATTAACTCCTACCCGACGTTCCCCACACAGCTTTCTGCTTTTTCTTGTCCCTGGCTTCCAGCCTCCAATGTTTGGTCTTCAGTCATGTGAAATACATGAACTCTGTGCTCAAAGAGTATGCCTTAGAATCCACTGGGACTCCGACATAAATAAAGTACATTAAAGGCTGTCAGAGACCAGCCCCCAAGGATAAATCCATAATCTTAGAAGAGGAAAATGTAAGTTCTGTTGAACCAGTATGTTTATACCAGTGTATACAGCTAAAGATAAGGGCTGGGATGATAAACAGTAGATAGGATCGGACCACAATGTAAACTTGCAACAAATTTCAGATAAATACATGTTTATATACAAAGAAATGCTCCCATAAATCAGTAGGAAACTTATAATCACAGCTATAGAACTGGAAGTGTAATTGTTTTATCTGATTTTCCTTTTTTTTTCCCCCTTCTGAATAATAATTTCCTGATTTAAAGGGGGGAGCTCTTCACTTGATTATTTTTTTTAAAAAAAGTTATTTATTTCTGTAATTAGTTTTTCAATTTAATTAGCTTTCCCAAATCACTCTCAGTAGCGTCAGTGTGTTTGTGGAACAATATGCACTCCCTCTGGTGGTCAAACAATACTTTTTGGAGTCTTTTTGTCTCTTAAATCAACGGTACAGCATTTTTCCAGAGAAGGGTTGTTGTACCAAGGGTTATATAGCTTGCTGTGAATTTTATGGTATTGCTTCTTTTGCTGCTGTGATAAATGTGGCATTTACAAATTTAATATGATATGGACAAAATAACTTTAGCTGAATCACTGTAAAAAAAGAAATGACATTCAAAATTTTTTTGTTAAAATTCATAGCCCCACCCAGCTATAGAGATATCCCTTTTTGGGAGTGGGAGAGAAGTGTCTGTAAGGTGGGGTTTTTTCAGTTTTCATGTATATTTCTAGAAACAATAAGAATTGCTTTGTCATTAACCATTGTGAAAGTACAGTCCCATAAAACACCTGCGTTTCCTGGGCACTCTCCTCTCAAATCAGTGCTGTTGCTTAAAGCAAATTCTTGAAAACACAACTGTTTGCTGACCTGGTGGCTTAAAGATGGGCAAGCTTTCTTCCTCTTCTCTTGCTTTATATCCCAGCGCTAGCCGGGTGTGTTTTCCCAGGCTATTCCCACTTGCAGTGAAGGATGCTCCTGGTCTGGTCCCACACTCCTTGTCCTTTGCTGCCACAACCAATTAATCTGAGCCTGCTCAGCCCCGTCTTCACTCTCCTGCTTTCGGAGAACACGCTGCTAATGGACCAGGCGCGCAGCAAACCTAAATCCCTAGAGGAGGCTACAGCACAGAAAAGGGACAGGCTTAACCTCAGGTGTTCAGCAGGAGGAATCCACATTAAGGGGAACTGTTAGAACAAAGATCAATGAATTGGACGACACACGCGATCATTTCTTATGTTTTCATCAAAGAGTCCAAAGCCAGTTGCTTTCTACCCTGAAGGTATTCATCCAAACTATACCTACTGCTTGTGCGTAATATGTGCACCGTCTTTTCTTTTACAACATATTTCTGAAACAGGGGAAGGAACAAAACCCACAACTTTGGTGCAAGGTTTCATGCCAGCAGTTAAAAAAATCCGAAGAGAGAGATGAGAGAAAATGTCTGGTAGGTCTTGGGGATGCCAACGACAAGGTATGACAGCAATCCTGTTAGGAAAATCATCTATTAAACTGGCAAATGGAATGAGTTGCAGTTTTGCCTGGAATATGGAATTTAGGAGGAGAAGAGGGGAAAACTGTCTTGGGTGCAGTCCTGTGCAGCAGTTCCATAGCTGCTTGCTGTTTACTGTTCCTGTGTCTCGCCACTCTGCGGCATGTAAAATTATCTCTCTAACCCTCACCTGATGATAAGCCATAATGAAAACACTTCACAGATGCTACAGATACTGATGAATCGCTAAAACAGCAACAACCAGATCTTCCCACGCTGCATATCAAAACCTGCACAAGTCTGAAGTGCAGCAAACAACTGGTTTAGGATTTGTTGTTGCTTAGTAAACATCAAGAGGAGTATTGGCTCCTCAAAGTATGCGTCTTTAGAAATGCCTTAAAGTTTAGGAAGCACTTCTATTTTACTTAAGCATTTGCAGAAATTACATTCACTGCTATCTGTGCTGAACAGGACTGAATAGCTTAAACCAAGCATAAAATAAAATTATATTTTGACTGTTTGAACATGGCTTTACCAACAGTCTTTACAAACAAGGTAAAGCACCCAACTCGATGAATGCCAGTCTAGATCCAATAGAACCACAGGATCATTAAGTATTTCATTGCATATCAATATCACAGACTGTGTTAACAGATAAAAAATGTTTCTGAGAATATCTTTATGCTTGCTGACATATTCAAGCCATTCTTAGTCAATAGCTCCCTCTTTAGTCCTTCAGCAGAGATCAACATTAATTTGTCTTGGCAAATAAAGTCGGCTGTTTTATATGAGTAATGGCAAACACATTCATTAGCTTTTGCAAAGAAATTTACTCCAGAAAAGCTAAACAAAATAATGTGCCCATAAGTGTAAGCTTCATGACAAACAATGTTTGCAGCTGTTGGAGTCTGTTTCTCCTTCTTGGGTTATTTTGGATAATTTATCCAGGATGGAATATAATGTCTTTGATCTCTGGATTAGAAACTGATTATGTGATGTTAGCAAAATAATTGAAATGGAGGAAAACACAGGTGATATAAGAAACTAATATCCTGAATGATGTAGTATGTACTAAACTAACAACAGCAAAAGAATTAGAATATGCACTCATGCTATAGGCAAATGTAAAGGTATCTGCATACAGAAACACTTAGAGCAGTGTGATCATAGTGAAGAACAAAGCTAATTCAAAGTTAAAGGTGATAACTTAACCCATTTTATGACATCATCCTCTTGCTGTTTGACTAATATCAATGGTTTTCTCCCATAAGTACGAAAACGGTGTTTAATTCTAATGGCCACTTAAGTAATGAAAAAAGTATAATTAGAGTAATAAATACAACTGCATGTTTCCATAATTAGACTAATAAATACAATGTTGTGTTTCCATAATTTATCTGATTGTTATCTGCAATTTTGGTTATACCCTAACACTCAAGGGCTTAGCAAGTAGGTGGTGGAATAGACCAGAATGTAGTTGCTATCCCTAAAATTATCCTGATTCCTGAAGGTGGGAATGGGCTAGAAATGTCTCTGAAGGTCATGGTATCTATCCTATGTCAGATACTGCAGTAATGACAGAAGGATAGGACAAGTGAAATAATAACAGTAGACGTAACAGCGATAGTTTAGGAAAACTGCATATTTTGTGAAATTAATGATACTCTCAAATCTACCTACATATACCCTCCTCTCATTCCCTTGCAATTTCCAATAGTGGTTTTCTTCCTGTGTAGACCTAGAGAATCCTCGGGGATGTCTTCCTACGTAGTAAAAGTTCCCATGTTCCTATGAGGAGTTCAGTATTATTTTAACATATTCCTTGAAATTCCTAGGCTGTGGCCAGCATACCCTCATGGAAAACCGTAGCAGCTGATGTCCTTGGATCAATGGCAGGCACTGGGGATAATCCTTGCCTTTCAAAGGACAAGGGGCCAAAAAGGGAAAGGAGCCACCGGAGCACTGAGCTCCCCTTGACAGTGGGAGGGTTTTGTTTTGTTTTTGTTGCTTCAGTTCTGTTATTCCTTTTTTAATGTAGCGTGAAGTCACTGTTAGTTAAGGGTTGAGTAGTTCTGGGGTGATATTTCTTTCTTCATAAGACACGCGAGGAAAGACGGGTCTGGGTGTGATGGTAGATACAGAGCAGTCAGAAAGAAAAAGCAGACAAAGCATCAGGTTGAAAGAGCTGCTGCTTCTTCTGGCCGCTGGCGTCAGCGGTATCAGCCTTATTTTAAAGGACAGGTTTCGAGGGGACATTGTCAGCCTCCGTATTCTCAAGCTGGTTTAACTTTATATCTAATATCTAACTTTATTTATTGATAAGTGTTAGAATAACATAAAGAAGTGATGTTCTGCTAACAGTGAATATAAAAATTCAGTTTACGTTGTTCTGAATGGGTAGTCCTCTTCTGGTTTATTTTGGGTTTTTTTTTTCAAGTTCACCCTTAAATACTGTGCTGTAGTACTTGACTCTCATTGAGGCATGTTAGGTATACCTAATAAACACACTAACATGATCTGGGTGTAAAAGTGTAACTTCCAGGGTAAATTCTAAATGCTCCAGATGTGCTAAAACTGTCCAGACTAATTCAGATAATTTATGAACTGGGAGTCTGTCAGCGTTTATCTGCATCAGTGTCATGTAGCGATGTTTTGCTCCTGCCTCTGAGCTGCTGGCAAGTAACAACTAATTTATTAGGAAGCTCTGTGACTGTCTTGGTTGTTTGTTTTCTTTTTGAGCTGAATAAATAATTTTCTGTGTATTCATAGGCACAACGTGTCCATATTAAGCAGTGGGGTATAGGGTTCTTCTATACACAGTATATTTTTGTACTTGCAGGTGACTAAAGAAAAATTCAAGTCTCCCACTCACCCATTCCTTGTCTGCCTTGGTCTTTAAAGGCAGGAAATGATCCAGTGGTGCTGCTGACGAAGCCACCACTTTGTTCAGGGAGTGACACACCAGAGGCCTTTTTTGGTTTTTGGAGGATTTATTTTTTTTCCTTCATTAACAGTTCTGTTGGGTTTTTGCAATGTCAGGGCAAACCAGTTTGTAGTTTGTTTAAAGGAAATTATGAAATCACAGGCCTCCAAGGCAGATAATTATCTGTATTAGTTACACAAAGGTGATGTCATTCTCCCAGTGGGTTGCCCTGAAATGGCTGAAGAGGTCATCTTCAGGCACAGGCCATGGAGAACCTTCCTTCAGAACGGAGCAGGCCAATTCATGCAAACCATTATTCAAAACAAAATTATTCACTAGCTGCTGAAAAAAAAAAAATTTACTCAGTGTGTACTGTTTGAAAATCTAAGCAGTACCAAAGTAACATGAAAACATTATTGTCCAAAAACTTGAGATTGCTAGTGGGGAAGAAATTACTCATATAAATCCTCTATGACTCATTTTAACAGTTCTAATTCAAGTCTTTCTAAGCTTTTAAAATGGCTACACTAATTGATTAACCTTTGATAACTGCTCATCTTAGGCCAGGAAATGTGTGGCTCCTTTCTGCTGGGACACAGTTGAGCTGCAGTACTTCGGTTTACGGTTCATTGGCCTTGTTTTCTGTTAGCTCGGTGTGCACTGAATTATGGCAATTAATGCACAAAAGTCCCTTAGGTCTGATCTTCTCAGAAATTTCCATTCTTAGCAGGTGGAAGATCCTATGAAAGGTCTAGAAATTTTGTCTCTACAAAATTAGCAGAAGCTAAAATAAAATAAGAGAATGTTAATAAGTTCTGTGTCATAAAAAATGAAAATATTACATTGCCCTAGACTTTACAGTGGGTCAGTGCTGGGGTCAGCTTTAACAGACCCTGATTTTATACACCATCCCTGGGAGCTGGAGAGAAAGGGACAATGGACAGACCTGAACTTGTGTGACTCCAATTAAGACCCTCTTTCCATTTACTCTTTCTCACTTGCTATACTGCGACCGGTTGGGGTTTTTTGCTTGTTTTCATGGGATTTATTTTTTGGGGGGGATTGTTTCAAACTCAGTTAGGTGACCAATATCCTGACAACGTGAAGACATGCATCAAGTAAGTGTTTCTCACGCTCACAGGTTAAATCCAGGTAGTATATTTCACATACCCTACCTAATCTTTATTTATATCCACCCTCTTGGTTGCATTTATCTTTTTGGCCAGAATCTCTCATGTGACAGTGTTACTGTAAGCCAGCAAAATAGGAACTCTCTAAGACTCAATTTGGAGTTTTAGAAAGCAGCGCTTTATTGCAGTGCTGAGCACACAGGGGATGGCTCCACCTAAGGGGTGCACAGAGTTGTTCATCTGCAGGATCTATATGCAATCAAAATATACATATTCACTAAATTTCTGAGAAATTAATTAACATATTCATGCTATCTCCTAGACCTCATTAATACATGTAAAAGTCCTCGACGCGTACATACTTATGTCCATTGGTGGTCTTCCAGGGTCCTCTGGTGGTTGTTGATAGTCTTCCTCACTGCGTCCGCTAGTTGAACCCAGTCTTCACGCAAGCACAGTTTGTCCTTTGGCTCCAGTTACATAACTTAGTCTACGCAAAATTAGCTTTTTCTAGCTTATCTAGTCTACACTGAGATACAAATTTTCAAGTCCTTCATCTTCTGAGTATAGCAGGTGTCTAACTATCTACTTACAAAGTATTTCAAAATTTACTACATTGCTCTAACAAAAAGAACTTTTTTTTTTTGTACTTGGTATCAACAGGTTCTCACTTGAGTTAAGGCTGTTTTAGAAAAAGTCTTGTGGGGAAGGATCATTTCTTGGGGAAGCAGATGATAAATCTCCTGCAGAATATCCTCTGCATAGTGCTCGTTGGGGTTGTGACTTGAGGGGGAAGAACCCTCAACCCCCTGATATGAAGCTCGCTGCCGTGACCGCTGCTGCCCTGTCTGCTGGGGGGATAGATGTCCTCGCTTTGTAAGTTCCTGCTGACATTTGGGTATTTGGATCTTAAATAAAAGGATCCTGCCCCAGGGCAGGCGATAGCTCCCCAAACTGGCACTCACTAAGTGCAAGTGGTAGCCCATGCAACATGACTTACAGAAAACATGAAAATTTGTTTATACTCCAGTTTTCAATGTGCAGAGAGCTTCACTTGGGGCCTCCTCTTGTTTTATTCACTTAGGAAGGGGGGCTGGGGCTTTACCCAGCCTTTTTTTTAAATCTCTGAGACCAATAATGAAGACAGGGTGGACAATAACCCCTCAACGTGTTTCTGTGACAAACCTTTATTTTAAAGCTAGGCTTACACATAGCACAGAAATACAAATCATGTGCATTGCTACGTGTAAAATATTGGTAGCGTTTTAAATAGGTGGTTTAGATTGGTATTTAATTTGCATTCTAAAAGCATTTATTAGCAGTTAATGAATCAATTGATTGCTCAAGGAGCACTTAATGAGATTTATTGCCTTATAAAAGGGAAAGTTAGCAGCTAAATAACAGAGAATGTAATTGTCACTATGAGTGCCATTATATTTGTACCAACTCAGAAACGACTTACGGAGCAGGCAGGTGTTGTGGGCCTGGCTGACGGGTGAATATTGGCAGGAACCTCTTTAGATAAAGCTGCTGAGATGCACGAAAATTGTATGTAGATAAAATAATTGCAAACACAAATGTCTGACTGGAGTAGTCATCTGACGGTCCCCAGAAAAAAGAGATCCTGTTTCACCGTGGGTTTAGATTCAGTTCAGTCCTAAAGAACCAAGTGGGAGAGGACTTTCTGCACAGTGTCTGCAAAGCCACCCTAGAAGTCTATTCTAATCTTGGAAGAAAGAAGCCCAACAAGGACTACAAAAGACTTCTAAGTTGTGCAGCACTTAAGCAAATGTCCAAGAATGTCTTTGATAAACTGCTTTATGGAGAGCTTTGCTCAGTATTCCAGTTCCTAATACCCATATGCCTCTTAAAAGTAGTTTCTTGTCTTCGTGTTTAAAAATAAATTCTTTTCAAGTGCTGATAAAGTAACCTATTAAACATTCTGATTCTTGGTTTTTAAACTCTCTCATTCTTTATAGTTTCAGAATTCCTTTAGAATGTTACTGAGCCTAGAAGAGGAGCTCAGCTGTGCTTCATCCTCTACTGCGATTACTGCTTCCCAGAAATCTTTTTAGGGAAAACTGCGCTCTGAGTTTCCTTCTTTGTTTTCCTTCAGGAAATAGGAAACAGTTTGCCTTGCTCTTCTGTAGTATAACTTAGCTGAAATGCCACAGTAAATTAATATTTTAATTCTGTTTAAAATGCAGGGACTTCTTTGTTACTTGTCACATCTGCTTCTTTGTATTTCTGTTTTTACTTGCACTACCATGAGTTTTTAACAACACAAAGATTCTAATTTTCAATTTTCTGTTAAATAAAATGCCTCAGGTGTTAATTCATGCTTCACTGGTATCATCCTTGAGTTTATCAGGGATAAATTGTCTGACTCCACATCCTTTTTCATTAGACAGTTTATTATTCTGGCATTATTTGACCCACCTTATTGGACTGGAAATAATGACCGCAGCCTGATTTATGTCTAAACTTGGACTACGGGGAAACCTGCTTGAACTTGTGCATCCTAATTTGGATGCTAGAAATATTACTTTAACCATGTGTAGCATTTCCAAATTATGAACTTAATTTCATTTTGGAACAGCTCCTTTTCAGTGGAATAGAAATATCCTTACTCCTATCTTACATTTTACAGCTGAAATTCCAAGTTCTGCAGTGGAATAATATACGCAGTTTATTCTGTTTCTTATGTTGCAGAACTAACTCCTTTTTATTGAGTGATTGCCATGGTCTGCCCCCAATAGTATTTTCTTTTAATGTTATATGCTTTGATGCACCTTAAGTTATATTGTACATTGTGCTGCAATTACCTTGCACCTTGTGTTGCTACAGTACGTGTCATGGGTAAACAAGCATGCAGAGATCCTGCCGAGGCACAATACTTTTATTTATTTAAGGGAAGTCATAGAAACTTGCCAACATAATAAAGACATTTTACAAATACCACACTTTTTGAAAATAAAAGTGGTTTTAGGAAACCATCTATTTGTCTAGAAGCCCAAATGAGGTTTTTCTTGTACCTCAGTCCTAAGGTTATCTAGTCTCTTATTCCAGTTTTACCTCTGATACTGGAAGCATTCAAACAGAAACAGTGATTTTATTCAGCAATAAGTTTGGAAGCTATTGGCAATTACCTGGAATCTCCCATCTTCAAACAGTGGTGTTCTATTTTTCAGTCCCTAGCAATTACTTAGGTGACCCAGAAAAAATTGACATTTTGGCTTTGGCCCACTACTGGATTACAACCTCGTCATTACAGAATTAATATTTTTTAGATAAAATTCAACCTTGTCCAATTTTCCCCCTGCTGACAAAAGAAAATGCCCATCGAGCTCTATGTCTCAGGGTAGAAATGTATGTATACATATATACACACACGTGTACACATATGTATGTATAATATGGAGCTACCAGGGTTGCATGGCTGAGAATTCAGTCAAAAATACATTTTACTGCATTACCATGCCTTCTCAGTTCTGGAATGCTTCAAGAATAATACAGCTGCTGGGCTACTTTAGTAGCTGAGGGACTGTTTTACCTGCTCTTTCACACTGCCAAAGGCTCCTTTAGACTTTTCCACGTTATTTTATACATGTCTCTGTCACTTGAGCCCATCTCTTCTTGCACCCGACGTGCTCTTCTGGTGTGTAGCTGCAGGAGGGATGAGCTCTCCAGCTGGGAGAGTGGTGGAGCCAGATCTACCCAGCTGGGTTGAGGAAGCTGTAACTCTGCTTTTTACTAAAACAACATTTTCCGGTTGCTTCAGACTGAGAGTGATGTTCTTCCCCTGTGTTCTTTACACAAGGAGAGAGGTGAGGTAGGGAGGTTCCTGACTGTATCAGTGACTTTTGCTGTAGTTGAGGGATGAATTGTTCTGCCTGTTCCTTATTCGCGGTGTTCACCTGCACAGGATGGCGCTGAAGGGAGGACACACCAAGGTGTCCATCCCTAGGAGGCAAATACACCATGACATGGAAAAGAAGGTTTTTCCCAGCTCTGCCTTCGAGTTAGTGGTTCCTATTCAAACCCACGTTTCACAGCAGTCGCTGCACAGAGGTGTCATGGCAGGGCTGCTCGTTATTTTAAAATCTTCGAGTATTTCAGAGAAGATGATGTGGGAAATGAGAGCCTCTGAAAGTGGCTGTTACAGTACAGCTTTAGGGAGTTGCACTTGTTTTGACTCTTCCCCTTCCTAGAGTTATTTGTGCCGTACATATTCAGAACATCCTCTTACAGAAATTGTGGAAATCTTTTGTAATATTGTCTAGCAGTTCATTCCCAAAATATGCACTTTTGTAGCAGCATATAATAAGTGGAGGTATTGGGAAAAAAGACAGGCATGTCTGGCTGAAACAAAGGGTACATTACTCAATTGAGTATTTTTGTTGGTTTTGGTTTTCCCCCTAAGTGCTGTTGTTTTTTTGGGGGGTTTTTTGGTGTTTGTTGTTGTTATTCTTGCGTGGTTTTTTGGAGTGGTGTTTGGGGTTTTTTTGAATGCTTATCATATTTAACTTGGAAAGAAGTGTTTGTATTTTAAGATGCAGAAGGCTGAGTGTACTTAGCTCTTTTGAAAACCCGGCTTTAAGAAGAGACGCTGGTCTGTACCTTCTCGCCGAGAGCTGTAACTCCCTGTCCAAATGGTCAACCGGTTGCTTCTCCATCCAGTCACTATATAAAAACTGATTTAATCTCTAGCTGACAGCTTTGTCTAAACAGTCATCTTCTCTTCGTTCTGTGTCGCACATATATGGATGCACCACACCATAACCAATTATGTCTTTTCCAAAGGAAAAGTTGTAGATTTCTGTTCAAAAATTAGTTTGAAATATCTTTGTTTTTCATTGGGCAAAAAATGCTTTCAGTTCCTTCCTTGCCCTGGGTACTGGACTGTTGCTAACCTGGAGTAAATCAAAATACTGACTTCAGCTTCTCTGAAAACCTAAACTTAAAAGTTCTTTCTGACAAGCTAACCTTTTAAAAGATTAATGCAAAACACTTTCAACTGAAAGTTTGTTTTTTAACTCTAAAGTTTTGACTAGAGGCATCTGTGTTGTTTTTTTTTTAATGTAAAGTAATATATTCCAGCACGTTTTTCTCACTGTCTTTTTAAAACAAACAAACAAACCCAACCAACCCAAAACTTCCCTTTTAACCAACTTTTTCTGCTGGAAACATAAACAAAACATACTTCTCTCTGAATGTTCTTTCACAACAAGAATCTCTATAAATAGCTGTCTAAGAATAAGGCAAGTGGGTCAAAAGGGTGTGGGCATCAAGATCAACACATAGCTAAGGTAGAAGAATATATCAGTTTTAGAAAAAAAAGACAGGTTTTTAGCAGGGGCATTTGTGGTAACAAGCTTTTTCAATATACCCTTCAAAATTGAGGACGTGTAGGAATGTGGCTGTCTTCCAAAAAACTAGACACAGTGCAAAGGTTCACTTCTCTGAAGATGCTTGAGTTTCCTACAACCCCGCCTTCTTCCATCCCGTATCTCTCACTGAAAGCACTGTGACATCTCTGCCCTGGAAGACAGAGGTAGCACTTTTGGAAGAGGAAGACAGAGTCTGAGGTAGAGTTTCCAGGAGTGACTGCTGTCACCATGGCAGTAATCCCTGCAGAGATGTAAAGGAGCTAGTATGGAATACCTGGCAGCCCTTATGGCAGATAAGGAGTCCCTGGAGTTTGTGTTTCTATTTTATGTGTTATTTTTGCATGACCAATATCGGTATTCAGTGCTTTCCATTAACAGGTATCTGTATGGTAACACCATTGGGAATAATATGGGGTTTGTAACAATCATGTTGAAATATAAATCCAGAACATGCTGCACTGCAGGATATCCTGAACATCTACTACAACAAACCTCTTGTTTCCATTTTGTATTTTTAAGCAGCAGCGAATCCCCTGTACTGTAGTTCCAGGCTATAATTAGCTTACATGCATTTTACCTACTGGGCATAGTGTCAGTTAAAAAAGCTGAGACCACTGAGAAACAGAGTCATCCTTCCAGGTGCTTTGATGACTGCTCTCTGTACTATGGCTGATGTGTTCATGCTCTCTGTTATGTTCTTTGGAGAAGTAATAGCTTTTGAGGATCAGCTGGAAGAAATGTCTTTGTGTTTGCGTATAGCTGCAGCTGACAGAATAATTCAGAAACAAATGGGTCGCATATCAACTGCAGTGTCAGTCAAATCCTCATGATGACCAAACTCAGTGTCAGAATGAAATACCTTTAGTCCTCTCCACACAGAAGGGCATACTTCTCTGCATTTGGCTTTGTTAGGTTTGTTCTGCATTTTTCGCTTCATCCTTTTATGCTTTATGTTTCTTATCTCTTTAGGTGATGCCAAGCAATCGGTTCGTACCGACACCACAAATAGAGCCCACAAAAGAAAGAATGAATGTATTCTTGGCTTATAGCATAGATAAGACTTTGTCAAAGTAAAGTGTAAAAAGAGCATAGGACGGATTTGGTGATGAGATAGCATGGTGCTGTCCTTGCTCATCCTTTACAGGAGTGTTCTGAGATGAGATATCTGCCCAAACGATTCAGGTAACTGGGCTGGGATACACTTCTCCAGGGATGACAGGTAGAAAATGTGTCTGTGCATAAGAAACCAGATAAACCTTTTCTAGAAATCTGAATTCCTGAACTGTAGGTAAAACCTTTACCGGGCTTCCCTGAAATCTCTGCCCAATGCCCTGGACATCAATAATGCTCTGGATCTTTACCTTAGGAACAGGGCACACAACTGCAGCTCCCATTGCATCCTGCAGACTGCTAAGAATCCCCGTATCTTTTACTTGTGCGTACTACCCTAGGAGGCCAAATTGAGTTAAAGAGCAAACTTTTGGAGTTTTAAAGCTTTCTTTTCGCTTGTGATAGTGTATTTGAAACTTCCACGGGTTCAGAAACAACCGCAGGGAATTGCCTGCAATGTTAATTAGTTTTCCAAATTTTGTTAAATGTCCATACTGCTCCATGTTTTCAGCAGCTCCATCTTCAGTTGCTGACCTAAGGAAATGCAACTGAAAAAGCAGAGGCCGTAGAAGCTTCTTGGCTAGCCATGTTGGGGTGCAATATGCAAGACATCCAATGTCTCCTGGGTGAAGTTCTCAAATATGAGAATTGATCCTCATTTTCAAGTTTACTACAGAAGATCTCCAGCCCTGCATGTGAACAGCAGGGCTGGAGGAATGAGCTGCTTCAGGTACAGGTGGCAACCCTGGCCATGACCAATGCACTGACAACTTCAATGATTAAAGCCCCTGGGTCAAAGCTCAGGTTTTAGAATGGCTTTGATAGTCACACCCTCTGCATCTTAGATGCAGGAGGAGACCTAAAGCACGGCCTCATTAGGAAGCTATTTTTCTCTCTTACTGTGTGATTTTAGACTTTAGATATCCATAGTCTGATCTCTGGTGGCACAATGAACTCTAAAGGGATGGATCTTGGCTTCAGGGGAAAACCTCTGTGCCTTCCACAGGACTTTGATAGAATTATAGGCTGGTTTGGGTTTGAAGGGACCTTAAAGATCATCTAGTTCCAACCCCCTGCCGTGGACAGGGACACCTCCCGCTAGACCAGGTTGCTTAAAGCCTCATCCAACCTGGCCTTGAACACCTCCAGGGACGGGGCCTCCATAACTTCCCTGGACAACCTGTTCCAGGGTCTCACCGCCCTCAGAGTGAAAAAATTTCTTCCTGAAATCTAATCTAAATCTCCCTTCTTCCAGTTTGAAGCCATCACCCCTCATCCTATCACTACATGCCCTTGTAAAAAGTCCCTCTCCAGATTTCCTGCAGGCCCCTTTTCATACAGTTGTACGTGTTTTTATGATATTGCATAATCTGAGGGATGCTGTGCAAGACTATACAGACCATTGTAGCTCTTTCTACAGGAGGAATACACTGTGCTAAATTTGGAACAAAGTGCCTTCCAGAAATGATTTTAATAGCCAAGATAAAGAGCCTGCTAGTTCATAAAAAACCCTGGAAAACTGTTGAACACGAATGTCAACATTTTTAATGGATTGCCTTTTTTATTGTGTGCTGCATGTTTTTGTCAGGGGAATATGATAATTATAAACTAGTAACAATAATGAGGTTTTGAATATTCATAGGCAATTAAAATACGTCTCTGTGCATTTTATCGATACCCCGTGGGAAATGTTGCTCATTTTTTAGAAATAACTAGTTCACAATCCTTGGTGAAAAATACAGGACAGAAATCAAAACGCCAAGCAGGGCATAACACTAACAAAGTTCAATTGATTGGGAAGGAAAAGCAAATGTTGCAGCATTGATTAAAAACATATATTTGTATGTAGTCCTGCCTTCTCATTGACAGTGAATTCTCATGTGGAATAAGAGTACTGTAATTTAGGTTTTAAAAGGTGTAGGGACAGTTTCCGCAAACTCTTCTATGAATATTAGATATCTGTTTCGTATTAAAGAGATAAATGCAAAAAATACAAACAAACAAAAAAGCAGATAACCCAGTAGCAGGCAAGAAATTCACAGGGAAATTTTAAGTAAACAACTGGTGAATGTATGTAGTAAAAATCTTGAAAGCAGCTTTCAAAGCTTTTTCTCATGTATTTATCTTAGTTCAGCTAAAAATTATTGGATTTGTCATGTAACCAAATGAACAGTTTGGACTTTGTTATGCAGCTTGTCAGATTATTGTCGATGATAAAGATAGTTTTGCTGTTGAAGATGTATGAGCCAATGTTCTTCATGGATGTAACTACATCTTTCAGTGGCTTTTTCTAATGTTGTACTTTTTTCTGAAGCTTAAATAGGGATTACTTTAGAATTACTTCCTCCTGTCTTTGGAAATGTATTTCTCATGAAATCCTTTTTTTCTGATTCAGTGTACTGGAAATATTTATGGCGTGTTCATGTGCTGTGACATTGAGTTGTCATGAGACCAATTTTGTTGTCATGCATATCAGCACATAATGAGAGCCTTTAGTAACTTCATTAGCAACTCTTAGCAACTTTTCAGGAGGGATCTTGAAGAAAGAAGACAGCATCAGCATGTAATTTTTTGCAGAAATCTGCCTGGATCCCAGCTTGACAGCCCCTGTTGAAATGACACCCGGAGTTCTGCAAACAGCATTGTCTGAATGGCAAAAAATGAAAAGGAAAGGTTAAGTGTGATATTACTCGAGTCTCAACTTTGATTGATGAGCCTGCAGAATATGTTGGAGAAGAGTTTTACATAGCAGTTGAAAATAATCCACTTCTGAGTGCTGTATTTCCACTGGGGTGTGTTTAAAAACTATGCCCTTGGCAATAGAAAGAGATGACGGCAATGAAAATTTGGGTATCCAGAAAAAGAGAAGGCTATTGTGAAAACGGATAGTGAGAAAAGCTTAAGATTCTAAAAATAATTAGAAAAAATTCAGTTACACCAAAAGAGTAAATTAGGTAGCTTTGTCTTGACTTTACAGCTCAGCAGGGCAGGGCAGTACCTGCACTTAGTACAAGGTGATTTAATTAGTCTCTTCTGATTACAGGCAGTTCCCTGGCAGCATTATGAGGCAGGGGCCAAAACTAAAATGGCAGAGAATAAAACAAGTGCTATATTTTCTTCACGGAATGTTTCTGACGTAGGCTTGTGCTCCCATTTGGAGCCCGGGTGTCTCTACATGTCACATCCTTGTGAGATGTGGGCATCGGCCGCGGCTGCGATAGTGTCTCCTAGGATAAAACGGGATAGGCTCAGGTGTTTGGGCAGCTTTTTATCTTAGTATTTCAAGTATATTTTTCCTTAAGTAAATCTAAGTTTTAAAATGGGGTACATAGAGCTGAAATGGCTTGTTGCCATTGGAGTTTAAGCCTGTTCTTAAAAGAACTGTATTTTCTGTCTTTCCCACTGGACCGTTCAGACTGGGACCAAGTCCAACTCTTCTCCAGTTGACTGAGTTGTAACTGTGCTTATTTTAACTCAGGATGAACTTTCATCTAACCTTTTTCCTTGTTTTTGTTTTCCTTTTGCCTATTTTGTACTAAAAACGTGATTTTTTTTTTTCTTTTGTTTGATTTGTGTTTGGGGTGCTGCAATGTGAGGGAGGTGAAATATATTTTTTCAGTCTATTCAGCTTTTCAGTCACACAAATTAAGCTTTTAATTGTCTCTTGTTTGTAGTCAGGTTCATTTATTGACTCTAGTAAGATTATTGTACTAAGTTGCAGGTAGTACTGTTCCAGCAAATACTGCTCTAGTACTTTGTTGTTCACACCTTAGCCTGAATTCAAAGTACGGATCCAAATACTTGTTAAGTTTGACTATCAAAGTATGGAGCTATATCATCTTAATGTCATCTCCATTTTTTGTACCTTTTACATAGGCATGTAGTAAAAAAATAATTAATTTTATAAATAACAAATTGAAATTCAAGGAAGAAAATACACAAATAACTGTATCCTTGATCCAAAATGAAGTATTAACATGGGGTATGAAAGCTTTTTTATGATGGTTTTTTTGGTTTGGTTGGTTGTGTTTTGGTTTTTTTGGTTGTTGTTTTTGTTTTTGTTTTTTTTACTATGCCAGCTTATTTAATAAAGTACAGTGGGAATTTTTACAAACCCAAAGAAATTTTAATTCTTTCAAGCATTTTATTTAGAAAATAGTAAATCTGAATTCTTCAATATTTTTGACACTTTCAGGGTTTCTAAAGCAACAGATTTGTCAAAATCGATGGGCACGTGAGATATTTTGGCATTGTCAAATTTGCATTTCTCGATTTGGAAATAATCAATAAAAAATATTCCTGGCTGTAAGGCTGATACAGTGGCATTATCAGATTGTTTTGGTTATCTAGCCAATTGTATGTTTGCGTGTAAACAAATATTTATATTTACTGTTTGTGTTTATATTTAGGATACCCAGCAGTCCCTTTAGCTTGAAGTCACAAATAAAAAGAAATATATCTAGGAAGCTCTGACCTGAGAACTGTGGTGGAAAAAACCCCCACAGGCAACACAGATACAAAAAATTTAATCAAGCCAAGCTCTTCAGATATGTCTTTAGGGTTTGGCAGATTGTAATTTTTACTAGAGATGCCAGAACAAAGAGGGAAATGTATTAACATAGTGCAGTCTGTGTACTGTCTCCAGGTTTCCTTCTTATTGCATGAAATACAGAAGCAAATTATTACAAAAAAAATAAGCCAAGTCCAAATACTGATAAACTGTTTTAATTTTGTTCTCTGTAACAGTTCCCATCATATATAAGTAATAAGCCTAAAAGCCCTAGCCATTTGCTTCACAACTTCTGGGAAGTAATTTTCTAGCTCACCTTTCTTTGCCTACCGCAAGTCTGAAATCATCTGCAAAGTCAACCTTTTACATTTTACTTCAAACTTTATCCTTGATGCTTTGGCAAGGCAGCTCTGAAGAAACTCTCATTTTGTCAGCAAAACCGGCAGCGCTCTCTTAGGAAAGAAGCAGATACTTATAAACCCACCAGGGAATAATTTCTTTAATATATTATAATGCATTTTTACATGCCACAATATTACATTGTTCTTTGATGTCCCAGCATGTAGCAAATGATTATAGTTTCATTGTGGCTGTTTGCAAGATTATGAGTGATAAGGTAAGCTGTGTGCTTTCTACTTTTTTTGCTTCTGCTTTGTAGTCCTTATAAATAATTCATGGAGCAAAATTACTGTCCCAGAAAAATGCAGTCTGTTTCATCAGCCCTTTCACACTTTATTGATCAGCACATATAATTTTTTAATGTGCAACATCACCGGAGTTTTGACTACTAGTGAGTTTCTCTGTTTCACAGAATGCTGCAGCCAAGACTTGAAGAAAACTAGGACATTTCCATGCAAATATTATTTTAGGCCAAAGAAGAATACGTTCAGCGATATAAATTATGCTGTTTAGGATCCATTTTAAGTTTCCTGTTCACCAGATAATAGAAGAACGTATGAAAAATCACATGAAATAGAAAAAGAATTATATAGAGGAAAATTGAGCTATTTGGAAGGGGAAGCGCTAGATTTGTAGCTGGTGTAAATCTTCACACTTTCCTGACACTCCATAGCATGATGCCGATTCTTACTAGTTGTAAATCTGCCCAACTGACGTGTAAAAGGAGCGTGATCCGTGGGGAAAAAAAGAGAAGGAAAATGTAGAAAACCTCTTAAAGTCATGCATGTTAGCAAGACTTAAAAGGCATTTTAATATGCTGTTCTTCAAACCTGTTTTAAGGCAAAAGCCTTATTTAGCTTCTGAAACTTACTCCTAAACTTGGCCCTTAAAGCCACGCGCCGTGTCTTTCTCAACCCTTTTGCTGAGCTTGTTTGAGGTTCTATTTCTCTAAAGAGGAAAGTTTATATGCAGCTTTTCATTTCTGTGGTTCCACCGTTTACTGGATGCAGCGTAAATGAGTGAGGTTGGTTCTGTCATACGGCGAACAGGTTACACCTGCTCTGCCCAGAGACAGCAACCAGAACCGAGGCTCCTTACAGCATCTGTAGTTCTGTTGATCTTCAGAACATACTAATTTTTCTTATTTACCAGATAGAGCTGTATTTCAGTTATTCCAGTGGAACATATTTTTCTACCTTTTATTTGTGCTGTCGTCCCTTACCCCACGAATCCTCCAGCTGTTATCATAGGATCACAGAACGGTTTGGGTTGGAAGGGAACTTGGAGATCATCTAGTTCCAACCCCCTGCCCTGGGCACGGACACCTCCCACCAGACCAGGTTGCTCCAGGCCCCGTCCAACCTGGCCTTGAACCTCCAGGGATGGGGCAGCCACCAGTTGCTTTCCTGGGCAACCCCAGCTAGGGGCTCACCACCCTCAGAGTGAAAAATTTTCATCTAAAATCTCAACTAAATCTCCCCTCTTCCAGTTTGAAGCCATCACAACTCGTCCTATTACTACATGCCCTTGTAAAAAGTCTCTCTCCAGATTTCTTGTAGGCCCCTTTCAGACACTGGCAGGGGCTATAAGGTCTCCCCGGAGCCTTCTCTTCTCCAGGCTGAACAACCCCAGCTCTCTCAGCCTGTCCTCCCAGCAGAGGGGCTCTATCTGTGGATCTCCTTACGTGGTGTAAGATGCTGTTCACTGGTATGAAAGGAAGGGCACCAGCTCCTCTGGGCTTCCCATGACTGATCATTGGGCAAGTACTCAGAGAAAAAAGTAACCTACTTTCAGATTGTTGCACTGTGCGAGAAATGATAGAAAATGTTTTTCCTGGGTATCGTTCTTACCTCTACGGGAATATTTTTGATGTGGTGGTTAGAAACCTATTTGAAAGGAGATTTCAAATACTTGAGGGTGATAATTAGAAGATTGGGGGTAAACCTGATTAGAGATGTTTCAACAATGTGTTTCACCAAGAAAGAAATGGAATTTTTGGTAGGGAGCATTCATTTTGACAAATACATAATGCAAAGTTTTGAAAAATTTTGGAAGTGTCAGAATAAGTGTTTCTAGCATTTTCAAAATGAAAGCAATCCATATCTGCTCTGGAACTGTTTTTTATTTAAAATGTAAACTCATAATATTGTATTACATGCTAAAGAAAAACCTTGTAACGGCTGAAATATCTTTCTCTGACACAGCATTAGTTTTTTATGCTTTTGCAGAATGTTTTAGATCTTTAATTTTAGTAGAAATATGATAATTTTAAACATACCAATTTTTTCTTCACTGGTTACTAGAAATATTTCTCTCCAAATGTGTAAACATGCTTGAATTTATGAAATTATTGTCGTGTTTGCATTTTGATTTATGACCATTCAGAATATGGATTGTGGCACTTTCTTTTCTAAAGTAAACACATGCATAGAAAAATTTAAAAAACACAGTCTTTTTCTCTTCAGAATAGTATGTAAAGCATGAACCGTTCAGTTACAGTAATGGTGTCTTGGCAGCTCTCTGCTAATATCTCTGTTATGGAATCACCGCTGTTAATCTGTACATCAGCATGTAGTAAATGGGGAAAGGATGAAATTTTTATGGTGGCTGATGTAAAAGATGTATTATAGGAGCAATAATAGAATGGTCTTGGAAGTTGCTTTTAATGAAAAAAGGGAAGGTATTCCTCATTAATACATGCATTCTTGAAATGAGGAGGGAAGATATTAAAAATAAAGACCACAGTCCTGAGGGCCAGTGCTGAGCAGTTAATAATCGCCCTCTAACTGCAACCCATAACATTTTATTTTTGGTAAGTTTCAAGTCAGATAATTTAATGAAACAGCTGGAAATAGTAGTAATTAACTAAGGAAGGCTTCAGGCAAGACAGATAACGCTTATCGCCACTGTATCTTTGCTGTGGGACACTGGCAGAGAGCTGATTTCCTCTAACAGGAACCCTTTTCATGGATGCCCCAGAAATACGCGATGCCAATTTACTCCATGTCTTTTCCCCTATGAGCCAAGAAGAAGGTGCTGTTTCCCCCCCTGAAACCCAGGTGGTCAAAGACTTTGGGCATAGAGGGTCACAAGACTGCTTATTTTTTATTGCCTCTGTGGACCATGTGGGCACAGCCTGGGAGTAACTGAAGTGCATTTACTTTCTGGCAAGCGTAGTGTGATCAAGAACAAAACCCCCTCCTGTGTTTGGAGCAAGAAGCAGCTCAGGAAAAATCTGTGCAAAGCTTCTTAGGAGTTGGAGGAGTTGGGTTGATGGCTACTTCACCTGGCTTGCTTTGCTCACCGTGGCTTTTATCTGGGATGTGTGTGAAGCCACCGTCTGCCTCTTGGAATTGGGTTGGAAGGAACTTTTCACCAGGGAAATTCAAGTCACCCCTAACGGCTGGTTGTCAAGAGTATTACACTGTTTTCAGGTTCTTCTGTGGTTATGTTAATAGTTTTGCTCGATAAAAGACTCCCCTCCCCCCCCAAAAAAAAACCAACCAACCAAACAAACAAACCAAAAAATCCCTCATGACAATAAGGTGATGTTAAATATTTCACACTCCAAAAACACTAGGGGCAAAAAATTGGTAGGTTCCAGAGAAATGCTTGCATGCCTAGTAGCGTATTTATTTCTATTAAACTATCACAGAGTTTATTTCGCAAATGTTAGTGTTGCCATGATTACAGATTTACATGCCATCAAAAAACCCCACACCCTCATGCATGTGTGGATTATTTTGGGCCTGTTAAATTTATTCTAAGAATCTCCAATATGTTTTTTATTGTGAGAAGCATTTGCAGTTTTTCTAGTTTTATATCAGTATCAAAATTGATACCCATTAGAATTTGATAGCAGACTGGAAGATTAAATCGACTTATGTTTGAGTAGTAAATTGGGCTATTAATTTAGTATTTATCAATGGATAATAAAATATTTTAATTTCTTTAATTATTTTAATTTAATTCTCTAAGATCATTGCAAAATCTAATACTAGCAAGCAAACATTGTGGGTCACTTTACTATTAAGAACACTGATATACTCTCATCCAAACTTCTTGTGATTAAAATTTACTTCTTCAGTTTGACAAAAGCACAATGAGTGGACTGTGAAATCCAAAGTTATTTTCTATCACCATCTCGGTAAAAGTAATCTCAGGTTAAAGGAAGTCATCTTTATATGCCTGTAGCAGAGCAGACTCTGGAGAGGTAAACACTTGCAATACGTTGTTTTACAGCCATTTTACAACCTCAAGAAGACCATCTTAATTGCATTTTAAATACACAAAGCCAAGAAATTTGAAGGTTTGCCTACCACAGCAACACTAAATCGTCAATCCTCTTTTTTTTACCACCAAAAAAAGTAAAAAAAGAAAAGTAATAATTATATGTTATATATATTACATACATATTATGCTCTGTATTTCTAAAGGAATGAACAAATTTGTACTTTAGGTACATCGAGGTAAGATTCTGTTGGTCTAGACATAAGTATCTATTTAGAAGAAAGAAATTTTATTTACAAGGACTTCAGGATGTCTTCCACTTTATAAAAGAAATTAATGTAATTTTGAAAACTAGAGGAAATAACTGTAATTGTACTATGCATGTAATAGGATTCTTATGAGAAAACTTGTGTCAGGTGGACCTATGACCCTGTGGAAGGAGACATTTTCTGACACGGATTGTTACATTATGCTGTACTAGTTTTACTCGATTCACCAATTACAACCCAGTTCTAATACTGCAAGAATAAGGAATAGCAGTTCTTCATATAGCTTAAATGTTGCGTTTATGATTCTGTGGTTCTTTTTTTTTTTTTACAATTCATGATTTTGTATGCCATGCTCACATTCTCCCCCACATCCCCCTGGAAAATTTGTCCTGAATATTTAGCCAGCTGTTAGATGGCTGGTTTAGCAATGGCAAACTATATTATCTACTTAGGTCTTCATTTGTTATTTCAGTGATGTGTGGGGTCTTTAGTTGATGCCTCTGGAGTTTCCTGTAGTAATTAATTTCTGCACTGCAAATTTATTTTTAATCATGTTAGGACAAGAAACAAATTAATGGTGTTCGCTGGTAAACATCTGTATTCCATGGTATGGTGGGTTGTCAGCACCTACCCTTAGCAGCACCTGCATGTTATTGTTTACTATAAAGTTCTACCATTATATTCTATCCTGTTTAAGTAACTCAAAAGTATAAAAAATTTTTAAATGTTATGGTAACTTTGATCACCTTGCAATAACTAGAAGTGCTACAGAACTTTAACAGGTCTTTGAAGAGCAGTAATTGGATGTTATGCACCACTTGTTTATTTCTCATTTAACTTTGATCAGGCTCTAAAGGTATAATAAAATTAAATATAAATAAACTGTATTACAGTAGCATATATTTGACATTGTGAAGCTCAGACTTGAAACTTGAAATTCTCTCAGCATTCTGTTACTGGGAATGATATGCAGAATTTTTAGTGTAGTACGTAATATGTGATGCTAAGTAAAAATGTATATTCTTCCACTGACCATAACATTCAGCCAGCCCCACTTATTTCTGTAATGAGCTTTTATACTTTTTAAAAAAAGTTTTCTAATGTTTGGGATTTTATTTTTTGGTATTTCACTCACTAATAAGCTCAGAAATCAGCCTGTTTCTATGGAGGAGTTTAACTTCATTCATTTTGTTCTGAAATTGCAAATGTCTCCCTGTATATAAACAAAACTTATTGCAAGCAAGACATTTCTGATTTTAATAATGCTATTTCAAGTCAGAGTTGAGTGGAAACATGGATTTATTTATTTATTTTCTACATTTTTTTGTTATAACAGTAATACCTACCAATAGGGGTTTTGTTTCAAATATGTTTTTCATTGAAGTTTTCAATCTTTTTGGGGTTTAGTAAATATTAATTAAATTTTTTCAAGGGAGAAAAAAAAAAGGAAAGTCACTTGAAGGCAGGAAGAGAAATAGAAGTAGTGCTATGGAACTGGTTTTGCGTGTTGCTTACATCTTCCTTTATTAGAAAATCAAAAGAATAATTGAAACTATACACATCTGCAGAAGATGAGCTGATTGAAGACCAAATCTTGCACTCTGTCAGACCTGATCAAATAATAGAACATGACCTCAGGTTGGCCAGAAAATTGCCTCATCATAATGAATATTATTCTCAAGAGTCTCTTTTTGTAGTTCAAGAAAACATACCGGGCATTGTAACATAATAACTAATGTGTGTTTTATGGAGGGAAATTTTCCTGAACATCTTTGTTAGAGACTAAAGCAGCTCTACAGGCTTGTTGTAAAAATCATAATGAGAAGTCTTATCTACTTGGGTTAGGGACCCTGATGCTCTGAGTCACTGGTGACATCCTAGCTCAAACCCCCCCACCTATTAATGCTTGCAATTTTGGTAAAAATTTTTTGGCAAGATTACTGACAAGTAGTTATGACAACGTTTTTACCTTCATGTATTTTTCTGCTCCTGGTCATTCAAGGAGCGGACTTGGGATGGGTCACTTGTGTTCTCCTGCCATGCATAAAAGTAGAAAAGTCAAGTGGTCAATTTACATTAATTAAGCTCCATTGGCGTTAGTTCTTACACCTATTATATTCTTCATTATTTTCAGAAGGTCTGCTAACCTCTTGCCATACCGTAACTGAGACAGGGCACTGAATCTCTATAGAGGATGGTTTAAAGTCTTCATAAATAGGATTTTGGGTGAGCTGCTGGCTTTTTTTTCTAAGGTTGTGTTTTGGGGTTTTGTTAGTTTTGGGTTGGTTTTTGGTTTTTTGTGATCGATGTGATTTGACAAGACAAAGTCTTACTTTGTGATTATGTACATGCTAAATTCATTTTCCGATGATCAAAATTCTTCTGGGAAATCAAATGTGTCAGAAAGCGTTCTCTTTCTAACGGACATAACTAGATCTCATTTTGAAATGTGTAAAATGTTTCAGTTTGAAAACAAATGAAGTGTATGGTGATCACATATTCAGGTGGCGTATTTAGTATCATATTTCATAAAGAATGTTAATTTGAAATCTCCTGCCAGTTTCAAAAGGAGATATAAAAGAATGAGAAAACATTTTTGGCAGCCCACAATTATATTTAAATAACTAAATATATCTTACATATGTAAAGGCTACAGTTTAAAATCTATCAGAAGCATTTGGCTTCTGAAAAGTAGTAATATTACATTACAGCTGTTAACGATTTGCTTTTTCAGAACAGAAGGTTCTTCTATCCTTAATTGCAATTTTGATGTAATCCAGTCCTGTCCTTTTCTCACCAGAGGCCTAGAAGAAAGTCTGTGACTTTATCTTCCTTCACCTCAGTTGGTGTAGCTTTCTGGACTTTCTTCTTCTCAACTTTTCTTCCAGAATCAGTTACTCTCATTTTTCTCTGCTGTAGTCCTGATCCAAAATCTAATTCACAAAACCTACCAAGGAGGTTTTGGTTCATATATTGATTTATATGTTGATGCTCATACGTTGATTTAATTTTTTACCTGATAAAATTTATGTAATCCTTTTCCATCTGTATCTCTGATTTAATTTTCTCTGGCTGCCCTACTCATTCTTGATGTTCTTCAGGCCCCGTCAAACCAGCAAAGCTAATAGTTTTTTTATGGGGCAGTAACATTTCGAGAGAAGCTCTGTGTCTACAGCTGTCGATAAACGGGCTTCCTGCACTCGTGACCCAAGTGAGCAGCTTCAGATCTGCAGCCTGCGGGATGGGTTGGGGTGAAGGACATGCTCACCAAGCCTGGCTGCTCTGGGCCTTTCCCAGGTTTGTGCCGTCTCTCCGTTGCTCTGTACAACGTGAGTTTCCTTCAGTGCTGAAAATTTTCAGAGCCCTTTTGTTGTGAACTGAATGTAGTTGGGCAGACTGTTTCATATCGGTTGTAAAGCACTATGTAGTGATAATGACCTCAGCTGTCACTGAACTTCTATTTCACATGGGTTTTAGGTGACCGTAACTGATCATTCATAATTTATAAAATAGTGTTGAATATTGGTGCTAGTTATGCAGGTTATATATTGGCTCAGTATTTCTAGATAGGATGACTGAGACACTCATGCTTTAACCGTTCCAAAGTATGTGACGCTTATCCGTCATCTTCTGCTAAATTTTCTGCTGGTAGTGGTAAATGTTGGCTGTTTTCATAAGTGGCAGCACTAAGTTTGTAGGTAAATCAGCAGTAAAAGAAACCCACAGTTTTTCTAACTCTTAAAGTAACGAGAAAGCGAAATCGGTTCAAAGTGGGAGAAATGTTCTGTACGGCAGATAGCAAACGGATGTTTTAAGAACAAATGGATAACAAATCTCTTTGTGTTTTATCATTTATCAGACACCGAAATTGAAGTCTTTACACCTGATGGTGTGGTCATCAGGTACACTCAATCAGTCCAGGGCTGGGGGGAAGTGGAATACCTGTTTGGTAGTTGAGGTTTAAAAACAGTTAAACAGAGTGTACATATTTCTAGTATAGGTAACATAAAGATTACCTGGCTTGAAATACCAAAGGGTTGGTTTAGAGAAGTTTTATTTTTGAAGGATGCAGCTTACATATTTTTAGATCTACTGTTTCATCACTGTGTGAACAGGAAGAAGATTGTTAATGTCTCGACTACATCTTCTACAAAATCATGTCTCTCTTGATTAATGACTAAAATCTGCAGATGAATTGTTTGAATTTTGTCCTTGAAAACTGCAAGAGCAAGGTTGCCAGCAGAAAACAGTATTTCTTTCTGTTAGACATGTTACTTTAAAAAGCTGATCTTCTTCTGTAGTTACTGAAACATTATTTCTTTTGATTTTATTGCCCATTTATGCCTTTTCCTTGAATAAATGTGTCCAGTTCACATTTTTCAAGGCGAAGGCATAAATAGGGGTAGCACTTTCAGTAACACCTACCTAAAGATGTACCAGTCTCATCACCGGACCTTTCATGTGATCACCTCAGCCAGGCAGAGTAATCAAACTGGCTATCAAATCTAATGATTAGAACTCAGGACATAATCTTTCAAAAAAACTTAAGATTTATTGAAGAATAAAATCCCTGAAGCTTCAAGCATATTAGAAACTGGTACTGTAAAGGTGTGAAATGGATAAAGATCACGTTGCCATCGCTATCCCATAAATTAGTCTAAGGAATAGACCCTTCCTTGAAAGTCTCAGTTAATCAGTTTTTTTTAACCATTGCTTTCTCAATACGGTAAGCTTTTTCAGCATGAGCATAAATCATTCTTCCAATAAAAACAGATTTCAGCTAAATGTCATGTTCAGATGAATTATAATGATCTGTGAAAAAATACTCAACAGAAAAAACTCTGGAGAGGAAAATTCATATAATGAATTTATACTAAGGCTGTGTTATAAAATTAGAACACGAAGCAGGAAATATGAAAGTTAACCTGTTCTTCGTGATGGAAAAACTAGTGTCATGCCAGGGGACCACAATGGAGACTATAAATATAAATCACTGAATCTCTAATCATTTCCATACAAAGAGGGGATGTCTGTGTAATTCTATTACCACTGTTGTTAAGTAATGGTCTAGGGATGACTTGATTTAGCCTTGTCCTCCAAAAAAACCCAATTATAGTTGTTATTTTCCGTGATAAAATTAACAGATCAGTAGTTTTTAAGGGCTAAGGCATACTTGGTTTTTGCAATTGTGTGGCCTGAAACTCTTTCTGGATAAGAGATATTTCAGAATACAAGTAGAAGTACTCATCAGTTTTGACAAAGAATTAATTTATACCTCCTTATTTAGACTCTGATCTTTTATCACTGAAATGCCAAGTTAAGATACTTGTAATTCATTTTGTTGAATACATGGAGCAGATGGAAAAAATGCCAGAGCTGATGGTTTCTCATATGCCTGTGTGCCTCTGAGAACAGTTCCTGAAAATGCTCCCGGGAGTAAAATTGTTGAAACACAAATGTAGTATCTTCTCTTGCTGACTTCAGCTAAGAAGTAGTTACAGATATTGTTTCAGGTATGTTTGTTTTGAGTAACCTCATTGCTAACAAATACAGATAGAATGCTTGTAGCTTCCAGTGAGAAAACACTCTCCATTTTTCAGACATGAATTTATTACATGTAATACTACAGGTTTAATATATATCTGATAATGAAGGGTCCAGGCAGATTAACACAGATGCTTCTACAGACGCTTTGGTGTCAAATATGACTTAGTCTTAGACCCAGTACAATCATTTCTCTACTCTAATTTATAGCATCTTTATAGTATTAATTCCCACCTAACAAACAGTAATAAAGCTTTCAGATAGAAGATTAATGAGCATAATTCATGCACTAGTGGACTGAAAATGTGAAGCAAATCTGGCACTGGGGTATTGTAATTATAGAAAGGAGAAGTTATAAACATTCTTATAAATGTTTTCATTTGACTCACAAACTTTTACCGAAGTTGTAGCTTTTTCACAAAGCAGTTGAAAATATCTTAATATTTCTTCTCATGGATGATGTAGGTTGTAATTCTCTTCGTTACACGTGAGGGCTATGTGTGTGAATAAGTGGGGACCTGCCAGTTCGTTCACTCCTGTAGAGATGTCCCTGATCCTGAGGAGGGCTTTGTGCACGCTGGTGAGGCAGGATGGAGCATCAAGCTCCCAGCCCTGCCGATACCGCTTGGCTCCCGGTCACAGTTAATGGAGCAAGTCACTGATCTGGAAGTGCTTATCAGGTCTGCTTTTCACTATTTCAGACTAAGAAGCAGCTAGGAATGTATTTTCCAGGCTGATGATTTCCCTCATTGCTCCTTATTTAGAGTAAAAGTTTGAGTCTGATTTTAATAATCTGTCGTTTTGAGTTGTAGGGATAAAATGTTGAAAGACAAGTGGGGAAGTTACCACCTTCATTCTGGGTGACGCACAGCTGTGCGAGAGGTCTGTTCTTACACACTCTACCACGTGTGGCTGGTTTGCCACGTCCCTGCTCTCCTCTTCTTTGGTAGTCCTTTTCAGAGCCTTTCAGAAACAGAACATACAGTACTTGATACAAACCACCGATAGCTCCGTAGGTTATACTGAGCTGCTGTGCATCCAGATAATTGATCCCCATCATTCCCACTGCCACTTCAGGGTTTGTAGCTGTTGCCAAAAATTCCATTTTCTTCTCACTGTCATTCATCAACAACTAATTATCCTCTTAGATACCACTCATTTCTTAAAAATATTCAAGTAGATGTTTGAGCATGTTCAGATCTTCTTAAACCTTTTTTTAGCATAACCGTGTATGAGGAGGGAGAGAGAATAAAAAGAGAAACAGCTTATTTCCTTAGGGCTTGACAAACTGTAACCTTCCCTCCCAAAGTCCATTTGGGTGCCTCTTGCTGTGTGCAGAGATGGTGAGCGGGCAGGAATTCTCTGGTTGATTCCCACAGCAGAGCTGGGACTAATAGGCTGCTAGGCTGTCTTGTACCCTCACCACCTCCAGGAAGGCACGCAGAGGATCCTTGCTGGCCAGGCAGAAGTCAGCCAAGTGGGAATGGGATACAGGGAGTTATTTGGGTTGGGACAATCCCGTGCACAAATACAGGCTGGGCAGAATGGCTGGAAAGCAGCCCTGAGGAGAAGGACTTGGGGGTGTTGGTGGATGAGAAGCTCTGCATGAACCAGCAATGTGTGCTCACAGCCCAGAAGGTCACCCGTGTCCTGGGCTGCATCCCCACAGCGTGGGCAGAGGGCAAGGGAGGGGGTTCTGCCCCTCTGCTCCGCTCTGGGGAGACCCCCCTGCACTGCTGCCTCCAGCTCTGGGGCCCCAACATAAAAAGGACGTGGACCTGTTGGATTGTGTACAGAGGTGGCTGCAAAGATGATTGGAGGGTTAGAGCAGCTCTGCTATGAAGATAAACTGAGACCGTTGGGGTTGTTCAGTCTGGAGAAGAGAAGGCTCCCAGGAGACCTTACAGCAGCCTTCCAGTATCTGAAAGGGGCCTACAAGAAAGCTGGAGAGGGACTTTTTACAAGGGCATGTACTGATTGGACGAGGGGTGATGGCTTCAAACTGGAAGAGGGGAGATTTAGATTAGATATTGGGAAGAATTTTTTCACTGTGAGGGTGGTGAGCCCCTGGCACAGGTTGCCCAGGGACGCTGTGGCTGTCCCATCCCTGGAGGTTCAAGGCCAGGTTGGACGGGGCTTGGAGCAACCTGGTCTAGTGGGAGGTGTCCCTGCCCAGGGCAGGGGGATGGAACTAGATGATCTTTAAGTCTCTTCCAACCCAAACCATTCTATGATTTGTTGGAGCAGGCTCATTCTCAGTGCTGGTGACCTGCTCTTTTCTGCCCTTTGTTTGGTTTGGGGGTTTTTTCTGCCAGATCTTGTATCTTTTCATCTCGGTGTTTTTTCCCTTTGAGTGGTTGAGCTACGGACTATTCCCACCTCAATGCTGTTACCTCTGCCTGCAGTGCTACCTCTCCCATCCTCATGGCTCTGCTCTGTACTTTCCCATGGCTTTTTCTCTCAATTTGGTAATTTCCTCGGAACCTGAGGCAGGGTTGTGCAGCAACGCTGTGTGAGAACCCAGCCTCTGGCTGCTGGCAGCTGAGCCCTGGGGGGAGGATGGACGGTCAGAAACATTTGTTCTTCATTACACCACTTCTGTGGATTCCGCTTTGCATGGTGACAGCCTATTTTCTTTTGATTCTTATTTGTAAATAATCTGTCAAAAAAATTCAGAAATCTTATCAAGGTTCAGTGGGTTCCAGAATCCCATTATATGAGAATCATTACTTAGTTATAAGCAGACAAGCAATAAAGAAATCAATAGTTATTCCAAAAGCACAATCTATGCTTTTCCCTCTCATAACACTAATAAGAATGGTGGAGTGTATTTTAGTAGCTTTGTCCTACATGTCAATTATAACCTTTCTGTGAGAGTAAAACCCACTGTGAAGCTGTGCTGTAATGGGAAGATGGGGAAAGGCGAGTTGTGCTCATGTAAAACCCTCCCTCTTTACTTTTTGCAAATGTTTGAACCACTAGATTTGTTATTTTTGCATACAAACGGTCCTAAAGGTCTGCAGTGCTATGAACGCGCAATGAGAGAGTGCACATTGCTTTTTAGCTGGACTTAAAGAGCATTAAGTGAAAAGGAAACAGATTAATCAGCGTTACGTGCCTCTTCTCAAAGACACTGAAATAGCCGTCTATGAACTGCATCTCTTTAAACGGCTGCACAGCTCTCCGTAAAGCCAAGAAAGTGTGGGAAATGAAGAGGAACCACCAGGACAGCATCTTGTGTTGTAGCCTTGGGACACACGACCTGCCTGAGCAGGAAAGCACGGAGCAAGGGTTTCCACTAGCATGGGAGGAGTGGGAATTCTCACCTTCTGCATGTGCGTGTTGCCTTCTGTGTGCTGAGGAGCAGCCGTTCCCTCAAGTTATGATGGCTCTTTTTCTCACAAAGAAGCTTCACTTACTTTCATATTATTCTTACATCATCCTTTTTTTTTTTAATGTAAGTCTTGAATCTATAGATGCATAGAAATTAACTTGATGTGTCACACAAAGGATTCTTTAAAATATACTCATTAGAAGCCAGTATATTTGAAGGAATACATAATTCTAACTGCTTTATAATAGAATAAAAAGGATGTAATTACTTTCCCAAGGGTTTTTTTTTTGGTGGTGTTCTTACTCAAAATGGTTTGTTGCTTGAAACGTTTATATGTTACTTTATGGTTTGTACTACTAGGGATGATTCCCCCCCCCCCCCC